>VWYP01031782.1:683045-699540 GCA_013400435.1 Pycnonotus jocosus
AAAAAAAGTCAGAGTTTTCCAAATGAGGAAGAGCTAACTCTGTAATCCTTCAGCATTCACCTTACAGCAAAGCCTTCAGCCAAACAGTCTGCAAATGAATGAAGCAACACTCCTAAAACAAGGACAGCTGCTACATTGGAGAAAGGGCTTCTTCTGCTCACATGTCACACATGCCAGTTGCTTATGGGTGGGTGGTGGGGGTGGGCTGGAATGGGAATAAATCCTTCGAAGGAAAGGCTGAATAGCCCCCCTCAGATGGTGTAGAGAAGTTAAAAAATCTGAGTTCAAGATCAGAAAAGGGGGTGTGGATGTGTCTGTGCCTCTCCCTAAAAGTATATTCTAGCTTAAAAACAGGCAGTGACACCCACATGCACACCCATCTTCAGGGGGCATTAACTCCCACCCAGAAAAGGTCAGATCACCACCTGAGGATGAGCTTTACCACAAACATTTCTGCTTTTTCCTTGTATAACATCCTCTCTCTGCCAGCCCATGCAGCCACACTGCCCACAGCCACTCTCTGAGGGCACAACACAACTGGAAAGTCACAGGAAAGAGCACAGGGGTGACTTCCCACATCCTCCTGCAATTAGAAAACCAAGGGGGGAGGAGGGATCATGGGCTGCCTCACATCACCTCCTCAAGCTGTCAGGTGGAGCAGGAGCCTAGGGATTAACTCCTCAAAAGTTAATCTTCTCAAGATCAACTTCTCAAAAGCAAACCACTTTTACTTCTCCACAAAAGAGAAAGGTGCAGAGCCTGCAGGGGTAGTTGTGCAATTGGGCCCCATTGCTCACAAGACAGACAGGACAGTGCAGGAAAAACACACCAGCAAGTAGGGAAGGTCCATCCAGATTGCCACCCCAAAAGGGCTCTACTGATGGCATTCTACAGAAGCCTCACTGGCTTCTACACAGATGCCAAAAAATAAGTGCATACCTTTCACACTGGCCATCTGAGAGAGACCAGGGAGTTTCCCACTGAGAAACTGGCTTCCCTAAAGCTGAATTTTCTCTTTATCCATCTCCATCAGAAAAGAATAGAGTGCTATTCTTAAAAGGGAACAGATTTTTCGGTTTTGGCCAGAGATAGAAATCTTTGTTGCTATATTTGGCTTCCAATGCAGGACTCTCTGCTTGCTGGTGGGAGGAGGAAATTAGAGCTGGTGTTATTCATAACTAAATGGGCACGAAAAACAAACCACCTCCCTTTGAACCTCGGTGCTACTATGGGCACTCACATAACAAATCATTTTCAAAGCCTGCGATACCTCTGTACATGCAACAGCCGACATCAAAACTTTATTGCCCACTCATTTTCCCATAGTGATAAACTGTTGCAGATGTACACTTATTGTCAAGGCAAACACATCGGTGCAGTTCCTGGTGTTGGTTTGTTGTTTTGTTTGCTTTAATGTGATTCCTTTCTTGCCTTCAAAGAAAGCAAAAGTGATTATTTTGGAGGAGAGACAGTTACTGGAAGGCTGTGGCATCCAGCCGCCCCCCTCCTCCTCCTCCTCCTCCCAGCAACCCCAAAAAAGAAATCAGCTCAATTACTCGGCATCCCAGCCCAAGGCACAGCTCAGCCGTGAGGAATTCTCACCAGATGTCTGGGTCCCCACCCGGCCTCCCACGTCACGCAGGCAGCATAACCCCTCCGAGCCTGAGGTGCTGCTGGCCCCACCGTGCCTGCAGTGTCCAGGACAGGCTGTGACAGCCCTGTCCCACCAGGGACACCCAGACACAGCCCCACGCTTGTCTGCTCCTCCAGCACGGAGGAATCCAGTCCCACTCCTCTCCTTTTCCATGGGCACCTGCAGCCAGGTGGGACTCACCACCCCCGAGGGCACCCAGCTCGACTCTGGCTCCATGCACCCATCTGGGACCCAGTTTCCAGCTGAAATCACCCAAAACAAGATTTATCTGGATGTAATCGATTAGATTTTTCCATGGGTGTTAAACTCACTAAAACCAACAGAGTGCCAGTGATTTGCATTAATGGAGGATGTGGATTGTCACAGATAAAATCAGCCACAAAATAAAATATCACTTCCCCTGCTTGCATTTCTTGGTGCAATGAGAGCATAGAAACAACCCCAGTGAGCACCTGGGAACCCAGGTGTGGGGCAATGGAGCTGGAGACCAGCCCTGGCAAAATTAGAAGGTACAGGGAGAAAAAAAAGCACTTCAGGTATCTCGTTCCCTTCACACACTCCTGCTTCCTAAAGCACATTTCTCTCTGGGTGGCTGTCTTAAACCAAAAGGGTCCCATGCCTCCTCTCACTGCCTAAACCACAGTATGCACACCTTACTTCAAAGAAAGACATTTTCTGCGATGTTTATCCTATGTTTTCCTTCCAAATTGCTAAGTCCTCATGTTATTCTGGTGTTTTTTGATAGCTGCCACATCCCACCCTAGATCATTCATCATGAGGCATTATTTGCTTATTTTCCAGCAGTCCGCATCCCATCTTCATCTCCACTGCCTGTGATTGTTCCTGTCCCAAGAGCTCCCAATCCCATTCTCTCCTACAGAAGGCTTTTTGAATCCCCTCTCCTCCTTTCCTGGCCTCCCTCTCCTGCAGATTTTGGCTGCCAACTCTCTCCATCCCTTCCTCATAGCCAGAGAAAGAAGAAGTGACTCTGCACAAAGTGCCCTGCTCACTGCCTGGGCCAGGACACGTGAGCAGGACGTATGGGAAAAATCCTGCTCCTCTCCCAGTGCTCTGAAACACAGTGCATCCCATATGGTCAGGATCTTCAGAGGATTTTGCAACTAAATTCTTAACAGCTCCCTGCTGATTGCGTGCAAGTGGCAATTTTTCAAAAGCTGAGTGCTTGGCCAAAGCTTGGAGGATTTTTCCCCCCCACTGCTGGAGCAGTAAATGATGTATCTGCGACCAAAAACACCAAACCTTCAGCCCTCGAGCCAGAACACAGACATGCAAACATTTCTTAATTGTAACAGTTGTAAAATAATTTTAGCAAGGGCAGTTACCTCCTTAGCAGGAATTACTGAATTTTGCCAAAAAAAATTTTGAGAAAAATCTCTGCCTGATGACTGTCAAAACTGCCAGGAAATGATAAAATTTTAAAAAAGAGCCTTACACTATGAAGTCTCAGGTTGTGATTCCACTAGGTCTGATTGTAAAATAGCACTAATGTAATTAAAAAAAAAGATGTTAAGAAAAAAATAGGACATTGTAGCATAAGCACTTGACAGTGTCTGAGAAGGCAAGCCTGTGCCTCCATGAGATCTCTGCTTGAAATCCCTTCAATGCAAGGCTTTCACTCTGTTTAATTTTATACAGAACCAGTTTAGAACACTTGTTTTACAACGCTTTCAACAGAAGACAAATCCTTGGCTCTAAAAATTAATCTCATGCAAAGAATAGAAACTCAGGATGCAGGAATTTACAAAGAGATTTATGAGTTCTTCAGTTGCATAAGAATAAAAAGAAAGAATTAGCTAATTGTTGAAAAATACAGACCAAACTGAAAATGCTACATAAAAAATATAACAATAAAAATCACATTAAATTATTTATTCAGTAATAAACAGTGACACTTTTCTTTATATAAAGCCCCCAACCCCCTACCAGTTTTGATGAGAGGGGCAAAAATTTCAGTTTCAGTGGAGTTTTGAGGGAAGCAAGGTGGGCAAACAGGTTGGGGGGGAAGAGAGGGACCCTGATTTGACTGATGGTTTTAAACAACAGCTACAAAGAGCAAGCAGGGAAAGTGCAGCACAGTTCTGCAGATACTTCATTACTGTAAACCTCAAACTCCTATAAACACTGGCTGTCTATAGATTCCAAATACCTGAGCCTCAGCTCAACAGAACCAAGGCTGGACCAGCTCCCCAGCCACCACTGGACTGCAATTGAGGCACTCAAGGCTGGTCCCAACCATCCCAATGCCACTGAAGGTTTCCAAGGACACCGAGGGGAGGAACAACATCCAGGCTGCTGTAGGCAAACAGCCACGGTGCACAGCTGATTTATCTTGGAGGCTTGAGCCTTTGAGCAGGTGCATGAAAAAACTGGAGCATCTGAACGACCCCCATCCCTAAACTTTCTTTATTGGGAGCTGAAAACAAAAAAAGGTGCATTTCCCAGGGAACTCCAGCCCAGCTTTCAGAGGTGCCACCGTGGGGACATGGAGACTGCAAAGCAAGAACTGGGAGGGGGTCATGGGCACTGAGCAGACCAAGGGCAGCTAAAACACGACTTTCCAGGGACATCTACAGTTCACCCCATAAGTATAAACCTGCTAACACAGCCTGCTAAATTCAGTATATTTAGCAGTGACTGCTCAGTCAGGTACATACAATTCTGGAGAGGATCATCTCTGCTCTCAGCTCCAGCAGCTCAACCTTTCCAAGACCACCCCTGCCTCTCCTGGATTTTGAACTTGCTCAGGTAAGAGAACCTTACTCTTTAAAGGGGCATCTTCCTGCACCACAACACTCAGATCGTGCCCATAGGGCTAATATGGAAAAGCAGTATTTATTTTTAAATAATTTCCCGCTTTACATGAGATTTTAGTTCCAAACAACGTGCATCAACTTTTTTAAAAACCCACACAAAAACAATGTTAATCATCCAAATACCCCTTACAAGCTCGAAGGCTGACATACTAAAACCAAGAATTCAACTTGAAAAATATATATATTTCTAATTTTTTTATAAGGAAATATATCTGTTGCTGGTCCATTGATATGGAGCAAAAGCTCGTACCTGAAATCAATTAAAATAATCATATTCAGAGATAGGCTTGTCTGCTGAAAGGCAAGATATTGCACCTCTCTACATAACTGCTCATTTTATGATCAGCTTTACAGATACAAATCAGGTGGTTTGAGAGTTTTTTTAATGTGTTTTTGTTGTGTTCAGTTTTTTTTTAACAAGTAGGGAAAAATTCACTCCTGAGTTAACAGAGAATGCAATAAAATGCCTACATTTTCCATCTCAGATGAGATTTGATGAAGTCATTCACTTCATTTACAAAGGACATGCATTTGAGGCACGATAGGGGAACAGAGGGAACCAGGTAAAGCTACATGTGAATGTGTATAAATATATTTGTAGAGAAATATATCCATACACATGAAGAATTGTCGGAGGGGGACAGCAAGACATCTGCAACAGCCTGGAAGCAGAAAGGTTGGGTGAGGCAAGGCAATCCTAAGGGCAAGTTGAGGGAAATGAGACATTCCCCTCCCTCTCTGAACGCTGTGATGAGAGATCTGTTCTCAGAAGTGTTTTGATGCAGGTGTGGATGATGGAGACAAAACTGCCATTCACTGAGGGCCACCTGAACTTGTGTGTCTGGTGAGGGCAGGAATCAGAACAGAGTCCATTTTACTATTGCCAAGTGCAGCTTATTCAGCTCTCCAGAAATTCCAGAAATCCAGTCCCCTGGGCAGTCAGTGCCTGCACTATTCCATCTTCTTGTTGGGATGGAAATGGGCCATCGGAAAAAACTGGCATCTGCCTCTCAAAAACTAGTGGACAACTTGAACCCTTCCAGTCTTCAAATGAAGACATAAAAATTGATGTCATATTTCTCAACAGTAACAGGAATAAAATAAAATCCTGGACAACTTTAAGGAGGTCAGTATTTTGCATTTCTCGAAATAAAACAATAATTTCCCTATGTTCTCCCAGAAACAGTGACAGAGTACATGTTTTATAAGCCCTCTCAAAATGAATCATCCACTTTCTTGGGACAGCATCAGAACACACCACACATAAAAAGAATGAAACAACTCCTTCAGTAATGCATTAAGACACACAAGTTATCTGTGACCTGATTTCAAGAGCCTTTTATTTTTTTCCTATCTGCAGAAACACGAGCAGCCTCAACCTTTCTGCTGCCATTGATTCCTCACCACTGCAGGAGAGTGCTCCCCTCCTCTTCCAAGAGCAAAACCACGGCAGCATCTGCTTCTCATAAGCACTTCTGTGCGTGTGTGGAAGTGTGCGTGTATGGGAACGAGGGAGAGAAGGAAATCTGCTGAATTTAACTTAAAACTTTGTCACAGGGCAGGGTGGGGTGTTTTTCTCTTCCTTTTCCATCCCTTGAATTGTAGAACACAGAAGTAGGGCTACTGCTACACGCAGGCTTTTCCTTTCTCACTTGTTAGCACAATTAGTGACTGAGGGGAAAAGAAGAATTTATTTCACGTTCAAAGTTGACAGGATGGTGCATGAATGGCTACAGACAACAGCAGGTTTTTATTGGCACTTGTCACCCAGAGCTTGCAGAAGTTCCACCAGCTCGGTCCCAGGTTCGGCAGCAGAAACTGGGTGCAGAACAGTAGTCCTGAGGGTGGAAGAGGCAACAGCTTCCCCACTTCTTCATCCCCACTCCCCACAAGGCAGTGATACAATCCAGAAAAATTCCAGTGCAAACTGTGGGCCTGTTTCATTCTTGTCCTGTTTTGCTTTTACATCTACAGGGAACCAGAAGAGGTCCCTCATAGCATGAGCTTGTGAAGGGGAAGGCAGTGAGCAAACTGCTCTTGGTAGGCTTTTAACTATTTCAGGAAGTCAAACACACCTCAAAAAGAAATGCTGCTTTTTCTTTTGCTCCCCCTGACACCCAAACGCTCCATCCTGAAGTTCAAAGAGGACACACTGTGTCTCTGATTTCCACCCTGCCAAGTCCAAGGGGAAAAAAAAGAGGAAAGAAAAAAAGAAAGCTTAGCTTTTTTTTTTTTCCCTCCCAGTATTTCTAATACTGTCAACATTCCTAAGTCAGAACTCTTTTTCTTGAGATATTTCCTGAACTGTACTGTCCTGATAAGAAAGTGAACTGTGGCAGCAGGTACTCCATTGTTTCCCATACAGTTTTCTCACTGCATTATGAATTTATTGACAAATTGAGGAGCTAGCTCCACCAGAGCAGCAATAACATAGAGAACTGTCATGAGAGTGAAATTTATTGAGAGAAAGAAATACTGATGGACTACAAAGATGAGGAAAAAAACCCCACCACATTTAATTCATCATCCCAACACAGAGACTACCACCTTATTACTTTAAAGCAATATTTAAGCATAGTCCATTCAGCATTTATACACTGTCTCAAACTTCAAATCAGCAAGGTAGAGATTTAAGAGTCTTGCCAAATTGTGATATAATCCTAATGCCTCCTGTGCCAGCATGTCAAGCCCTCTCCCTTGACAAGGGAGAATGCTCAACACCTCATAGGATCAAGTTCAAAAAGCCTGGAGGGAAGCAGCAGTGCAGGGAACCTCGGAGTGGCATGCACTTCCCAATGCCCCCCTCCCCTTTCACACACAGATCCATGTGGTCTCCACCTGACAAAACTACATTTACAATGCTCAGTGCCTTAAAATTAAACTCTTTCTTATCTCAGCCATGTGTTTATACCTTGGTTTTTCCACTCGGCTGGTGTGTCTTTCAAACAGGGATGTCTGAGAGCAGCGGTGGCAGAAATATACTGAATTGTAAGAGAAATAACTATTACAGAGGGGCACAGAGCAGAAAGGCAACATCTCCAAGCAACAGCCAGGACCCAGCAACCCAGGTCCTGATGCTGGGCTGCCCTCAGTCCCATCCAAGCACACGCTGGAGTCCCCAAGCGCTGGGCACGGACACTGCCCCAGCTCCAGCCCACGGCGACCTCGCAGCCCTTTAACTCAGGGTCTGATCTCGCTCACCTTGGCTCCAAGCAAAGCCTTTATCCCACAAGGCAAGGCCCAGCCCAGGGGGGTTCCCCAGGCAGAGGGCTGGGGTTCCACGTGGCCAGGCTGCCGTTCCAAGCCGCGGTGTGTGCAGGCTCAGCACGTGCGGCCGGTTACGAAAGCGCGGCGCTGCAGCTGGGGTCCCACGAGCCCCCAGCACAGCCAGGCCAGGCAAACACTGCCTCAAGTCAACAGCAGCTGGCAAGTGTGGTGCTTTCCTGGAGCTCCTCAGCACACTGAACAGGCCAGTTGAAAACCTTTTGTTTCCACAAGCCATACATTTTTATAAACCTGGATCTTTTAACTTTTTTTTTTTTTCCATTTTCCCTGAATATTGATGTTACCACCTTGAAATGGCTTGGCTGAAAGTCCTGTAGGGTTGTACAGATATTTATGAGCACTACAAGGGCCTGCAACATAACCCATAGGGAACTGTGTTCAACAGCTTCAATGGATCAGAGATGAGGCCCATATTCGTGTCTGATTTGAGAGTATTTGGTCCATTTTGAAAGAATGGATGGGTTGGAAATGCAGTTGCTGTAACCTCAAGCTTTGCTCTATGCTAAAGGTGTTTGCAAGCTTCTGACAATCAGCACAGCACAAAGCCACCTTTAGAAGCAAGAAAAACAAAAACACTTTCACTACAACCTAACACCAGGAAAAAATATTTGGCTGAAATTTCAGGTGCGAATTATACTTGCTTAAGCTAGAACAAAAGGACAAAAACATCAGAATCTAGTAATGTGGAAACAAAGGAGTTTAGCTCTTTAAAAAGTAAGGAAAGATAGACATTTGAGGTAACAAAACAAAAAAACCCAAAATGCACAAACACATCACAGACATCTAAAAATAGCATTTTATACATTTTTGCCAGTGCTTCTCTGAGAGCAAGTTCTTTAAACAGAACTTAACAATTTTACAATTTTTTTTAAAAAAATATGTCATCCTAAAATAGCCCATCGATCCTTACCCAAACTTTCTGTATTTCTACAAAAATAGATGCACAAAGAGCTACAAAATACTGTATTCCTGAAAGAAGGCGCACTGTAGTCAAGGGAGAGTCTTTTTCCTGACTATTGAGACTGTTCATAAAAATATCAAGCTGAACAAAACGAAACACTGTTAAAGGAGCAGAGAGGAGTTAGGTTGCCCAGCTGCAGCAGGCTCAGATGAGGAAAGAAAGGAAAAGTTAGGTTTCTGGTTTTCTTCCAACACTGTGGGACCCATAAATGGCCTTCCAAATAAAAGGCTCAATAGCAAAACCAGAATAGATGGCTCTTCATCTTCACGTGTGTCCTTTGCTCCATGCAGGAGGAGTCAACCACTGCTGTGTCACCCGCCCAGCTCTGTCCACTCCAGCTCTAGCTGGTCTTAATGTCTCTGCACTTCAGAACCAAGCAGCCTCCTTGCTCTTGTCCTGATGCTGTAGACCTACATTTCAGAAGAGAAACAGAAAATAATTAATATTAATATTTATTAATTAAATTAATAAACTCGATGGGGTTTTTTCTTCCCCCTCTACAAGCAACCAACATAAAGATAAACAAGCTTTGATTAAAAAAAAAATAAAAATGAAAAAAAAACCCCACCAAACCACAATTTAACAGTTTAAAAGGCTTGTTACCAACAGTGTTACTGCTCCAAGCTTTTTAGTTTATGAGGGGTTAAATAAACCATATCGAAGTTTGATTCTGGCTCAAGCATTTCAGAAGTGGTGATAAAATTCCTGGATGCGCTTCTTTGGCTTGAGCTAATGTGGAGCATGGCATGGAGTGAAAAACCCCTCCATGAAATCTGCATCAATTACTCAGTATGCAGCAGAGCAATACTTCCAGGCAGGGTCCAGCCACAGACACCATCTCCTCTAGAAAATGCCTGGGACACTTCAGGATTTCACAGTTTCTGTGGCATTTCACCTCCGAGGGGAGAGAGGGAAAATGTTGCTGCAGCAAGCAAAAAAACCCAAATAATTTCACCTACAGAGTGCAAGATTTCCAGCCAAGAATGGCTAGTGCTTCCACATGGGAAAAATTAATGGTTTTCAGCTTGCATTTGTTATGAGCTCCTCTAACATTTTCCTTTGTAAAAAAGTGAAGACTATCTAATAAATGTGGTGCTATGTTGTGGCTTTAGCGTTATAGACTTGGAACCTGCATTATAATCTGGGATTTCTCTGCTCCAGAGGGATTCAATCTCTAGATTCACACCTAACAGGGCATAAACCTCAAACCCAGACAATAAAAGGGCGGGAGCAGATTAAATTTCCCAAAGAAGACACATTCTTGCTCATTTATGGGGAAAGTAAAGGACAGAGATGCAGGCACGTATTTTCAGAGATAGTAAGGCACTCAAGTCTAAAGGATTTAAAACCTGTCCTTTGATGTTTTGAGGCAAGTAAATCAAATTTCATGAAACGAAGGTACATTTCCCACTTTAAATCATCATTCCTGCTATGCAATGTAGCAAAGCACCTGACTTGCTAAGAATTTAAGGTTAATTTCACCACTAATGCAAATAGGTGCAACTCCAGACCTCAGTGATGTTGTAACCACCAGAGCTCCGTGTTCATTTGATGAAAATTGACAGATCCATGTGCTAGGCATGGATCTCATTTCCAAATCCAATCACACAGTGAATATGAAGGAAGACCCCTAAGTTTTCAGAAAGCCTAACAGGCATGGGGGAGTTCAGATCTGACAGCTGTCTCCTTGCTTTAAGAGTACAAACAGCTAAATATTTAACGATGATCAACATTTCAGAGCTGAGCTGCAAACCAATCAGCACTCACACAAAAGATGAAGAGCATATGGCTCTGTCCATGTGAGGATTCCCAAACAGGGGACAAACACTTGTGTGTCCAGCACTGAAGAGACAGGGAAAGCAGAGCCCAGGGGTGTGGTGCCCCAAACTTTGTTTAGTGCTTTCTGCTCCATTTCACATGCATTTGTACCTGTTTCTTCAGACTGGAAAAACTGGGATATCCCTCATGCCTATAAAAACATGTTCAGAGGCTTTTTAGTCAATGAAGATGTTTCCTTGTTGCTTAAGAGCTATTTGTTTCCCTGGCAGCATCATACACAGACAGTCATAATAAACTGCTGTTAGTTCCCTTCAAAGCACCCTCAAAGTTAGTGACGACAATTTGGGGCTATTTTTTCCCTGCTGCTTCCATTTTTTTTGAACAAAGATGACCCTCCCCAGGAAAAAAAAAAAAAAAAAAAAAAAAGAGTCAGACAGCAGAAACCTTTCAGAGCATAAAGAAGTCATTTAAGTTCACCAGTGGTGGACCAGTAAAGGACACCAGAGGCCATGGAAGCCTGCAAGAAGAGAAACAGGTTATATGGCTCCTGGCAGCTTAAAAAAATGGTACACACACATGTTTAAGAGATCTTCCACCTGACAGTAGCAATAGAAAGGGAATAACTAGCTGAGGAGGCACCTTCCTGGGCAAAGGTCTTTGCAAGACACAAATAACTCTAACAAGGAGGTTTAAGGTATAGCTGCGGACTCTAAACAGCAAGAGAAAATAATAATAATAAAAAAGTTGTCCTGTTTACAGAACTGAATGTGGAACACTTTCCATGCCTTTTCCTCATTATATTCCTACCTCCTTCAAGGCAAGTCCTAATGCAGAATCCACGGCCTGCTACTCACCCAGAGCTTCCACTTGCAGTGCAGGTGTTGCAGGGCTTTCCTTTTAGCAAGGAAATCCTCACTTGTACTGCATGACCCAGCACTGCCACTCCAACAAAATTCCCCTTCCCTGGGACACCAACATCAGAGCTAATTGGCACACAAGCACTGTGAGGTTCTGTGGGAACATCTAAACAAATGTAATGAGTTGTGGCAAACTTGTGGGATGTGGGTGAACAGAGATAAAATGTACAGAAGGGATGGGACTGACCCCTCAAACTCCAAATTCAATGTATCACACTGACATACAGACATTTCCAAAAGGGGATTTTCCACCATAAACCAGGACTAAAGGAAGTTGACTAATTCACCTCAATTTGAAGTTAGTCACCTCAATGTGCATAACTTTACAGGACAAAGAATGTGCACCTCTTACAGCTGTCACTCACGCCCAAGTCCTGTTTTGCTTTCAGTGTGCTGGGGCTGCAGGGAGCCTCCTCCAGCACATCTGCCTGACATCAGGACAGGATACCCTCCTAGGCTCTGCAGCAGCAGGGCAAGTTGCTCTACTCTGCTCTGCTCCCCAGGGGCTGCCTGCAGCACAGCCAAACCCCACTGTTCACCTGCAGGTCTTGGTGTGTAGGACACCTCCCACCCTGCTCCCACTGATGGCTGTAACCACCAGCACAACAGAAATTTGCCTTCCCAACCCCTGATTTTAAGTGCTGGACGTGGCTTGTGCACCCTCAGCATGAGCAGTGGTGACAGCTCGACCTTGCTTTGCTTGACACCAGCAGGGCAAGGAACTGAGGCATAAATCCAAACAATTTGTGCTTATCCCAATGTGTTTATATCAATGCTTGCCATGAAATGGACCCTTTCATTGAGCCCTGTAGCTTGTGCACTTTGGAAAGACACTACACAAACCTAGCAGGTTTTAATGGCTCCTGATGCAGACCAACGTTTTCTTTAGTCATACTTGGACTGATAAAAAAGCTTATAAAAGGGTTAATTTGCAGCCTACAAGGTGAGGATTAAGCCACATTTAATGGCAATCAGGTAGCTAAATCCTTCTTCATCCCCTAAAACAGGACCATGTAAGTTCAAACAGATGTGCAGAACAGATCAATAGTTTGTCAGCTCTGTGCTGATGTCCCACACAATGTGTTCTGAAACATAAATTCCCAAACTACGCCGTGCATGCAGTGGGAACCTCCTCTTAACCTCTGAAGTGATTCAGCATCATCCACTCATGAGATCCATTATTTAGCTTGGCATGGCAGAGATGCAACAATGTAGCTGGAAGAGGGTAAGATTACAGCCAGCCTTGCCCTGATCCCAACCCTACCATTCCACATAATTCACCTGAGGAATTCTGCAAATGTTCCTATAATCGCATGTGACAGTAGCAGAAGAAATGTGACCCATGGGAAGAAGAGGGATAATCAGATTGTAGGTGAAGGACTCCAAAAGGCAATGTCCAGGTATAGACCAAATTAATTTTTTTAACATAAATCATCTGAATCTCATAGAATCTGATATACTCACAGGCCCATATGTTATTTTCTCCAGGGATATATGAGCAAACACTTTCAGAACTGACATATTCTTGCCACTGTGGCCTTACCCTACTCTGGAGAAAGCACTTTATGTCACTAAAAGCCAGTTCACTCCTCTAGGCCCTTGAGTTTGTAGCCTCTCTGTTGAGATAGCTGCCTGACATTAGAGTTAAATGTAATGAAATGCTGTGTGATGTGGAGATTTATCCAGTACAATCTGCTTTCCCTGGAGTGCACTTGAAGCAAGTGCTGGATGTGACTCCATGTGGTACTCCAGCAACCCCCTTGTGTCCCCACACCTTCCCTGGGATGACACTACTGGACATGCACACAAAACCCAGAGGAAATTAAGCTCCCTCTTCTCTCCATGCCTCCAAAATTGGAGCTGCTTTAACAGGGTTTTGCTGTTGTGTTTCAGCGTGTGACCCTTTTGAATAGCCTCAAACTAGTGAGACACTGTTCTGTGAGATCCTCTGTTTCTTCAAACCAGTCACACATTTCCCCTCCTTCCTTTTCCCCATAGGAATTCATAGACTAAACCCCACACAATCAAGCATGGGTCAGAAGTTAACAGTTCAGATCTTCTCCACTGCCTCCCACGCTGAGCAATCAAAAGACATGCAAGGCACTGCCAGATCAGGATCCTGACAAAATTAGCACCTAACTGTGCCCCTCCACAGGGATTTTCACAGGGAGCAGGCAGCACCAAGCCAAAGCTGTGTTTCTCCTCTAAGTGCTAGCACCCAGTCCTTTTTGAGGTAGTTGCTCTTAAAGAGAAAAACAACTCACAGTCTATGCTGGACTTGCACCTAAGCCAGGCAGTGGCTTCTCCTGACTAACAATTCCTTACACATTTCTCTGTTCTGTCCCCAAAAGGATGGAAAAAGCCAAATACCAGGGCTCTGCAGGTGGACTGCTGGGGCTACATGCAGAAGGGCTTGTCCCTTACACCAGTGGCAGTGACAGCTTGCTCATGCTTCAGAGAAGGTAGTTCAGTCCCCTTATGGAGTTTGTCACAAAGGAAAAATCTCAAGATCCCAGTCTGGCTAGTTTATCATTCTGTACCCAAAAGCATGAAATATAATTATTCTTGTATCACTGGTTTAGCTGGAAGTGTTATTCGTATATAAATGGTGCAGTGTTAAAAATCCAGATAAGCTTTTTCTTAGTTTTACTGACATCAAGACAGCAAGTGGCATAGTATTTAGAGGAGATTACTGGTTCCCAGTTGCTTCAAAAGGAAGAGACAGAGATTTGTATTAGGTTAACAGTATTTCATCTTTAAGAAACAGTCTTTCTTCCCCCACTCATTCTTGGTTCCCCCGCCCACTAATCAAGGCAAAGCAGTGCTTTTCTCTTCAAGGTCAGAGAGAGCTGTCAAACAGGGAGTCAAGTAGATACTTTAGGGAAAAGGGAACAAGTGTTTCCTTAATCAGGTAACAAACTGTCTTTAAGAAGTACTAATCTGCAAGGACTGCTGCTGGTGAGATAAATATCAAACCAAAAAAGGAGCCCTCAGTGGGGCCCATGAGCTCCAGGATGGATGCACTGAGAACTGCCAGTCACCTGACTGCAAGAAACTTCAAATGCTGAGGGCTGCCAGACTGCTTCTGATACTGAGACAAGGGACTGCCACTCAAAGCTCACAGATGGAGCTCATGGTCTGCACTTCAGACTACAGACCCTGCAGTACAATGAGTTTAATTCACACACCTCTGCCTACACCCTAGAGAAAGATGCTTAGTTTGATGGCAAGCACAGCTCAATCAGCACCTCTATTCTCCATGTGACACCTGGATAGGTAAGGAAGATAGGACAGGAAGGAAACGCTGTGGTGCTCCACCTCAAGATGCATGGAAGTTATTAGCCTATTGGAGCTGTATATTGGTGGATGCACATATGAACCAGCTGAACAAGCTGAGAACTTCCCCATGGAAATGTAATTAATATTTTCCCACAAGATTTAAACAAAAAGAAACAAACGAAAAACGCAGAGCATGTCACAACTCATCCAGCAGGTAAAGGTGTCTCAGGGAAAGGCAGGGAGAGCTGCCCTGACAGCAGTTACAGGAGGGAAATACATTTGGACACAGCTCTGAGAGCCAGCCCTGGGGAGCTCACATCCCTGCTCAAACAAGTCATAGCAACACACCAAACCCAACCCAACCCAACCCAACCCCAACCCCGCCTNGGCCGTGTGCCGGCCAGCTGCTGGGATCTGCGGCGGGGAAGGTGCCTGGTGCAGTCACGGGGAAATCGGGGTGCACGCCGCTTAAGCAGGGCGGAGGAGGAGGCTGGTAAGAGCTGGTCCAAAACGAGGTCGGGAAACCGCTCCTTTGGCTTGAAATTGCTGAGCTTTCTGGAAGGGAGGAAAGAAGGGAAGTGTGACTGAAGCTGAATGATACATCTTGTGACAAGAACCCCACAATCATTTGCTGCTCTCTGAAGTCTGCAATGCTGAACTGATGCCTTAAGTTTTAGCTTTCATGTTTTTCACATTCTGTGCTGCCCAGCGGGGCAGTCCTGAGCCTCACATTCAGTGCCAGTCACCTCTCTTCACAGAGTAGAGAGAAAACAATTCCTTTTCCTGCTGAAGACCAAAGACAACTTTCAGGCCCAAAAGCACAAACAAGGGTGGGCTGAAGGGAGGAACAAGAAGGATGAGACTTCACAGCCTGAAGCTGTAATTGGACAATTAAACCCCAATATGCAAATGAACCAAAACTTATTAAAATGTAAGACCTCATGACCAGCCACCTATTTTGTGATCATTCTTTNGCTTAAGCAGGGCGGAGGAGGAGGCTGGTAAGAGCTGGTCCAAAACGAGGTCGGGAAACCGCTCCTTTGGCTTGAAATTGCTGAGCTTTCTGGAAGGGAGGAAAGAAGGGAAGTGTGACTGAAGCTGAATGATACATCTTGTGACAAGAACCCCACAATCATTTGCTGCTCTCTGAAGTCTGCAATGCTGAACTGATGCCTTAAGTTTTAGCTTTCATGTTTTTCACATTCTGTGCTGCCCAGCGGGGCAGTCCTGAGCCTCACATTCAGTGCCAGTCACCTCTCTTCACAGAGTAGAGAGAAAACAATTCCTTTTCCTGCTGAAGACCAAAGACAACTTTCAGGCCCAAAAGCACAAACAAGGGTGGGCTGAAGGGAGGAACAAGAAGGATGAGACTTCACAGCCTGAAGCTGTAATTGGACAATTAAACCCCAATATGCAAATGAACCAAAACTTATTAAAATGTAAGACCTCATGACCAGCCACCTATTTTGTGATCATTCTTTGTCCACCTTGGGTGTAGCCCTGATCAGGCTCTTGTCCTGCCCAAGGTGTATCCTGGAGGCCTTTCAATAAATATCTACTTTATTCACCAGCTCTGTCCAGTCTCTGTTTCAGGTCAGCCCTCCCAAGGCATCAGAACTCAAGCTTCTTCAATAAATATAGAATCACAGGACATTTGAGGTAGGAGGATTGTCTAGTCCAATTCCCCTGCTCAGGTGGGGTCACATGGAGCAGTTGTCCAGGACCACATTCAGTCAGATTTTGAGTGAGCTCCGGACTCCACAGCCTCTCTCAAAAAAAAAAAAAA
>VWYP01031782.1:699574-713732 GCA_013400435.1 Pycnonotus jocosus
AAAAAAATCCCCCAAAACAACCAACCTAAAAAACACAACAAAGCAAAATGTTTTCTTGTATTCAGATGGAATTTCCTGTTTTCTAATCTCTGCCTATTGCCTCCTGCTCTGTCAGCAAGCATTGCTGAAGGCAGCGTGGCTCCCCCATCTTTATTCCCTCCCATCAGGTTTTTACATATGTAAGATCCCCCCTCCAAGATTTTTCTTCTTCAGGCTTGTAGAGTCAGAGCCCTTCCAGAATCTTGGTATAGAAACTGTGAGGAGAGGCTAACTCCTGCCCAGACTAGAGCACACCATTTAGAAAGGCAGCTGTTGTAGTTGCAAACATTTCTAGGAAAGAGAACCAGCTCACACTGAAGAACAGGAAACATTTGGCTAAAATAATACCTGATTTTCTCAAATTAATTGTATGCTTTGATGGGATAAAGGTCATATCCAACACAGCTTATGTTAGGCCTTTATAGAATATATCATGATGCCCTCTACCCAACAGGATCATACAAGCAGAACCATCTATGTGGCTCAAAGAGGTTTTTGTCAGAACCAAAAGACTTGCTGCTTCTTACAGCTAGGGCTCAGCTTATATTTAAATGGATTCCAATACCTCTACATTATGAAATCACATTCTAAAAATTCCTCTTTTGAAGGAGCAGTTAGTGTTTTTGATGTTTTGCAAAGTCTTGGCTTCTCCCTTCTCACAATCCTCTTGCCAGCTCATGCTAGAAGTACTGCTTCATGCAATATGTCTCAGCTCCAACAGGATTTTTTTTTTTTGTCAAAGATGGAAACATAAAAATACAGAACTTCACCTCTGATGAAAGAACAGTCATAAAAATAGCCTATGGAGAAATAAAACCAGGGAAGTTTAATATTTGATGAGGCGAGGAATCCTCTGTTCCTCATAACTTTTGTAACTTCTTTTTTTTCCAAATCACCTTTTGTTTTGCTTTGCTTAATAAGCAGCTGGAATGAGACTTGGGTGAAGACACCATTGAGAATGAACAGATTCTTCAAACGCTCCTGCCTCTGAACTTTGCTTATACAAAAATATTTTGGAAGCAAAAAACTTGAAAGTGTTTTCTGACTGCATCACTAGGACTCATGTCTCTGTTTTAAAAACCATTAAAATCATAAATACTTTTCCACACATGAATTGGCTTTGATTTAGGCAGTTTATTGAGTCTGATTAACTTCTGATATTGGAAACAAATTCTGAAAACATACCATGGACAAACGTAGAGGATGCTTTCTGCCAAAATGCTTCAGAGGCTGCAAGCTTATCTGACAAACTGCACTTCAACACGGGTTTCTTCAAAAGGTTGGGCTGTTTTTAGCAGTGTATTTCTATTGCAATTAATGCTTGAAGGCTGGAGAGAGCTTCAAGCATATTACAGAAGCCTCAGCACCCCTCCAAAATTGGTATTGTTCTGTGTTTGTAAACCATTCCCTGTAAAAAGGGATTACACTGAGATGGAGAGTGTGTAAGGCTTGTGCTGTTGGCAGCACGGCTGACACAGAAAAAAAAGCAAACTTCATGTCCAGTCTGTTGTTTTCCACACTACTTGAGAGAAGAGCACAGCTTGACAATGCTCTGCCAGTATTCTGGAAAATTAACCTCTGTAATCAAATTTTTGAAAACTATCTTGCTGTTATCTGCATGGAAAAGCCCTAAATCCAAAGCACTGCACTTCAAAAAAGCATAGAAAACCACAAAGTATCTGCAGGACAGCTTTAGTAACAGGAGAGAGCACTTTAAACCACCGAATCTGCCAACATGAATTCATCCCAGATTGCATAACAGCTTGGCTGTGCCAGTCATGCAGGAGGTCTAGGCCACAGATAACACATTTGGTCATCTCCAACTCTCAAATATGTGCAGGTTTCACAAAGCCATCACTGCTGTGTGACACTGTCACGGGCCAGCCCCCACTGACACCACTGAGTGTGGGAAAGGTCAGTCCTGTCACTGCACACACAGGCTCCATCCAGGTCATATCAACAGGCAGGAAAATTTCATCCACCCCAAGTGCTCAGGGATACCTGGCCTCCATGGAACATGGAGAAGCAGCCATTTCCACATTGCCCACGGGAAAGGAAAAAAATAGAAATAAAAAATAAATCTCTGTGCTTCCATGGCCTTTCAGGAGGCATTTAACAAAAACTGTCTGCCAAGAAAGATACTAGAGCTACCACAACTTCCTACCCTAATTACAGGGAGACAAAGACAAGGCAACAGCCCAGGGACCAGGAAGCTGTGGCTGATGCAAATGTTCATGGTGGCCAACCTAAAATGTTCATGGTGGCCAACCCAAAATGTTCACAATACACACTCAAAACATGCCAGAAGTGCACATGCTGGAAAGGAGACAACGTATGGAGCTTTCTGAGGTACAATATCAGCTCTCACTTAAGGCAAGAGGAAAAGAAAGTAAGATAGAAAAACAACCCAACTCTTTCAGCAAGGAAAAACATGTTGATAAAAATACCATTAAAGTAACATTGGTGTCAAGGCATCATTAGCAGCTGCAAAAGATCTCAGGCAGCTACACGTAAAATTGAATATTCACATTACTCGAGCCTGTCATAGGGAATTGTATTTTATAAAAAAATCAGTTTTCAAAATAATTTTAGCCTAACCTGATCAGTAGTTTCAACATACAAATGAAGAAAACTCGCTCTTTTCAGAACAGGTTTTAATTTTTATATGCAAGCAAAATCCCTGCTCAAAACAAACAAAAAAACCCGCCCTGCAACATCACTTTAATGATAAAATCAGAGTTTGTGTTTTCATCAGAACAACAAAAAAAAAAAAAAAAAAGAAAAAAGAAAACAAGCAAAAAAAGTAAAGTATGAAAAAAGTAAAAAACACTGCTAATCCCTCCTTTCAGATAAATGAGAAAATGCAGTGAGCTGAGGAGCCGGATCACACTCACATACTTTCCACTGAAACCTGCACCTCCCAAAGCAGCTATTGCAAAAAGCTTTTTTCTTTCTATTTTATCTCTGAGTAAGAAATTGACAGCAACTCTGACTACCCGTGAAGGTTATTTACGGAAGAACTTGAAGCTAATCATACTTTAACTTCTTTAGGTAATGAGATACAAACTCACATTCATGAGCTCTAACTGAGCATCTCTGATATTGTGCATAAACCAGAAGACCAAGCTGTCAGTGTTAGTCCTTCCCCATTGTTTTCAAGCAGGAATATTTCAGAGACCCATTTGGGACTGATAAAGCTTGTGTCAGCTTCTCCTCTCTGGAGTAGCAAATGCCCTCATCTCTGTCAGCTCCCAGCAGCCTCCCCAGGGATTTTCAGGCCCCTCCAGCAGGTGCAGGGATGGCACAGGGTGTCTCTCCTTACTTTATTCCCGGAAGATGTTCAGGAACACGCCGAACTCCATTCCCCATGGAGGGCACGGGGCACACGGGGTCAGGAGGCAGCATGGCTGGAGAACCCTCACACCAGGCCACCCATGTCCCCTGCAGGGCCCTCTGGGGATGGCTGTGAAACCACAGAGCAGGGACAGGGAAAAACAACAGGGTATGTCTGAGGTCAAAGGGAAGATGAGCAACCCCACCCACGGAATGACCCCAAGCTCGCTGAAGAGGGTTTGCTGTGGGCATGGGGTCTCTGGGGACTGCCTTGATCCCATTGCTAAAACATTTATAGCCTGTCTAGGCCATTTATAAACGCTCCAGTCTCCTTTTTAGTCAGCATAGGTTCAATCCTGCTCTCAGTCTAGTCAACGGAAAATTTCCCATTAACGTTAATGGTCCCAGCTCAAGCCATAAATTCCTCTCACTCCCCAGCCACTTGTGCTGACCTTTGCTTAAACTTCCTCGGATTTGTCATCATCCTTCTGGAAAGCAAGTCCTTTAGTGTTATTTTTCTCTTCACAGTTGTTTCCAAATATCCCATCTCTCTTTAGTATCTGTGGCTTTCACCAGCGCAGCCTCACCTCAACATCACGGATTAGGAACACCACTGCTCCTGCTCAGATCCCACCAGTACCTCTCTCATCAGCCCAGTGTAAGGCCACTGCTCACCGTGCTTAGTTTGCATCCCTGTGCCAGTCCACATAAGGATGTGATCAGAAACAATGCAGCTGAGGGGATCTTAAAAAATAACCAGACTGCCACATCCAACAAAATGGAAACAGCATCCTACTGGCATGCTTTTTCCAGTTTGGAAGCCTTGTCTGTAAGGGCTACCTGGAGTCTCTGGCAAGATCTGCTCTTTGTCACACCAATACATAGAATATATATAGGCATTTATGTGCATAACAAGAGGTAAGTGTTAGGACAGCGAAATGCCTCAGAGAGCCTACCCCATTTCTGCTCCCTGCTTGGAGGCACAGTAATGTCATGCCCATTTTACACCCAGCAAGCCATAACATCATCTGTACCTCTCCCACAGGCAAGCTGCAATGGAAAACACCACGTGGCTGCAGCCACAGGAGCCAGGGCTTGCCCCCCAGCCTATTCCATCCTGCGCTGGCTCCTCCCTGCCTGGAAAGCAGCCACGGACATATCCTGATCACCTGGCAAAGTCACTCCAGAAGGCTGCATAGGTTTCCTTTACGTCCAAGGCCAGCACCCCAAACAGCTTTGCTCTTGCCTCCCAGGCCAAATTTCACACTTGGAGCTAAAAAAATAAAAAGCCTCCAACCTCGCAGCAGACATTTGTGAAGCCACGTGAGCTCTGCCCCCTCCCACCCAGCCCCTGGCAGAGACAGGATATGGCAGGAGCGGGAGATGCCTGCTCCCTCTTCCATGCCTTTGGCTGCTCTCTCCCCCTTTAACACCTCAGATCACTTAACCCAAGAAGCCCCTCAGTTCTTGGAGATTTGAGGGGGATTTTTCTGATTCTACTTCCAGAGAAGCAGAATTTCAGCTGCAATGCAATGTGTGTTACTGCAATGCAGCCCGAGTAAGTCATGCCACAGAGAGCGAGTTCCTGCCCCTCTTACCTCTCCACAGAGGATTCAGCCCTGCCTTGCTCTTGGGAAGGGCAGTGTCTGAATTGAAGCTACTGGCTTGGCTCAAAGCTCTTGAGAAGTGTTCATCCACCACGGAACCAATGTCTCCCTGGAAGTAAGTGAACAGGACACAGCGAGAGTTCAGGTACTCCATCTCGGCAGGCTGGTCTTTCTCATCCTCCTCTTGCTTGCTGGGAAGGGTCACTTCCAGAGACTCCTGCATCTTGTTGTACACAGCTAACTTCTTCTGGGATTAGAAACAAAACAAACAAGAGATGCATCAGTGATGGCATTCAGTGGAAGCTCAACATATGGTTTCCTTAACAAAAAATAACTGAATACACTGAATATTCATTTTGTAATTAAATTTGGACTAGCAAGATATTTCACACTGGCATTTCACAAAGTACAGAATACCAGCGCCCACTTAAGAGTCTCTATTCCTCTCATACAGATGGACCTGCTTCTCAGGCATGTTTCACAACCACAATTTATCAGCACCAGTTTTCACTCTATACTTTCAAAAGAAAGCAGACAGGCTCTAACAATTCCCTCCTGACTCCCACCTGGAGAGGATATTCCATCAATAAAGGCTACAGAGGTCAAGCCCAGCTCTGTGGAAGGGTGGCCAGATCCACAGCATCTGCATTTCACACATGCAGCTGGGCAAGCACCAGGTTTCTCTGGGCACACTCCTCCAGCTGAGCATACAGGGCCCTCTGGATTTCCCATACTTACTGCTGAAGCTGTAAAGATGGGATAGTTTCCTGCTTCCTGAAAAATTTTCTACTGTATTATCAAACTCCAAAAAATGCATAAATATTCACTCACTGATGACAGAATTTTTATCACAGGAAGTTATACTTTGGGGTTGGTCAGGGGTTTGAGAGCTTGGTTTTTTGGTTGGTTTGGGGTGGTTTGTTGGTATTTTGAGGTTAGGGGTGGGAGAAATTTCTTTTCCTTTTTTCTTTCTATTTTTTAAACACCATTTTTTGGGAAAAAGGAAAAAAATTCAAGTCATAAAAAAATTCAACATGTGATCTGGGGGAAGAGGGGGATTGACAAGTCCGCAAACACATGCAGAAAAATCCACCCCAAATCAAAAACGCAGAGAAGGGTATAAAAAAGTAAAACCCTCACAAGCCATCTGTGAATGGCTATTTCAGAATCTCTCTCTCTCCCTCAAATCAAACCTAAATGTCAAAATAAATGTGTGTGAAGATCCATTTTGCATGGAACATATTTTTCAGATGTTCCACTTTACAACTGTTTTCACAGAAAAAAAAAAAACCAAACCTCTCCCCACAACAGTCAAGCTGCAGGAATCGTAGCTTTTAGCTAGCCAGCCATTTCCACAGCTGACTTTACACACAAGCACTTTCAGGAACCCAAAAACAACTACAGTCCATATGCAGAAGTATTTCATAGCATTCCTATAGAATTACAGTTTGACTTATCTTTAATGGTTTGCTTGGCAACACTCTAGCACCATCAGAATCTCTTTAAGTTTATGGCTTTTTTACCCTTTTTCCGTAGTAGCTCTACAGAAAAAGTTAAACAACTACACAGTCTATAAAGTTTCACTTTTACAATAAATATGCTGGTACCATTTAAAAATTATTGAAAGTTGTTTTCTGACCTTGCGTACCATCAATACATTTAAATTTGGTGCTTTCTAAAATCACATAATCCGACAACAAATTCTCCCACTGCAGCACAAAATAAATGCTCTGGGGCGAAGTCTTAATTATGAACGGTTATTTTAAAAAAATAACTGTAAGAAAGAGCTATTGACAAGCGGAATTAAAACCTGTTATACTTAAATCTCACAGCAACTTAAGCAACGTATCTGACATTCCAGCGGGTTAACTGATAAATGTGAAACAGCTCAGTGACACCATCAATTCAGATGCTGTTGCACAAACTGCAGTGAGGGACGTACACAATTTTGTTTTAGTTGGGGATATCCAGGCAATGGCCTGGAATTCCAGTACATCTATGCTTCACAAAGCAAGTTATACTGGGGCTCAGTTTAGCACAGTATTACTGAGACTTATGGGAGAACCGCTGGGATTCATTATAAAAATTAGTAACACAAACAAAAACATGGAAACAGCAAAATAAAGCAGTTTTTCTAGAAGCTAGAATTGCTAAAATGAAACAGTCTGAGGCTGTGAACATATTTTTGCAAATGCAGAATTTGGAGTAACCTATACTTTTTTTGAAATTGCTTCATGCCTTCTGTAAACAAACAAACAAATAAACATCTCAGGAAAGGTCTCCTAATATTTGGTACCCAAATGTTTACTAGGATATCACTCAAAGTGAGGCTTCAGTAAGACAGGAACAGTTCCAGCAACACTGCACACACAGGAGACACGTGCACTGGAAATCTGCAATGCATCCACCTCAGTGACCTGGCCATTCCTGAAGCTGCACCACAACTCAGATCCTCTTAAAAACACAGGACAAGTGGCTGGGTAGTGTGCTTTTCTCATTTTTGGTTTCAGTTGGACTTTGTTTTTTGAGTAGAGACAAAATACAAAAGAGATCCTTTATAGAAATCTAAATAGGTTTGTTACATGCCAGACCTTGAACACAGGCAGCACACGTTCAAAGCTGACTCCCATCCCTACAGGTGCTTGTCCTGATGCTGCAGTTATGCAAATGCAGACCCAGGCACGCAATTACAGACAGACACACACCGCTAATACAGCCCCTGGCTTGACTTGGTGATCAGGAAGGAAGTCTTTCAATGTTCCTATACAGGGACTGCAGCTCAGGAAATTAAAACTTATCTCCAGAGTCGCTTCTCTGCGCAGGAATGTTCCCCCTTCCACAGCAAAAGAATCTAATTCGTTTTCCATTTCAACTCTCTTCCCTCCCCTCCAGTCCACGGGCAGTCATTACAAGATGCTCTGAGCACTTGCTCCTTTCAAAAACACCAAATCTGACCTTTTTTTTTAATGTAAAAAACAAAAAGATAGTAGGACTGATGGACAAAAACAAGGCCTTATGTGTGGATAAGTTACTCACAGCACAAAGTTGGGGTTTGCAGTGAGTTTTTTGCAAAGGATGAGAATTCTAAGTTAAAAGATTTTTCAAAACAGCAAGCCCATGATCAGACACAGATCTAATTAATTTGAATTTCAGGAAGAAATTATCAGCCTGTAACTGCAAAATTCTTTAAATAAGACACTACAGTGAGAGAAAGTGACTCACAAGCTTTCCTTTTATGCAACATATATATATCCTTTCCATGGTATACACTCTTTCATAATGTGAGGGGTTTTTCCCCCAACTCACCTAAAACGCCCTGTTTGCACATAAATTCCCTAAATTTTGTTCTGACCCTAACAGTAATCTTCTCACAGTATTTTTGACTGCAGTTATGTGAGTGGAAAACTATGCAAGATCATCAGCTGCTAAATGAATTTGTCCCACAATCATGGGGTGTGAGGGAACAAAAACAAAAAAAACCCCCACAAACACCAGGGTAGGTTTATAGTAACTAACCTCAGCTAGTCCAGTTTCACTTGTGCTTTTTCATTTGAACAGTTCTAGCACATATTTAAGCAGCCAACTGCATCTGTAAGATCTTTACAAAAGAGTATTTTCTGACCAAACACGGTGTTATCTCTTGTCAATGTTCAGTACTTTAATATATTCATGAAATACACCTCTCCCTTCCTTACACTAGAGACTGATATTAAGCAGCCTCTGAAAAACAAAAAAACCACCCAAAATCTTCTCTTGGCCAAGTCACATAATATAGAATTTAAATTCAGAATACAGAATTTAAGTAGAAAACGGGGAAATTCAGTGTCTATATCCCTTAGATAGCAGATCCTAGCTCATGGCTGAAATGGCACAATCTCTGGGTAAATAGTGCTGTACAGCCCAGGCTGAACTCAGCTTCAATCAACATTATATTATTCTTATTTCATATATTCATGAACAGGCAATTTCAAAGAAAATTTAAACCCTTCACTTCAAATTGTACAACAAAAAGAAACTGAAGGTCAACAGATATCACTGCTGATATGGGAATATTAAAAATAAAGTTTATTCTAAACAATCCTGTGTTCCTGAGCACTTTTAGACCAAAAAAAAAAACATTTAGTCCAAAATCTCACACGAAATCATCTCCTTGAAGATCCCTGTTATTTTCTGACATACCCTACCCAGAACCAAGCAAAACGCTTCTCATGCAATGAAATGTTGGCCACATTAAAGCCCGTGGCAAAAGTCCAACCGACTTCAAGGGTCCCGGGTCTCACCCAGAGTGTCTGGTAAAAATGTCAGAACATTCCTCTTCGCAAATCCAAAAAAAATCACTTCCAGCAGAAACCGGTTAGTAGCCAGCAAAACAACAACAACAAAAATAAAACAACCACACTTTGAGAACAGAAGTTTTACTTTAGCCAAGTTTGAATCAAAAATTCAGGCCAGCTCTTACTTTTCATATAAACTGGTTGCCTTTTCCTACAATTTATTATCTCCATACATGCCACCATACAGCATATGGTCCTTTATGCTCCCAAGCATGAAAGTCTGGTGTGCCTGTGGCCACCTGTTACAGATTTTCCATTATGAGAAAAAGAACAAGAACCAAAAATAAAGAATAACTACACTGAGGAAACACTATATGACCCTATCCTGAGAAAAAGGCTGTCATTTGACATAAGCTTCTGAGAAGGAATTCCAGCAACAAACTCGAGGCAAATCCTCAGACAGTTCTCCATTTGTGGAGCTGTCTGCCAAGCAGGCTCCTATTGATAACACAGAAAGTATTCAAGGAAGAAGACAATTCCAAGCAATCAGGGCACTGAATGCCGGGCCTGAAAGATGTATTTATGGCACTGCCCTAAAAACATGAAACAATAACTTCTACCCACACAAATGAGCAAGGTGAGAGCTTGTTTTCAGCTGAGCCACTGGATTTGTAGAGGTAGAGCCTAGAGGTCTTGCTATTCTCTGCTGACGGAGGGAAGTGTTAAAAAAAAGAATGTATTTACACACCTTTTGCTGTGCATGTAAATAGAGATGTACCCTTAAATTTTAAAGGTCTAATTCTATGTAGTTAGAGGAAGATCAAATAGAATTTGGTCCCAGTCAGAATGACAAAGTAAAGCAAGCCAAACTTGTTAAATCAGTGACGTCTCGTGGGATTGAAGCAAACAGAACCAACCAACAAAACCTCACACACAGGGCAAGACCTAATCCAGGTTTTACATCCTGTAAATCTGAGACTAGATGAGCTATATAGGTTATATAACTTCCAGAAAAGTTAGCAGAGCAAACAGCAAAGGAACAGCCTTGAGAAAGAATCTGAACTGCAAAAATTGAATGTGAAGCCATGCCCTGCTGTTACCTGCCCTTAGACACTGCAGACTGCCACGCAGCATAAGCAGTATAATAACCCCATCCTCAAAAGCTGGGGGCACATGATGCCAAGAATTTCACTGAAAAAAACAAGCTACAGTATGTGAATTGGGGTTTAGCCACAGCCAGCTGATACAGCATCAAATGTGACCTGTCCTTGTGTGCAACCCTGTCAGTTTGGAAGGAAGAGCCGAGTTAGTGACCTAAATTGCTAATGAAGACAAGGCCTTATCTGGACAAAGTCTGCCTACAGCACTGCCAGCAGAAAGTCTGACTTGAGCATATCACAACTCCTTATGCAAGACTTGATCTAGCAAGGACGGTGTTGGCTTAGATGTTGGCTTGCCTCTACATACCATGGAGAAATTCCAAAACTACTATTTACTGTAACTTCCCATTCCAAAGGTCTTTAGCTGGTGTGTTAGTGAGCCAGGGTGAGTCCTACCTGAGCCCCAGCCCTGCAGCTTGCTGTGCCCAGCCCGACGTGACACGACAAGCCATCCCCGTGTGCCGGGAATACAATGGGATCCTGCTCCAATTCCTTACGTGTTTCCAAAGCCTCTCCGAATTCCGTTACACCCATTCTCCAACCCAGCCCAGAGGAAAGCCAAAGCTCACTATCACAGCTGCAAAGTGGCCAGCAAAGAGCATTTTAATTTTGCCAGTCTGCAGGGTTTTACCCTCACGCCTGCACAGCTCCTCACCAGACACAGAAACACATCTGTATCCTAACACCAGCACACTCTCGCTCCGTCTTTTGGCAATGCAGTATGGAAATCCCGATTTATCCGTAAAATTAGGGCCACACCCCATTTTCATCAGTTCATTCTGGCACCATATCAGCATATATATATCCATGTTTCACTTATTTCCCTCCAGCAAGCACCCTGGACTTGAGCAATCTCAAAGATCTAAGGTGCTAAGCCTCCACTCCCATTAACATTCAAGAGGAATTCAGGCTTCGGTCCATTAAGAGCTTAAAAAAAAAAAAATCACATCTAAATTAATTTGCCAGCAAGTCCTTTCCTGGCTAAGGATAGGTGGAAGCTACGTTTCCAGAAATTCTGCCTTTCTTTGCAAGGCAAAAATCAATTCCGTGCAGATTTTAAGGGAGGAAAAAATACAGACGCAGAAATGCGGGAATAACTTTAGTGTGGGGAAACTTTAAGAAGGCACAATGGACCATCCCCTAAAGCTACAACACTTCTGCACAACCCAAGTGCACACTAGTCCATCGTTTAAAAGCAGTCTGAGACTTCCCATTAAAAAAAATAATAAAATAAAAAAGGAGTCAACCATTTGAACTGCCCCTGACCCACAGAAACACGACACGTTTGGCTCTCCAGAGAGATCCCAGCGCCCAGAACCTGAGCCTGCAATGTCAGCTCCACAGCTAAAGTGCTGCTGGGCTCTTTAAAGCACACAGAACTGATGTCCAAAGCTGGCATAACCAATTACACACACTAGAGATAGCTTTGCTACAAGTACCTGTGGAGATGCATAGGCTTTAGTAACACACCTACATTTCCCTGGCCTGAGAAGAAAAGGGAAGCCAACAGCAGCAGAGCATGGAAGAGCTTTCTGTCTCAGAAAACAAACTGAAAGACACCAGCATAGTACAATACCACTGAAAAATGCCTTGGTGGAGTCCTCGGATATTTTAAGGGTGAGCTCCATTTTACCATCTCTAATGCAGAGACTTATTTTTAAGATATCCCATTAATTCATCTTCCCTCACTGTTATTTTTAAACCACAGTTTTAATTCCAACAAAGAGGAACATTCTTTAAAGTGGTCATCATCCTCACAAAGAGTGCAGGAGAGTTTTACATATTGAACACATGTGTAAGAACCAAAAGCCTGGCAACAGATCCTTCATCTTTTTTTGTTACATTCTCTACCAGTTGATTAAGCATCTCTGACAGGACAATTCTGAAGAAACAGAGACTTGCAAAATGTCATTCGTTACCCAAACAATAAATCTTGATGCATGAGGAGTGCATTCTATGTTTACTTTTTTTTTTTTCTTAATTTAGAAAACATTGGATTCAGAGAAAATACATAAACCGCTCTGAAGTTAGCAGCTGTTAGAAGTAGAGGCTGCAACACTTTCTTCAGCAACAACAGCTTGGCTTTTCAGTTTGGCATCCAAGTAGCTTGTGAAGACCCTTCAGCTCCAAATGTGTCAGGAAAACCAGTGCAACCAGGATTAATTAAATTAAACTGTCAATAGCACGTAGGATAGCCAGGTTCAGAAAGCCTTTAGGAGGAAATGTGATATATGGTGCCAGCCAAGACTCAAGAGCTGTATTGGCTGACCAGAGCTGCTATGCAGCTTGCCTGGCTTATCTACCTCTACTTGTTAAACAGCATAACCCACAAGAACTCAGTTTGTTTAAAATAAAATGTCAAGAAACTTCACTGTTCATTAGAGTGCCCCTGGAACATCTTATATATGGCCCTGCTTTGGGATGAGGAAGAAATTTCATACTAATGCTTAAAAATAAAATGCACTTGCACTTGAACGTGACACGGTCATTTAATAGATTTCCCCATACCAAGTGTTCTACAGATCTGGAAGAGAATTACAGGCAACCACTTCCAGAGTTAAAAATCAGAAAGCTCAGCAGAGTTTCAATTGCAGTTTTCTACTTCTAGGTTTCTCAGCCAGAGAATCAGGCTATTGGTGATTAATTATTCATCTTCCCTCCAAATCACACAGGCTATGAATCTGCAGCTCCAGATATCCAAATACAAACTTCGTAAGTAAAATTACTGCATGGGCGGAAGCTCCTGCAAGCTCTGACCAAGAAAAGAGAAGAAATAATAGCAGAGGCACCCTGCAAGAGGCAGAACTCACAAGTTTTCCAGAGCTCGCCTTTAGAGTGAACAGCACGAGCAACCTGGACAAGTTCACTGGGGTATCATTCCTGCAAACGGGCTCAGTCTCCCAACAATAAAGGAAAAAACCAGCAACACACGATAGGAATTTTAATGTTTTAGCCCATAGTCGTGTCTCCCAGGCAAGTTGATACTAGGGGTCACTTCCCATGTACGGAGAAAACAATCTTCACGGATAATAATGATAAAACCTTATGGAATGCAGCAACAACCAAAAAATGTATTCTCAGATGACTACATTAGGGCCAAGTCAATATTAGTCCCACTTCACCCACGCACTGCATAGTCTAAAAATGCTGTCAGCCTGATAAGAATTTCCTGATTCACTTAAAAAAAAAATAAATAAAATACATCTGATCACCCAATTCAGCTGGAAACTCTCCGCAGACGATCTTCCAGGAGTGCCGGGCTGAGCGGCGCGCCCCGTCCGCGGGGAGCAGCGCGGGTCCCGTTCCGCTCGTGTGCGCGCCCGCGGGGCGAAGGCGCTGCTGGAGCACCGCGCCCGCAAACCGGGCGAGCGGGACAGACATCAAGTACGGCGGAAAGAAGGAGGAGAGAAGTAAGGAAATAACTTTTTCCTCCTGCCCCACGCCAGCTGAGCAAGCTAACATACATCCAACCCGCCAGATGCAAGAATTTGGGGGAGAATTCTTTTTCTCTTGTCAGGAAAGGTCTTACCAGGCTCCGTTGCTCCGGGGCACTCTCGGCAGCTCCCCGCATCTCCAAATCAGGCCGGGGGCTGCGGAGCGCATCGCTGCCTGGCCGGGGCGGAGGTCTCCGCCCAGGGCAGCCAGCGATGCGCCGTACACCCGCTGACGGAGGGGTGGGGGGGCCTCCCCAAAAAGCCTCCGCACCTCCCAGTTCTCCGCACCGCGGCCCCTGGCACAGCCCTGC
>VWYP01031782.1:713814-738580 GCA_013400435.1 Pycnonotus jocosus
CCCGCCCGCCAGCACGGTCCGCGGGCGCGCAGCACCTGCCCGGCCCCGCCCGCCGCGCAGAGAGCCCCGCGGGTCGCTCTGATGGACTCCCGGAGCGCGGGAAAGGGAAAGGCCCCGGGGAGCGCTTTTTGGAGAAGCGAAGGCTCCCTGGAGTAGGTGTCACCTGTATCGGCCACTCTCCAGCTGCCCAGGGATTCATCCTGGAAATTCGTCTGGGAGGAAGGAGGAACCTACGTGTTCCATAGGAGGATGGATGCGTGTTGGATGCAGGTTGAACTAGCCTGGAGTTCTCTCTTCCCTCCCCATGTTTGGTCCAGTGTTAAAAAAAAAAAAAAAAAAAAAAAAAAAATAAAGAAAAAACCCCAACATTTTCAAATTTAAAAAAAAAAAATTAAGTGAAAACCCCACACTTTTCAACTTGAAAAATATATGGAAAACTCAGATCTGGTTGTAATGACTTCAGTTGTGTTCAGATATTTTCCTGGCCCACCTCTGTGTTCACATTTCCACCACGAGCTGCCCTGCTGCAGTGCCATGCTTGGAGGCTTTCGATACCATTCCTCACATGGAAAAGACTGTGCCTTGTTAGCATTATCCCAGCTTAGGAGCCTGGGAAGGATTTATGCTTGTTTGCTCTTGTATTCTTCTCATCAGGTCTAAAGTGAATTATTTGAAGTTTCTTTTTCACAAAATTTGAAGTTTACCTACATTTAACAGCAGCCAGAATTGAAGACTTTAATCAAAAAACTCAAATTTATACTCTCTCCCTCTCTTTGTATATATATACACACAAACACACAGACACATCCCCTTGGCCAGAACAGTTAGATGCATACACAAGGTTAAAATAGCTCTCTCTGACCTCAGTAGGATTCCCTGTTTGTAGAAAGCATTTCTCCAAAACATTCTACTGCAATACTTTGAACAAAGATCCTATTTCCTGCAGACATGTGTGGTTGTTTGTTTGGTCTTTTTTTAAGTTTTGTGCATACAGATTTTAAGGCAGCTATATGCTTTTTAACTAGCATTCTGATAGCCTGTTCTTGTTGCATTTTGTAGATCCGAGTGAATGGATTCACATAGAAGCACTCACCTTTGCAATCGCTGCGAAGTTTCTGCAAGGGTACAATGCATGTACTAAATTCATGGGCTCCTGACTGGTTTCTTTGTCAAAACAGAAAATCCAGGTGCTGATTGCTATCTACAAATCTCTGCTAGATCCCTATTAATTTTAGAGATCTCTTTCCTCTCTTTTCCTACCGCAGCAAGCCTAAGGCAGGGCATCATCCCGCCCGCGGCGCTCGCAGGAGCCGGAGGCCGCGGGCCGGCAATACCGAGCACCACCTTCTGAAGTTCGCTGTTCCTGGCCACCAGCCTGCTCCTGACCTGCAGGGTTTTACCGCAAGCACATGGCCAGGCTGCCTGCAGGCATTCCTCTGGCCGCCCTGTCTCCTGGCACCCGGCCTCCTCGGACTGGCTGCTATCCACCCTCGCAGATCCTCCCCGGGAAGCTTGTGCCGCTCACTCGCTCGCTCGCTCGCCGCAGAGGATTGTGAAACATGTTTCCTGCTTTAGGGAAGATGTTGTTCAGCACCGTGCTGTCTGAGGTAAAACGCTTTCAGATGCGCTGAGAACAAGGCCTGGTGTTAGTTCATGAAAAAAAAAAAAAAAAACGACTCCCGAAAAACCCAGAACAAAACCCTACTACACTTAGTAAGAAAAACAAGCCTGTAAAATCACAAATAGAAACAAATTCTTTCAATACCAATTGATCATTTTTAGGAGAAAATCCAGTATCAGTCCTTAAAGCAGAACAGACTAAAATAGAAAATGATTTATCGTTTATTATGTTAATGTGACACATTGAAGTGGGAGTACATTAGTGATCATTTTTCACCCAAGTACATGAGGCATTTGGAAGAGATTTATAAATGCACTAACACAGAGATCACTGTTTCCACAAAATGCCCAAATGCTCCAATATTCAGTTAGCACACACTTCTTATTACCAGATCCTGAAAGAATTCCTATCAGATGCCTTCGGGCATGGCACAGTGGCATGATGCATCGTGTCCAAAAGCAGATCAGGACCATTATCAGGCAGATGTTTGACACGATGCATCATGTTACTCAGCCAGTGGCACACTGCCATTGCTCAAAAGGATTTTGACATGATACACTGTGCCAATGTTGTAGCACAGAACCAGCATGTTCCAAAAATAGGGACAAATTTACCTCTGGCAAAAGTAGAAGTAACTGCAGTGACTTCACTAGATTTGCATCTGCTTATGTCAACAGTGAGTGTGGCTCATAATCTCGAATCTATATAAAAGAGTGGTAGGTGGCTGCATTTTCAGGTGTTTGTTATATTGTTTTCTACTCCCAGCATTCGAGCATCATGATGCAGCGGGGGTGAAACCACCACCTTTCTCAACTCCTTCCCCTCCACCTCACAAGAAGCAGCATCAGATTTCTATTTTTAACAGTGTAACAATACCTCAGAGCGCATAGAGGGCCACTCTTTTCAGGAACTTGGGAGGTTGTGAGTTTGGGAATTCGACAAGCAACAGGGATTTACAAAAAGGAAAGGGAGAGGATCTCTGCTTTCTGCCTCCATACTATTTCTCAACAGTAGCTGCAAGTGCTAGATGAACAACAGCAGCAAAATAAATTTTGAGTGGCAATTGGAGCAATAGTAAAAGAATGACAAGAAAGAGCAACCAGGATGAAATGTGAGATCTGATAAGATTTGAAGACTTCTTAAAAGGCATTGTAATTTATTGTTGTTCCCTTTCATCACTTTGGAATGAAAAGCACAGCTTGCTAATGCAGATGCATAACACTGACAAAAGGAGAGGAGGGGAACCAGCTAAGGTATGACTGGTGTGAGATCTTCTTTACAGAAGAGAAACATCCCAGCTTTCTGCCTCAGTCTGTTTCTTTAGTGAGGAAAAGAGCTGACTGGTTCTATTTTAAATAAAGTTCATTCATGTTTGCTGTGTGTTCTAGCTTCTTAAATCCATCAGGGTACAACTGATTCTTGGACCAGCTGAACTTCAGCGATGCTAAGAGTAACCAGAAGGAATAAAGACCAGAAAATCCTCAGAAAGCACTCAGCAAATACCACCACCAAACATGACTTGGTACAGCAGCTATGTGGGTTGTAACACCAAGGGAAAATGGCTTGACTGATACGCTGGAGATCTGAAAGGGAGAGGAAGAGCATAGCAACATGGCAAAGCAATCTGCACAGGCTCTTCAAGCATTCATCTCCTTGCCTGCTCCCAGACGAGCTTTGCTGTTGGATTTAGAGGTGCTCACCTCTTCCACAGATCAGGAAAGTTACCTAGAGGTCAAAATAAATCCTGGAAACAGTTGCAAGCATCTTAAACCTTTTGAACAATGTCTGCAAGAAGTAAGGGCTTTCCCCCCCATCTCTTTGCACTGCTATAGGATTATTCCCAAATATTTCTTTGAGGAGACAGCTCTGCGCAGTGAGAAGTTCCTCAGAGATTAAAGGCACCAAAACAACCACTCTACTGCTGTGTCCTATCCCCCTTCCTCCTTGTTTCACCCTCTCTAAGTATTTAAATCACTGGAAATCACACCCTAGCTAGCTGTGGCTGCTGTTTACAGGCAAAGCCCCTTGGCTTTGCTGTTGTGGCCTGCCCAAGAGCCAAAAATATAACATGTGAGTTTTTCCTCAAGGAGACCAAATTGGAAGATACACGTGGCATGCCAAGGAAATACACACTAGGCATTACTTATGCCTTATGTGTAAAGGAATAGGAAGGTTAAAAACAATGTTTGTTCACAACTAGCTGGGGATTCTCGGACAAGATAGACAATGATTTTTTTTTTTTCCAAGAAGTCAACTTTGATGAAACGGGGGGGGGCGGGTTTCAATCTTGAAAAAAAACCACTCTGTAAAGCAAGTTAAGTTGCTGGTAAAATCTGCCATCATACAAATTTCTAAAGGTTTCACACCAAACTACATTATACTGGGTAACCCAGCTGGGAAGTTTATCTAGACCTCAGGACTCAGGGGGTGCTAGGCAGGTTCCTGTAAAACTGCAGTGCCATCACCACTGAGATCTACACTTGCAGCTGATCCACTGCAAGTTGCAGAAGAGCAGGAGGAAACAGAGCTCAGAAACTCCTGGGCTGAGCTCTGTCTTTCCTCATTCCCCAGGGAAGAAACACAAGTTGTAGGCAGGCAGGTACTTGCTTTCTTTTCTGAAGGAAAGGAAAGCAAACAGCCTGCCCCAAACATTTGAGCAGGGAGATGAGGATGAGAGTGATCTCCATTCTGGAAGACAAAGCTTCTCTCTGTACATGCTTATATTGCTCCAATTTGAAACAATGCAGAAATTGAGGGGTTGAGTGTTTAAAGCAAAGTGTTCCATTAATGCAATCCCATTTTAATTCATACAGCACCCTGTGAATATAGGAAACATTTTCCTTATACTTGTAGCCATACACCCCTCACCACCAAGATTTTGACTCCACTGGAATAGGAGGCAGCAGCTTATATGTGGCAAATACATTACACTGAGATTTTAGGATCTCTTGATTCAAAAAGGAGCAAACCACTGGCCAAAGTTATGATCATGAGATGCACTGTAATCTCTCTATAGAATGTGAGGATCTGGACACCTCTCTGGTCAACTCCTTCATATTTTGTAATAAAACCAAAGCTGCAGTCCCAATTACAGCAAATATCTTTCTTCAAACCACTAACAGCTTTCACATTTCATGCCTGTAATCTTCAGCAAATAGATCAAGGACTGTTATTCATTTTAATGCCTGAATGCATTATATTTATTCTTGTTATAATATGTTCTGTTACCACAGAAAATGTTTGGCTCTCAAAGAAAAAGAGGGAATTGTGTCAAAAGTCCAAATTCTTCCTTGAAATGCAAACATTTTTAAAGGCTTTAATGGAAGATATGCATTGGAATCCCAGGGCACAATCTGGCACTAAAATCCTCCATCTAAACTGGAATTTTTCACCATGTCTTTTTCATAATCTATTATTAAGCATGTTTCCATCTCAGCAGTTGAAATCTGGGGCCCTGTTGCATCTGAGAGGGAAGTGCAAAGCAAGTGGGAAGTAACTGTAAAGGAGAAGCAGAAAACTGATTGAAACCCTCACATGCTGGATGATGCTGTTCTCCTGCATTCTTCTGCCCATAGGGGGGAAAAAACCAACAACAAACAAACAAACAAACAAAAAACCAAAAACAAACAAACAAACCAACCCAACCACATTGGGGTGATCCCAAAACTTCTAGCTGGAGTAGCAGGAGCATCTGACCCAGTGCAGGGCAGCTTCAGTGCTCTTCACAGTCACCCCAAGGGCTTCTTTGGTCCCTAACTGGCCACAGACTGAGCACAGATTCTGTCCCTGCTTTCCTTAAGAATCTCTCAGGCTGCAGCAGAAATGGTGAATGTGGAGTGATTGAGGATAAAGCCCAGCAGCTCCTGGCTGCTGAAAAGCCTAGGAGAGCTGGTTTTCCTGTTTTGGAGCCCTGGTGACCAGTCCATGGGCACTGGCTGATGCCTGGCTCTGACATCAGTCCTGCTGTCAGTGCAGCCACTCACAAAATGTCCCAGCAAATCCTCCAGGCTTTGGCACAGCCCCTGTAACTGCAGAGTGATGTGTATGGACACTTTTTGGATGAGTTAGCCAGAATATGATACAGAATATCTGCCACTTTTATGCATATGGGTCTAAACAGTTAACAGGACAGAACTACCAGTAAAAATTAAAACTAATGCAGCAAAATAATGACCCCTTTGATCTTGGACTAATTCTTAGTTCAAAAGAAACCTCGCAGTCTTATAGTCTTGTTCACCTCTGCGCAAACGATGCTTAAATGTCCTACAACCATCCCTGCTGGCACAGCTAACATCCCTGCCCCATCTTGCATTCCAACATTGCAATCTTCAGGAGAACAGGAGGGATTTTGCATTCCTGCTTCACCCTCAGACCAATATCACACTCCAACAGCTTGTCACCAAATGCTGAAAGTCCATCTTTCCCAAGCAACTTCTTAAGAAACAAAGGAATCGCAGTACTGTGTCCAGTTAAGTTGCATTCACTTTACTGCCTCCTTCTTCCCCTTTGCTTGACATAAGTGGTTTCAATAATATTTCAGCTAATAACACTCCTTGTGGTTTATTGGGTGTGAATAGTGACTATAGGAACATTTGATGAACGCTCTGGTTTGCAGAAACAGGGCAGTGTGAACCCTTTCTTTGGCTCACAGGACAGAAAGCATTTACTACAAGGAACACTGCCATGTTTTTAATACCACATACCATTTCCCAACTCTAAATAAATACATGTTAAATGGAAGTAAGAAGTTGTTTTGCTGCAATTTCATAAATGCCTTTAAAAGTTTAACAATTGCTTGGGGTTTTTTTACTCCTTTTGCCAGGAATATATATTAGAGTAATAATATAATTTCCTTCTATTCTAGATTATTATAATAATTGAGACTGTCAGCATTTCCCAGTTTATTTTAATATTGCTCTTGTGATTTCATTATCATAGCCTTTTCATTAGCTTTTCTTTGCTCATCAAAAGAACTTGTGTGTTTGGTGAAGGAAATGGCTAGAAAAATACTTCTAGAGTATTACCAGTCTCTTGGTAAATAAAATGCAGCCATCAATAACACTTAGCCAGCTCTTCTCTTTTCTCTGTGACATTGTTCCTTTCCCATCACAGTGGGAAAGCAAGTCATTAATTCCTAGTGAAATAGTATGTGGCATAGTAAAATGTGTCAAATATTTATATATGATTGCACTAATTCTCACAATGACCATGGTGAGCTGTCACCAGTTTTTTCCGTCTTAGAGCTGAAGATTCAGAAGCTGTGGACTTAATCAGCTCAAATCATGGCCAGAACTTTTATCATTAAGGCATGGGCTTCACTCATGCAATTTGTTTAGCTTCTTGTAGGGAGTAAGATGCATTGTCGTGATTATTTCCTGCTCTATGGGAATTTCTGTGCCTAGGATGGGATTGCCTTAACAAAAAAACAAAACAAAACAAAACAAAACAAAACAAAAAAAAAAAAAAAAAAAAAAAAAAAAACAAAACTTTAAGTGACAAAATCAGCATACTGAAACTGGAAAAATGAACCTAGAAAGGAAGATATTGCTTACCATGAGCAATATGATTTGTCACTTCCCAGAAAGCCAGAGGGGGTGGGAAATGTAGAGGAATTTTGCTTGCACAAGAGCCAGAGCACACTGTTGAATAGAGATGATATTCCCAAAGTCAGGGATAAGAGAGCTTCATCTTTTTTTATAATGGAATTTTCTCACCAGTTAAACAGTCCTTACCCCTATATACACACACATATTATCTCTAACATCTAGAGGAAATCCTGTGTCTGTCTTAAAAGTACAGACAATGGTGTTCTGGAGGAGATTAGTCCAATGCAACTACTCAGTGTTTTACTTCATTAGTGTAAATTTTTGTAAAAGAAAAAACAAAGTATAGTAAACACTTTCCTCTAAACTCATCTTTCTTATTTCAAAGTGAGACAGAGAATTATCACCTCTGCAAAGGCACATTTGAGCCAAAATAACAAATGGGCTAAGAGCTCTGGAATAGCTCTTGTAGCTCAGTATAAATAAAATATGTAATTCTCCAATTGCATCAGTAACAGAGTTCACAGAAACATCATCAATTTTTGGTGAGTTTGAGGGTTTGAGGTTTGCAGCAATAGAGAAATAGGAAGTAGTTAACACCACTAAGATTAAACCCAGAACTGAATGGCACGATATAGTTTATTTTTGAGGTATCTTTACAATTTTGGTAGAGCTTACTGGGGAGTCTCTTTGCAGCCACAATTCCTTTAATTTAAAGAAGTACTAATTGTCTTCCAAGTTAGAAAAGGCTGCACCACTGGTGGATCAGAGCATGGCTTGAGTTGGAAGGGACCTTGAAGACCTTCTATTCCCATCCCTCTGTCATGGGAGGGACATTCCCTCTACCCCAGGATGCTCAAGGCCCCATCCAGCCTGGCCTTAAACACTGCCATATTCTTTTACTGGAAGCAGCTTATTCTTTGCAGGCCTCTCCCAGAGATACCAAACAGCATCTCTTTTTTTGCTTCCTTTGCCCTCAATCTGAGCCCAAACAAGCCAGCAGTAAAGAGAAGTTGCTCACCTGTTCTTGAAATTCTTGCAGAGAAGAGCCATGTGAGAAGGATACACAGGCAGCAGTGGAGGAGAATTTCCTCTCTCGGGACAAGGAGCACAGCAACACCCCTTCCAAAAGCATTTTCCTTGGAAGGAGAATAGCAGCCTGTTTGTCTCCTCTGCCCTTACACCTAAGCCCTGGGGTCCAAGTGTGCTGCTCTAAGTCCAGGCTAGAGGTGGCAAAGTCCTTCCACTCTAACTAAAGGCAGCTATTTCTTCCACCAAAGGCATCTGCATATTCCCAAGCAGGGAACACTTTAATAAGCTGCTGCATCTGAGAAAGGTGGGCTGCAGGGTCCTAATTTAATAGCAACTGACATATCACTTTTCAAACCAAACATCCAGCTGGGATGCTCAGTGTGGCACGCTTGGTTGGTAAACAACAGCACAGAGCACTCCACAGAGCAGCCCTGTGCACTTTCTGCCACGAAACACTGCAGAGGCTCCCTGCGCCCTTGTAACAAGTGATCTAATGATTCTCAGGAGGAGGAAACAAGGCTGATTTGTAGCTCTCTTCAAGAGGCTGAGCCAGTTAAGCAAGACTTCTTAATTGCCTGCCCTTTATTATTTAATGCATAAGTTTAAAAAGAGAAAAAAAACCTTAGGGCCAGGTCCCGGAAAGGTATTGAGGTATCCAAGCCAGGCAGAAGTCAGCTGCAATTATAAACAGGGATACTAAAAACTTCTGCTCAGCTGTTGCCCAGCTCAGAAGGCTCTTAAACCTAAGTAGGTACCTATTTCAATTTTAAAGATCTCCAGGTGCCCAGTATTCAGCTCTTGCACATGCCAAGAAACACTTCTTTCCTGACAGTGCTGAGGAAGCTCGTGCCAGCCCAGTGCTGAACCTCTTGAGAGCAAGGAGAAGCCCAAGAGGTTTCAGTCTCAGTGAACATTCACCTGGTGGACAGAAACACCTGAAAGCCTATCTGTAACTCTTGAATGGGTTATAAATAATGTCAGCCTAATTAATTATGTTACAGCGTGGCCAGCACACACAGGCCTGCTCAAAGACATGTCACGGATCCAGCAGGTACATGAAGGAAAGCAAAGCAGTAGAGAGGCAATCCTGATGTTCTCAGAAATATTCAGAGCTGCAGCTTAAAAACAAATGAGCCATGTACCTCACCCACAAGAAGGCAAGAAACATGCTTTTAAAACACTGCAGCTTCTCTCTTCAGACTGAACTGGGGGGAAATGGATCCTTTAAATCAGTTGCATTGAAGTCAGACTAGCATTTGAAGTTCATCAGCTGTGGGGTCTGAAAACAGTGGGGCAGCCCCTGCAGCCTTGGCCCACTCAGGCTCCTGCCAGGAATGTGGAGAGAGAAACAGGAATGAGGGCAGCAGCACTTTGTCCCCTCTTCTCATATATCCTATCAGTGGTGCTATACACAGATCATTTGAAAAATCTCGCTTTCCCAAAGAATGGCATTGGTGCCATGCAGTTTAGCTATCACCATTTTGAAAAAAAAGTTTGTTGTTCTCTTTTGTTGCCCATAATCTTATTCTCTTTGATATCTGCTCGAGAGGGATGCAGCTCGCTCAGGAGAGCCTTTGGGACTGTGTTCCGTGTACAACAACCTCTAATAAGATTTATTACCATCTTTCCTTGCTTAGCTGTAAATTCAGGTACTGCACTAATGGAACAATGAGATAGACCCTTGACTTGGTAAATACGGAGTCAGAAGCAAAAAAGGCTTATGTAAGAGCCTATAAAAACAAGATGGTTCAGAATTCAGGCAGCTGCTCTATTCTTGAGTCCTTTCATTGTGCCTCAGGATGGACAGACGTCAGCCAGCCAGATCTCTTACATGCATTATTGTATTCTGTGAAGTTTGGGCATAACAGAAACAATGGCAAAGATGAAATGGTAATGTTAAATTTTCTGTTCATCTTCTGACACACTTTAAATCACTCCATGTGGTATTGCACTCCTAGGAGATTTGATTACTTTTAAAATTAATACTGTGTAATGGAAGAAAATGTCCCTTAGGCCTGTTGCAGTATTTATAAAGGTAATTTCTCTGTTCTCAGAATATTTAACCTTGGCAAAGATATTCCCCTTGTTGTGAATAGCATCTATAGAGCTAAACAGTACAAAAATAATTCTTAGGGTCCAGGAGTCATTTTGTTCTATGTTCAACTTGTTGTCATGGTCAGTGCCTGGAGATGACTCCAGGATAATGGAAATGCTAATGCTCCATACTGAAAACTGCCTGCAAGAAAAGCGTGTTTGGCATGAAGTTTCTGCCTCTTCAGAGTGAGGGCAGAGCTCCCACAGCTCCAGAATGAAGGGGGCATAAATCTCTGCAGAAGACAGAAGTTTCTACAGATGAAAGGTGAAAGGCTCCACCAGAGTCCTTGCAAATATAAATAATGATTCCAGCAGGTAGGAGAAACAGTTTTCTCAAAAACACTCACAGAGACAAGTATAGATATTTTCATTTAGATAAGTTTAGATATTTTAGTAATTCAACCAGCTCTTTCCCTTCCCACCTTTACATCTTTAAAGGGAATATAAACATCACCATGCACAGCTGAAAGTTGCTCAGACATTATTGTAATTTTTACATTTCTGAATACAAGAAATAGAAATGGTGTTCTACAAATACTAGTCCTAACTTCAGTAATTTGTATTTTTAATGTGCTAAAGAGAATGAAGTTGTTGCATTTGTTCATGGCTTCCTCTCAAAAAATTAAAAAAGTTTAGTGCACATAATGAATTTTAAATTGGTCAAGTCAGGAAGTTAATCCATTTCATGTAGTCAAGAACCAACATACACCAACACACCACTTACCACTTGTCTCACTATTTATTTCGTTTCTGAAATGTCCAAATGACACCTTGAGTAGGGTTTTATTGACTTTCTCTCTGTTTAGAGGACCCTTAAAACATTGTTAGAATTACAATTTGTTGAGAGCAGTGAGCATTTTTCATAGAGAATTGCCAAGCTGGAAACCATGAAGCTTCTGGGTAGAGATTCCCATTTCAGAGGAAGTTGCTTGCTCTAGCAGAAGTACAAAATATCACCAGAGGAAAATGTCTTGTCCAATGGCAAACATCAATTTTTAAGAGAAATGAATGGTTGGGGATGCTGCTGTGCTCATTCTGCAGAGCATTAGGGACAGCACAGCTCACTGGGTCAGTAATTAGCCTGATGCGGGCACTTGGAGGAGAAAACAGGCACAGCAGGTGCTCAGAGGCCATCAAAGCAGGAGTCACAACCACGCTGCAGTCACACTGTGCTTACTGCCCTGGTGGTGAACAGCTCAAGTGAGCGATCCCTGTGTGGGCTGGGAGCCAGAAACATGGATCAGCTCAGCCAGACAGCCCCAGTGAAGAGGCGCTCCAGGGAGGAGAGATGACTGGCACACAAGCATATAAGCATCAACTGTGCAACTTTTCTGTGCTGACATGAGGGGAGGATGTGAAATGCAGCAGGATTCCCATTTCTGGCAGTCCAGCACTTTGGTTTGATACTGCAATCCACTTTTGGATTATTTTGATTAGATGGTCTCAAAACAATGTGACATTTTCAAGAGGGTTTTGTAATTTGTTGCTTGTCCTGTGACCCATGTTTAATTCCATGGATTATAGTAGCCAACCTGGTGAGGGACTTGGGATGCTCTGAATTATTAATCATAAATAAAATAGATATAGAGCTGTCTGTTAATTGTGCTAATTCAAGCTTTTACCTCTCTATTTCACAGGGCTCCTATTTTTAAATACAGCTCAGGTACACTGTGCAATTACATATGCCAGTTGTGCATGTCCTAGGCAGCAAGATCTAGTGCACACAAGTAAAAAGATTCATTTCAGTCTCAGGAGTCTTTTCTGGTGTGATGTCTTCTAAAACAAATGGACAGCTTTAAACAATTGTTTTGTTAAAATTGAGCCCATCTGAATTTTTTGTTAGAATTCTGAGGGCTTCTGGGCTTTTGGGTTCATTCTGGTTTGAGCTTGATTTGGGTTGGATCATTTGGAAAACACCACTCTAATGTTTCCTCAGTAACTGTGAAAACAAAATTTCACTTGCATTTTAAATTAAAATTAAGGAATATAAAAAAGCAATAATCTTGTGACTCACAGAATAGATATGTAAACCCAGCAAATATTGTGTGATTTGAAAGAAGAATTTTTTTATTATTATTTTTTTTTTTTTTTTTTAGTAAAACTGGTAGAAGCAAATTTTCTTTTCTCAATGTCTGGGGTTCATATTTGGCATTAGATACTCAGGCTCTTTGGTAAATATATGGGAATGCATAGCCCTGCTTGAATTATATTTCTAAACCAAGGGCTGAGCTATAAAAGTCCCTTTTGTATAACATGCAAGATGAGCTTAGCTTTGTCTGAATCTCAATGCCACCTGATTTCAAAAACAGAACTAAACCCACCAGTGGATTTCTCCAAGAAATCCTGGAATAGACTGAACCTCTGAAAGTGGCATTTTGCAACAGCAGCATGGAAAGGCAGACCAGGCTCGAGGTAAGAATGAATTAATATAGTAACATATGGAAAACTGCAGGATCAGAGAGGTGATAAATTCACTTTATGAGATCAACCAGCAGTTTCTTACATGACTACTACTTCCACCCCCAGGATTAGGTTCTGGTTTGAACACCCTGTTAGGGAACACCACAGAGCATCACTGACTGGAGAAGTCTTTTTTTCTAGCAAGGCAGGTGGTGCCGAGCAGTTGCTCAGCCCACCTTTGGCTCAGCCAGCAGGCTGCAAAAAGAACACAATGCCTGTGGGGACTCTTGTTGGTTTTTGTGGGACAAACCTCATAATCCTGAGGATCATGGGGTGATTCATTAGTGAACCAATCTGCATTTAGCATGGTTTTCAAAAAAAAAGCAAACAAGGAGCTTTAATAAAAGGCTATTTTTGTTTCTTGAAGAGGAAATATAAATACTGTGCATGACAATTAATGTTTCTAGATCAGAGTCATGCAACCTGCTGCTTAAATCAATAATAGTCTGAAAGACAAACATACATTAAAAAATGAATTAACCTCCACGCTGCAAAATTTTAATAAAAATAGATCTTAAATGGATAAAGGGCAAGACTTCCAAAACCCATGAAATTAAATTGCTTTTATATTTCCTTTTTCATCCTATAGCCTTACCTCAATATTTTCATTATAATTGCATCAGCAGTTTTGTATTGTTCTTTAAAGTAAATCTTTCATAACTCAGGCTAGCCATGAATAATTTTGTTTCTAGAATGAAAAAACAAAACCTGGGCTATTTTACGTGGGTTATATGACCACTGTTCCTCAAGGGAAATAGAAATACCACTCCTCACTTTGCTCCAGAGTCATACTGAATATGCCTTTCCATGCTTGGTGAGAGGAAGTTGCTCATCATGGGAGGAGAAATTCAGATTGAATTTCTAGTGAAATTCAATGGTGACCTTAAACCCTAGAGTTCAGTAGAGCTGTGGAGTAATTGATCCTGACTTGTCAGTCTCCCAAGGCAAACCTGCATTTTTGTGGGAGCACAGAAACTACAAGAAACACAGAAAGGGGAACTAATAAAGTGTTCCTCTCTGAACAACTACAGGAAACACCTGAAAGTTGTCTGATTTCAGTCTTGATAAGACAGCCTGTGTTGCAGAAGGAGGCAGAATTCAAAAATGAGTCTATGCCTTCTTTGACATGGGTAGATAAAGTCACTTCGGTTGAAATAAATCTGAATTCCTGATGGATGCCATAAAATGTGATCATAAAAAAGTCTCTTAAATATTGAAACTATGAGTAAGTTTTATTGTACTTTGCAATAATTTATTTTTTTCAAGGGGGCACCTCTATAACCACACTGAGCCTTAATCAGCTTTCGGTAACATTCATGCAAGATTAAGAAAGCCTACTGAGGATAAGAGCAGATGCTGAAGAAAATGTCTTATCTGATTAAAAGTGAGTGATAAGGACATGCCAAATTGCTGGGGAGTAGTTGCCACAGGACAGTCAGTGATATGATATCAATCAAGGGTGCAGCAGAGAAATCCACAGTGATGACTTAGTGATGGAAAGCCCAGAGAAAATTCTAAGTCTCTGCTAGGTATCTATAACATGGATTTATAAGTAGAAAATTAAATGCAAACTACCCAAGTTAGCTGAATTTTATTCAATCATGCCTTCTGTCTATTTATCTACTTTTCTTTTAAGCATATTAATCTATCATTTTCATATTCATTCTGTAACTGGAAGCAAGGCTTCCTTTGAATGATGATTTCATTAGGATGTGTTCTGCCAGATAGCAATGCCTCCAGAGTTATGTACTACATTAATTCTGTCACTTCTTTTACCTTCTATTTTTATTTCACGCAAATTATGGGAAAAAAAAAAAACAACAAACCCACCACCTACATGCTGATAAGGAGAGGATGCTATTTTCATATATTTAGCATAATTTAGATGAAAGCTGAACCTTCAAATAATACAGAGTTCACAAAGTAGGACTGCTTATCATGCTAACTGAATGAGGCTGTAGCTTACCAGAAAATTATGACAAAAGAGAAGAATTCCGTTATTTAAAGTCAGAGCCAAGTAAGTCCTCACTACCTTTAGAAGCTCTTGGAAAAGTCAGCTCTTTTAAAATATCCTTTGGTGCAAGCTCTACGTGCTCCTTACCATGATCCAGTCATTCCTGCAGTTATATCAAACAGCTCTCTCCAGACGAGAAAAACTATGAGAGAAAGCTCATGATAAAACATGGAGTCACCAGAAAACTGTGTAATAGCAACAAACTCAGTTTATCTGCCCTGGATCCTTCCATCTGGAAGGGGATGTAAGAGGACACCCTCACGACTGTGCACTTAAAACATGCAGGAGCATTGCCCCAGCATGAAGAGGCACTGGCTGTCCAAAACCAAAAGTGAATTAGAGCCTACTTGTCTCTCTATTCCAGCAAAGAAATTCTCCCAGTTCAGTCAGAGAAAGAATATCTGGATGATTTTCATGTAGGGACCATGTGGACCTTGCCAACAGAGCCTGTGGAATAAAATGTAGTGCACTAACCTATATCTTCCTGCACTACAGCCTTTCACCCACCAAGAGTCCTGGGGAAAAGTCATAGTATGGGAGGGAACAGAACGAACAATTCATCAAAATCTTTTTAGGCTTTCACCAGCATCATCTGCTGTCACAAGTCTCCTCCAGGGAAGAGGGTTCTGACCACCAGGCTAAAGCATCAACCAGCAGGATGCCACAGTGCTGAGCTAAACTTGGCTGTCCAAAAGAAACATTTTACATTCCTGCATCAAGGACACTGAAGGCAACTCTATATAGAAAAATGATTGGTCTCATTAGGAAGAAAAATGAGTTTGATTTTAAATTTTATTACCTATGTTATATTAGCTCCAATTTGAAGTAAGAAACAGAGATGGGAATAACTAAAATTTGTTGAAAACAGTAAAGCACTTGTGGTTTTCCTAGTAGCAGCCAGGATAACTTAGGTACTCCTCACCCAGCCTCACATTTTGGGCTGTGCTAGAGACTGATTAATGGCTTCTGACCTCTGCAAGTACAAAGTGATGATTTTGTTCTAAGCACACAAGGTGTGAGACATTAAAAACATGGAACAGCATCAACTCTGCAATTCTGCATCATCCCTGGTTAACTGACAGACTAATCTCAAATCCAGTCCCCAAATGAGTGACATTTTCAGTTCAATGGGTAGGATTTTGCTGATGACACAGTACAAGATTTTGAGCCAGCAATACATGGAAGCTCTTTCATTATACTAAAAATGTGAAGTTTTAATGGGCTACAAAGGCTCTTTCTGACTTGGTGCCATGAAATCTCATGGGGAAGTTTCACCCTGCTGTGTTGTTTCTTTTGATGTACGGGCATGGAATAGGACCCAGTAACCTGTGGAGAACCCCAATGAATAGCCTCACACCAACACACACCCACAAAGTGTTCAGGAAGCCTCTGGAGGAATTACTGCACCCTCCTCACCTGCTTAAACACTGCAGGAACAGGCCCCAGCTATTTGTTTCTCTCCTATGCTGTTACACCAAAGTTTGTTGCTAGCTAGGGACAGCTTTTAGATTCTTCTGCTCTTCACTCTCTGAACCCAGGCCACTGATCAAACATAGAAAGTGAAAAGTCACCTCAGAAATCATCAGTCCATTAACTGTTCCTCAGACTTGCAGAAACAGAATTTGTATTTCTTTATATTTTTCATGTTCTCTGGCAAAATAAAGTAAGATTATAAGACTATTGCCATAAATAATAAATGTATAAGAAATAATTATACAAGAAGTTCAAATCAGCTTCTGATGTGTCCTCTCATTTTTTAGGTCATTACACCAAGTACAATATGAAAAACAAAGTCTACGAAACAGTCAGACATCTCATTAATAGGAATATTGTGTCAAGCTTTACTGACCAAGAACTGACAGGAAAAAAACCCTGTTAAAACCCTCTTACAGCACTCCAGTGGGGATGAGTCAGCAATCACAGACAGTTCTCATCAGAAGATTTTTGCTGGTGGATAAGTTGCTTAGAGGTTGGCACTAGTATTTATTTAGTGAGGCAGAGGTCAGGTAAAGGTAAATACCGAGGTGTGAGAATGAGAGATGCCAGTGGAAGAGTCCTGACCACTAGAAACACTAAATTTGCAGAGTTCCATAAGAAAACTCTAGAAATGTTGAATGTTTAAAACCAAGACAGCTGATGTGAGGTTCTTTAAACAGCTTCAGTACAAGAGATTGCAGTCTTGACTCCCTTCAGAGGAGGGGAGAAATGGTTGCTTGTGGATTGCAGCTACTCACATCCTATGGTAGGTGGCTAAAATAGATTAGATATAATTGAACACTGCTGGGATATGAAGATATAGGTATGAATAGAAAATGCCAAACTTCTCTAAGTTTCAAAATAAACCCTGTTTCATTCAAAGTACTCAACCTTACCACAGGTGGAAAAAAAAGCCTCTAACTTTCATTCAATACAGCATTTCTTTAAGAACAAAAAAAGGCACTAAATTGATGCAGGTCTACAAATTGCTGCATTAAGTCTGCTGTACACAACCCACGCACAATAACATAAGGGTAATGTAAAAACATGCATTAGGGATGAAGATCCCTCTCTCCCCCTGTGAAAGGATGAGCTGAGAGCCACTGGTGGGTGAGTACTGCTAGCAAAGCAAACACTTCACTATCTGTGGGTGAACAATTCATGCATGCTCTTTATTATAAAGCCCACTGAAAACTTGAAGATGCTTTCCCGAGGGAGCTGTTGTGTAACTCTGACATCTGGGGTTTTCAGTTTGAACTGGTTATGGAACACATTAAACCCAGAAGGCTCCACTTCAGCTGTTTACAAACCTTCCCCACTCCTCCAAGAGCCCATCTTTTCCAGCAGCCTCCAGTTCAGTGCTGGGACTGAAGGCTCAGGCCTGGCTTTCTTAGGTAAGCCACACCACGGACTCCAGCAGGAAGCAGGACTTGTTTAAAACATCCCATTTTCAAGAGTCCAGCAGAACCAGGACTGTTTTTTTCAGAAGTTTAATGTGCTACCATAGCTTTGGATCCACCCAAACAACCTGCTCTGACTATAAAAATCATCTTTGATTTCACATATATGTGTAATTATGTAAGCCCATAACTTAAATAATTTGCCTGGTTACATTCACCATTCCTTCTTTTGTTTGTGTTCCATTATTATAATCAGGAAAAAGGCAGCAGCTCCATGCATATCATGCCAATAGCACCACTAAAAAATTCAAATGAATAAATCAAAACAAATCAAACTCTCTTTTCTGTTCACAGCTCATAAACACACTTTGAATTTATTGCTCAAAATAGCTACACATTTATCTGTGCAGTTCTCCACATGCACACAAGGTGCTCACAGAAACTCCATGCAAATATCAGAACTTCAAGATTCCTATGAAGGGAACAGGCTGTCACAAAGTGTTTTGGAAGCTGAGACTGTAGGGATTCAAAAAGCATCTAGACAACTTTGTGAGGGAAAATCACAGCAAGTTTCTATTAAACCCAAAGACTTTGGAATCTTTGAATTGCAAATCACTGAAACTTTTGGAAAAAGTGCTGGAAAAGTAGTGGTAGTATTATAGGTGTTCCCTCTTCTTATCATCTACCTTAAGCAGCAAGGTGAGTTGGAAAGAGGTGACTGGATGAAACCCAAGAGTGACCCATATCTCTATCTGGCCCACTTCTACCTTTTTTGGGTTTCAGTGTCTTATGATAGAGAAGTATCACTCTGCTTTTCTTATTTTTCATGGTTTTTGCAGATATCTACTACATTAAAAAGTCAAACTATTGACACATATTTATGGCAGAAAGTCGCTTTTATAAAACATTCAAAAAGCTTGCTTATCTCTATGTAACCATGGCATTCAAGCTGATTTTTTTTCCAGACTTGCCATGGGAGTTTGTGATAACAAAGAGTATCAATAGGCTCAAAAAGCAGCTGCACACAAACATGGATAACAGGTCCATAAATGGATAATAAGAGCAACAGGCAGGAATGTTCCCTTGATTTCCCTAAAGCCAAAAGTTTTGACTCTGGGACAGCAGGAAGGGAATGAATCTCAGGATGTGAGCAGACTTTGTCAAAAGCTGTGTCAGACTTTAGGTTCAAAACCCCCATGGCAGTGTTATTTGTTTCTTCTGATGAGATCTACAAGACTCCACAAAGTGTAGAGTGGGAACCCAAAATGGATAACACAATGGATTAGCCAAGACAAAGGAGGAATAGTATGCAAAAACTCACTACATAAAACATCACTATTCTTTACAAAATTAAAAACTATGTTTAGGGAAGCAAGCCTTTATATTTCTAAGAAAAGGTAATACCTGTGAACAGCTGCCAATATGTAATCATTTCATTAACTAAGTCTTAACACTAGTCATACTGCAGACAGGAAATTAGGCATAGAAATTTATGAGCACTTGGATAACATTGTGGTTTTCACAGCAATGATAGACACTTGGACCTGAGACTTCATCTACCCTAAACAAAAAGGCTCAACTGCAGCTTAAGTAATTCTGCTCAAACTGATTTAAGTAGGTCAGGTGGCAAGAGCTGTGTAGCTACAGTGGCATGGATCTCAGCTGGAGAGGAACCAAAGCTCCCTGGCAGCTGCACTAGGTTCTGTGCTGCAGCAGCTATTTTCCTAGAGGGACCCAGCAATTAGTCAAAAGCTAATTTAGGAACAGCTACGTGAGCAGCAGTAACATCATGGAAGCAGCAGAGCAGTGTTTGTGCTCCTCGTTACTTTCCTGGTACGGGGTAAGAGGACACTTGGAACCAAACAACTCTGCCAGACAAAAAACTTTAGGCCTACAAACACATTTATGGACAAAGAAGATGAATTAAAATTTACCTGAAGATTAAATATTTTTTAAAGCTCCCAATGAAGTCCAGAAAATTTTGAGTCATTAACCATTGTCATTGTCCAGTCTCTCACAGTTTCTGCTTTGCCCATCAGCTCATCTCTGCAACTCTACTGGCCCTGACTCTGATTTCACTCCTGTCCCTTTGAAGCAATGGAGCTATTCCAGCACAAAGTCACAGCAAAGTCAGAATTGTGTGCTTCTCACTGCAGTGCCTACAGGCTGACAGGATGTTATGAAACCACAATACCTTTCCAAAATGGCACACAGAACATTTCTTGGTATATGAAATATGTCCTACAATAAGGTAATTGTTGATAAAAGCCTCTATCATGTTGCTAATTTTATCTGTAGAAAAGCTACTGAGAAGAATGACAATCCTGACAGGTAGATTCTTGAGTGAAGTACTGAAGTATGTACAGGATGTTGTGCTTTTATTACCTAAGTACTAATGGCAATTTCAGAAGAGGAATTCAGGTAAAGTGGCACATAAGAGGAGATCAGTCAGAAGAGTAATAAGTCATGTTATAAGTCAGGCAAGTGACTAACACTGGCAGGAATATAACCTGTCAGCTGGCTGGAGTTTTAAAGAAGTTAGGTAGTATATTTACTGCATAAAACAAGAAGATATTAAAGGATTTGGCAGAACAAAAAGCATTTAAATCTGCAAGATCAGCATTTATCACGTTATTACTCTCTGTTTTACAGAATCCAGGAGATGTGAGGAATCTTCTAAAAAGTCAAGCAAAACATCAACTGCAGATTCAAGATTGGCTCAGAATTCTTGCCTCCCTGTGGTGTGTGTGTGTGTCTTACTTTCCCAATGACAGTGACAGGAGCTGCTTGTTTGTGGGGAAGAGAGCACAATTCTCTACCTTGTCATATCACAGGCTGTGTTTTCATACAGCTAATCATAAACTAGTCAATGATAACCTAATCATAAGAAAACGTTTCTTTAAAGAAATGAAATGTTCCCTTCAACAACAGAATTCCTCATCAAAATGCAACTCTGCTGCTGGTTCTGTATGGCAGGAACAAGTCCTGCAAAGTGCTGCATTCAGTCAGTCTATAAGCACACTGGATAAGCACACTTCTATTTTTGCCTTTGGGAAACACAACAAAATTTTTCTCAGTCTTTTCACAGCTGATTTTTCCAATGCACGAGAACTCAGCTGTCTTTTGGGAGCACAACAACACAGCTGCCTTTAGACACGAGGAAGAGAATAAAGTAACCAGTACCTCTCCCATGCAGCTCTCTGTGGACTGGCTTTTGCAAACACAGGGCCACTTAGGGCCCTAAGTGCCTTCTTTCACGAGGAATGTCCATGCCTGCCCTGCACACACAGCAAGTCCTGATTTACCATGGATTTCCTCAGCGCATGTAATGGTTCCAGGGGTCTGCTGGAGCATGCCTGGCTTGTGAGTAAAGCAGAGATTTGCTTCACATGCACAGCTCACTTGCTCCCTGCCTGTGTGAACAGCACCTGAAAAGAAGCTGGCAAGCTACCTTGACCAAACATTCCTCCAGCCTGAGGCCTCCTAGGGCACAGGCTCTGTAAATACTTGTGTGTTTAATGCTCTCCAGAGCTAACACATTTAATGCTGCCATGCCATGGGCATCTGTTTGGCCACCACACATTTCCAAACAGTTCCTGTCCAGCTAAATACAGTTCAGTGCTTGGAGTCATCCTGCCTGTAAGATCCAGGACATAATGACAAAGCATTCACACCCTGTCCTTTATCCTCTACTCTCTGTTGTACTTGCTAAGCATCAGTGTTTTTACCAAATTGAAATCATCCAAGCATAACATTAAAATGACACACTTTAAATGATGTGTGACAGTTTCCTATTCACTTTCACAAATCTAAGCCTTATAATAATTGTTTTTTATACAGTCAAAACAAATTCCAACCAAAGCAACAGATTTCAGTCAATCCAAACCCAGGATGTTACAAAAAAGTTCATAATTCACAGAGATTAGGCAGAAGCATTTTTCCCCTCCTCCTTACCTCTGCCTGCCCCTGGCTCAGGTTAGGAAGCAGGGAATTCCATTGATGCAGGCAGTGTGGTCTCCAGCTTTGAAAGGGAAACCTGCAAGACAAGGGCTCCATGAAGGACTGGTACATGATCAAGAAGACACAGGAGAATAACAAACACAGATTTCTAGAATCATGCTGGATGATGAATTTCTTTCCCTGAGTTTATTTTGGGATAAACAGTGAGAGCCTTTGAGCAAACAGAAACCTCCTTCAGTGAAGCTGTAAATGCCATTTCCCACATAGACTGCATACAAATCATGATAGAAGTTTTGAGCCATTCAAAGCATTGCCATATTATTTCAACCATTCATTTATTATACTGCTTATTTAGCATGACAGTATTCACACTTGGCAAATAAAATGCTTTTATATAGGAATAGATGGGTAGGAATTGATGAATTTAAGAGAGCCAAAACCTGTACAGTGACCACTAAAAAGCAGTTTGCAGGGCATGACTGGTGATATGAGCCCTCAGCCAAGGGTACAAGGAATCATGATGGAAGAGGCAGCTTCCAGAACATTCACTGTGGTAAATTAGCATTCACTAAGTCTGGAGCCTGCAGCATGCCAGGTGACAGCACAGATGATTTTGGCAAGTGTCATCTGGTATGTAGTATCTATGGTGATGGTTGTACAGGTATTAATGAGAAAGTTTGTAACCACTTCAAGGAAATGACACTTATGAATTTTAACCAGCTAATAAACCATTCCAGAGACCCTGACTAAGTACTTGAGCAAATCATAAAAACTTCTGGTATGGAAGCATAGCACATATTATATGTAGATTTCATTAAAGTACCTGGCAGAGATAATCACGCCTTTATATGTAAAAACATATTTTTTCAGTTAATGACACAGGCTAGCACAGGGAAGCTTTATGGGTATAATTATTATTGCTTGATTGATCATTTTCAAAAATAACTGGATTGCTCACAGCAGACAGGCCCCCCTGGCAGAAAAAAAAAATGAAAGGTTAATGCTAAGTTAGAAGATAAAATTTCGCTAGAAAAATATATGTAGCTCTAATTGCCAGGCAAAAACTATAGAATGTACATCTGGACTCCCCCACTGATAGTTCTACCTTTTCATGACTGCTGTGGTGGGAAGAGATGCTGCCCTCTTGAAAAGTAGAGTCTCAGCAGGTGGGATGATGGTGGGATAAAAGATATGGTCCACCCTTTTATTAAGATTAATACAATAATTGAGAGATGAGTAACTCAGTAATGATGTATAAAAACAGTGAAAATTGATGACCCTTTCAAGGACAGGCCAAGCAAGCAATGACTGAGAGTGATTTTCATCTGAGAGCTCTTTACATGCGTACATGAATTAAATTTTTCTCTTTCCAATGATGGGATGCTGCCATCCAGAAATCCTCCCAGCTGGCAACTTCAGTAGAGTTTAAAAAGTAACTGTATTCAGACTCCACCTTTATCTGCACAGAGGTACTAATTTGGGGTCAAGTCCCATGTGGGACATCAGAAAGGTAGCACAGGGAAATGTCTCACAGTTGTGTGTACTGGGACTGTATGGATAGAGAGAAAGTCATGGTTCAAAGCTGGTGTTTATTAAAGCTTCTATAATTAGAGAATGCAGATGTTTTCTTTATGTGCATAATGTAAACTCTACATTGTGTAAATGCAGTAACAGCGAAGTGAAAGTTTCCAGCACATAATTTTTCTATGAGACTATTCTGAACTATTTTAACTATTATTTTCAAAAAACACCTATGAAGATAACTTAGCAAACTGTCTACAAGGAAAGCTGATTGACTGTGGTGCAGTGCATCTCATTCTTTTCATGCTGAAAAGATGAAAATATTACAGGTTTACTATAAAAGCACTGCATAAGTGCTGAGAAGCCGCCTGTATGATTTGTTTTTGTAACTCAGTGTGTTGACAGAGAATTCTTGATCTCAAAGGATATGATTAATTGTGGGCTGAGGGGATGTTTCCTTGGTTTTATTGGTCCTGCAGAACACATTGGAGCAGGTTTGGCCCCATAATAACTTCAGTGAGCTCCCCAGCAGAGGCAGCTTGCATCCAAGCTGCTCCAACTGGTCGTGCCCTTATGGATGGGCTATAAAGACTTGGCCACAGGACCAGAGGGAGTCAGGAGGAGGACAGGACACTCTAACCCAGCTGCAGATGAAGCTGGTAACATAAACATCTGTCTTGTGCTCCACTCTTCCTGCCTTGGTATGGTTTGAACTCACAAAAGACAGACCACTGCTGCACCAAGGCGTGACACAGAGGTGTCCAAATTCTCTTTCAGTGTAGCAGCTCTGGCACTGCAGTGGAGACATTACAATGCAGAGACTCTGGCTTCCAGCAGGGTGATTTAATCTGCAAGGGCTCTGTGCTCCTGTCACTGTCAAGGAGGCACGCCCAAACTATTCCTCTCGAACTTCGCCTGTTTTATATTAATGGGTTTCACTGCTTGAGGTATTTTAATTGTGTTCTGTTGCCAAAGGCTTTATAATACCTTGATGATGTTTTATGTAGAAGCAGAAGTTTCTGGTTGCTTGAAGACTGAGATGACACCCTGAGTAATTGCACAGCTTAGGAAGATGATATTTGAGCATATGCCTTACAATTTCACATTCACATTTGATAACCTCATAATTTATATGAATAATCTAAAACCACAACAGAAATGCCCCAGTGGCTCTGATGCATTTATTTTTAAAGGCAATTAGCATACAGGCTTCCTGACACTCCCAGCTATCTAGCCAGCTTTTGATACAAATTAACTAGATGCTGATGAAGAATAAAACAGCTTCACGTGGCTGGTCTCTCCTGAATTGTCCTTTAATGGTATTGGTTTGCTACATGAGATTCCCATTGAAGCATGGTCACTTTGTGGCAGGGTACTATTTGGGGAGGTGACAATTTCAAATCATCTATTCTGTTTTTAATGCAGACAGCACCCCAATCCAGGTCACAGGATTGCCCCACAATCAGCTTGAAAGATGGGGATGAGATCTGTGCCACAGCACTGGAAGCAAGTTGGGAAGCTGGCTGCCTAACACTTTGTCCTGAAAATTATGCTACATTAGCACAGTTCCTAAGGAAGGAATCTATACAAAAGAAAGATCTAGAGCGGAGTATATTTTCCTTTTTATTTCCTTTCTTTTTCTTTT
>VWYP01031782.1:744786-773608 GCA_013400435.1 Pycnonotus jocosus
AAAAAAAAAAAAAAAGAAAGAAGAAGGCAGAAATAAATCAAGGAGAAGTTATAGAAGAAGTAAAAGTGATATATTCATTCCCCTATCTTCTTTCCTTCATGGAATGCTATCCTTCTATTTATTACTCGTATCCCTTAATTATAATAGAACATGAACCTGCAAATTAGAATGCTTGACAGAGTGAGTTATACTTTCTCTTCTCCATACAACTCTGCATTAAGGACCTCTCATTTCCAGTGCAATAGCCTATCAATTCACAGTATTTTTTAAAAGGTCTGACTTTCATCAAGGATATATTTTGATACAAAATTTTACACCCACAAGTAATTGCAGACATAGTTTTGCTCTATTCAGCAACCATTTTGATCCACATTTTAGAATAATCAGTTGACTTATTACTTGTTCCCTTTGCAATCAAGTAACTAATGCTAGGTGACCAAATTTCAGAGACCTGATCCAAAAGCTGCTATTATCCAGCTCATTAGTGTTTTTAAGGATATGCCAGATAAGTCCAAGAGATGCCACAAAGAAAATCAAGTTTTGCTATCAATGTGCTTGCCACCATGCAGGATGGCAAAGGAATTGCAGAGGCACCAATTAAATGTGAATTTGTGCAGGATTTGATTTTAGTCCAAATCATAACAAGAGCACAAAAGTACAGGGACAGCAGAAGTATCACAGGATGGTAATCCTTAATCAAAGTGGTCTTTTACTGCATTCTCTCCCACAGCTTCATCTCTTTTTGTACTGAGAAAAAATACAGAAAAAATTATGCAAAAAGTAATTTTTATTAAAAAAAGCTCAATTTCTAATGCTAATTTCAAACTTACAGCATTAGAAGAATAATTAGGTTTTTAAATCAGCCTCTGAATAACAGATGAAATAAAGGCAAAAAGTTATCTAGAGTCAAATGAGAAGAATATTTACTGTAACAGATGTTGTGTAAAAATGTCCCTTCAGTAATAACGGATAAGCCTTAGAAGCAATGGTTTAGGCCTATATTTATGATTATTAGGAATAAATATTTAGCTTCTGGATACATTTGTCATGTTCTTATTCTTTTAATCTTTATTCTGTCTCCTCTTACAGCTTATTAAAGGCAACAAAATCAGTTACAACTGAGCCTTCAAAAACCAAAATTCAAATCCAGTAAAACTCAGTAAAAGTCCCTCTGTAATTCTGCACACGCACACTTCCATATTTTACCGAAGGACCCGAATTAGTCTGTTGTTTTCAGACATTAGATATGAAAGAAGAGCCTTAATAAATTACTTAATGCAGCATCTAATTGCTACTAAATGTCCAAGTTTTATACAAGGGTTATTTCACCTCCATGTATGTTCTCTCAGCACTTGGGTTTTCACTGATTTGTGCTGTGTATTCTGCTTATTCATTAAATCAAAGCATGTGACTTTTAGAAGACAAGGACCTCTTATTTTTCTGAAGTGCAAGGGTTTGAAAACACAGGACATGTGTTACTCATCAGCAGTAGTAGAAAAGAATATTTGAAATTCTCCCTTTCTATTTGTCTGTAAGACAACACATGCAAACTTTTTCTCATTTGCTTTGCAGCACTTAGATATGCAACAGGAAGAATGCTTTTGGAGCTAGTCACTACTTAACAAACGGCAGATATTAATTCCAAATACTTTAAAAACATCACATAGCCATAAATAGATTTAAAAGTTATGCACAAATATCTGTGACCACAATAAACTCCCTAGGAAAGTTCTGAAACAGCACTAAGCACCATGGGAACAAGAGAGTACAGGTGATTCTGACTGGCATCACAAGAAAGAATAGGAGAGGTGTGTGGCACTTGTTCATAGCAATCAGTGCCCAAATGTATAGAAATATTTGTCTTCAATGGAGCAGTTTAGTGTGGATACTTCCCAGCAGTGCACAAGCAAAGATGCCTGCTTGCTAAGCTGAATTTATCAACCTCATCCTCAACAACAACAAGCCAATAGAACAGAAATAATCTTGGTCTTCACCTGTACCTTTAGGCAGCTGCCCTCAGTAGGCTCAGATTTAGTTGAAAAAGGCAAAATAATGAAGATATCATGTGCAAAGCAGCTAGATGTTTGCCTGGGGACCTTCACAAAAATACATGTAAGTTTCCCACAGTAGGTAGAACACTATGAAATTCAAAATGCCACAGCTATCAACGACCCAGAAGGATTTCTTCAGCTACCTACACGAATTATAACACTTCAGTTACTGGGAATTTTTTTCCTTTTTAAAAGAGAAAGTTTTGAAGGAATACAAAACATTATTTTAAAAAGGCAACATGCGCCTCAAAACATATGTTCTTCCACTCTGGAAGTTTCCACAGTGGATCAATTTGGACTTGTTTTTACTGTGAGATGGATTCTGAGTGCCTAAACATAAGAAAAAACTCTATAATAGACAACTTTTTTTTTTTTTTTACCCTCTAAGGTCTCTTTTCACAGGAGTAGTCAGGCAGTGGAAGTACACATTCATTTCTATGGAGGCTGAAGACCTGGAGCTCTTTATAGGACAAGGAAATTTAACATCCCTATATAAGGCAAGCCAAGGCTGCTTATGCTTTGTTATCAGTGAAAGGCACCTTGTAAGGCAATTCTTCTGCTACTCTACTGCTATCATTTTGCTGGAAGACTCATTAAATCAAAATTGAACCTGAAGTGTCTCTACAATCTGTGAAACTACAGAGACAGTTCTATTTCCACAAGTACTTTAAGAGTCTTCTGGAAAACCAAGCTAAATATTTAAATGACTAATGTTAGTCTGAATTAATTTGTTAACCTGTTTAATTAAATTAGGCTGCTTTCATGCCCACAGTTATACACTGAGCATCAGGGAAACATTTCTATGCTGCCTACAGCATACTTAAAGAAAAATCCACATAAGACTGAGGCAGAAGGTTGTTTTATAGCTTTTTCCTCCTCATCCCTCCTCCACGGTGTCCTTTCATAGGTCATCAGCTCAGAGCAACTTATTTTTTTCCTACACAAGCCTCACTGAGCTGATCCCATGTGAGAATGCAAAGATAATAGAAAAAGGAACAATAAAAATTAACCTCCTAGTTATAGTCCACAAGGGGGAAGTTTGCACTTGGAGATGCTTCCCTAGCTCTCTTTTCATCTTTGCTTCTACCGTGGTGCACAAAGCTTTGAAAACCAAGTAAATTTGTGTGTAAATCAGAACCCTGTCAAGATTTGTGGTTCCATCTAACAACTGGCTGATAATGAACTGGGTCATCCCCAGCTCCCTGTCCTCCTCCCTGCCAGTGTCCCCAACAACTCACTCTTACTTGCTTGTTGTCACTCTTTGGTCACTGACAAGAGACTTGTGGCCACATGGCCGGCTTACTTATCCACATCTGAGTTGGGCTGGCCTAGAAATGATTCATTTTGACCCAGGTTAGCAGGTGGCTCTGGTGACCACAGAGCCACAGCATTGTGAGAGCAGCATAAGGGAGGAAGCAGCAACACATGGACTCTTCTCCCAGGAACATCCCATATTTTTCTTGAGGTTAAGCTAAGCTGGAAACTGTAAATATATCTGAAATATCTAACCTTTTGTCAAAATTTGTTAACGTCAACAACAGACTGAAATCATGAGGTAGGAGACACAGACATGATCAGAGAATCACAGAATGTGCTGAGTTGGAAGAGACCCAGGAGGATCATCGAGTCCAACTCTCAGCCCTGCACATGACACACCAGGAGTCACACCATGTGCCTGAGAGTGTTGTCCAAACACTTCTTCAGCTCTGTGAGCCTTGGTGCTGTGACCACTGCCCTGGGGAGCCTGCTCAGTGCCCAGCCACCCTCTGGGTCAAAGACATGTTCCTGATATCGAACCGAAACCTCCCCTGATTCCTTCAGGCCAATCCCTCAGGTCCTGTCCCTGGTCACTGCAAGGAAATCAGTGCCTGCTCCTCCCCTTCCCCTCACAAGGAAGTTGGAACTGCAATGAGGTATCCCCTCAGTCTCCTCCAGGCTGAACAGAACAAGTGACCTCAGCTGCTCCTGACACAGCTTCCCCTCAAGGCCCTTCACCATCAGGAATGCAGAGGTTGCATCAGGCTAACAGTGTTTGGTGCAAAAAAAATGTGAAAGATTATTCTGCTGTCCCAGGACAACAAGAAAACCAGACTACAGACTGAAACTGCACATCACTGCTAGCTGGCATGACTTTTAAAAAAAACCTAAGAAGATAGGAACTCCTTGATACTTAACTCTTTGTATCAGAACATTAAGAACTATGTATTTCTTGCTGCATGAAAATGAAATTTCTGTCACTAAGAAATGCAAAAACATCCTTGAAAAACAGACTGACTTTTAAAGACCAATAGATTTCAGCTTCTCAAATCATAATAGCATGACCAAGTGACCAATTTCCCTCAGGAAAAGGAGCAGAAACAAGATCTAATTTCTGAATGGCCATAGTTAGAAGCATCAAGCACATGAAAAGCCTAAATTTGGAATACTGTCATTTGCTTGACAGATAACAAAAACCCACACATTTATTAAGACTGAAAGTAAAGGCATGGAATTTCATCAAAAACAGGAAAGAAATTAATTTTTCGTCAATAAGCATTTCTAAACTAGCTGGAGCAGTTTCTGGAGCAGTTAATTTCTTGGTTACTGAAAACAGAACATGTTTTTATTTTCAGCAGATGTTGTTTAGTTGTTCAGAATCTCACCATTTTGAAATTTAAGGAAAAACAGCAACCTGGCTTCCAAAACTCTTAGACAAGTTTCAATGTCACAAAGTTGTGATTCTTTAGCTTTGACTTTTCACTTCTGACTTTTGAATCAACAGAACACAATCAATTCAATATTTAAAGAGCTCCTCTGCAAAGGCAGACTGCAGATATTCTTACAGTATTTAACTTTAATGAAAGACTATGTTCCCAGAGCAATTTATTGATTCCAGTAGTTGAGCCTTTAGAGAAAACACCCAAATCCCAAAACTTATGAACCAAGCTAAAAAGAACACTTACAGATTTGGGGGGACTTAGAATATTTGGTTTTATAATAAAGGCTTACACAAAGTACAAGTTGACACCTTCGAAGTTTTAACATCATCACAATCAAATCACAAGAGGGAGACTGATTACAAAGGCTATCTATCCCAAAAGTTGGGCACCACTGGATACTGTGTTTTTATCACATACTAGAGAAAACTGATCCCTGAAACTGCTTCCAGGTAACTACATTTGCATACGAACTTAAGGTTTCTTTCAAGTTAACTTGAACATCCCTGAAAATATCCTTCCTATGACTTCTATAATCTGTTACACTTTCTTTTTAAGTTACACCTCATAGACACAATATTTAAATTATCCTGAATCCAACTGTTTGGAATGGGGAAAGGAAAATTATATTACTACTTCAAAATACTGAAAAACCTCCTTGCAAATCCTATATATTCCTAAATGGCCAGTCAGTGTTGTAGGCAGGCCATAAAAAATGTCTTGCCTGAATGAAACCCTCAGCTCCAAAGCTCTCTAAACCAGAGATGATGTTAAGAGCCTTTATTGCTGAAATCCAGGTGGGTTTGTTTTGTTTTCTTTCTTGGGGTTTTTCTTGGAAAAAAACCAATATTTTTTCCCCATCACAGAATGTGATAAAATATATTCTAATTCAAAAAGATACGCAGCTTCTTCGCCCTTTATTTCACAACATAAAATAAACATAGTGCTTTCTTTTTTGCTAAAAGATGAAAAAACATATATAATAAATATAACTTCTTTAGGATGGGCAAGCTATTTTTTTCTTAAACTTCAGCAATGTTAGCAACCTCTGTCAAGAGACGGCCAACTTGATTTTCAGGGTCAAGGGCTGTGTTTTGATGTGCAGGTAAATTTGCAACAAAGTCTGTGTCTGATTGACAAAGCACCTTCAATAGAGCCCACTAATCACTGTTGGCTGAATATAAATTGAAATACAACACTGCATTTCCGAAATCATTTGAACCAACCAGAATACACCAAGAACAGCTTTTAAAAATGTAGAAATGTCAAGTGATATAAGAGCCACCAGAAAGAGCATCTCCAGCTCCATAAATGTGATCCAACCCAACAAAATCTGGCCAGGAGCTTGACACACTTGAACATTATCATATTTTAATGCACAAAGTTGCAGAGTTCAAGGTGCAATCCAGGCTTCACTTTGGCTTTTGTTTATACAATCAAAGGTGTTTGAGAAATAAGATTTCATTTATTCTTTCATTTCCTGTAAAAGCAGGAAGATAGCACTCTCCATCACATATTTATCCGTTCCTAACACAAATCTTCAAATTTGTAGAAACAGTGCCACAACAAATGGTGCTTATATATCCAAAAAAAAAAAAGCTATAAACAGCTGAGATTGCCATAGCAACACCTTGGCTCCCCAATTTACATAAATCCTGGGTAACATTCTGACAAATCCCAAAAGAAGAATTTCAAAGGTAGCAAAAGTAAGACTCTTTGCCAAAAGAGATCTTGGGACAGCTGTGCACAAGGAACAACTGGAATTATTACTACTCATGCCCGTCCCACTGGTGAAGTGAAGCCATTTAATCTCTGCTGAAGGCACCATTGGTTGACATTTATGACGTTACAGCATAAATGTTAAATGCTGCAATTAGATTTTACGCTGTTTATAATTCTTGTGCATTGCTTTCATCTTCTGTTCTAATTCTCACACCTGGAGCTTCATTTTATTTTTAAAGACAATGGCATTTTCACAAATGTCTCAGCCACTCAAGTTCTTCTCTGGAAAAGCCCTCAACCAAAGAGTTTATTGTTCTCTCTGCCTTCCAAGAAAACCCCACGTGTTGTAGACAGTAATTCCAAAAAGGGGGTCCAGGGCTTGCTGCTATAACAGAAACACAAGCCTGATCTTCTGCTCTCCAGAATTTTTGGTTTTGTTACTATATAAAATGCCACACACATTCCTTTAATTGTAACAGCAGTCATACATCCAGCACAATGTCCTAAAGAACAGAAACCAACAAACTTAAAAATTATATAGAAAATCAGATGGTACCTGCACATAAGATGAAGAGAACACAGGAGTATGGGGCAATATGCAAAAAGCTTATTAATACAAGGTTTCTCCACTCAATGAATAAATTAGAAGGAACAGACCGATATATGTTAAGTTTCTGTCAAGATCATGAAGAAGATAGTAAAAAATAATCCCTTACTTGTAATAAAAATGAGAGCAATAAAGATATGGAGTGTGAAAGCTCTCAGATCAGAGATTTATCCCTGGGAACAGCAATAAAACTAGGTACTGCAATTTAATTATGAAAGGGAAACATCTTGGACAACAAATTTATAGTGAAGTTCCAGCACAGAATTTAAGATACAATATTGTGTATCCCATAGAATTATCTCTACTCACCATAAATCAATAGAGAACGAAGTTCATGTAAGACCCAGCAAAGCTAATCAGAAAGCTACAACTGCCTTCCTGGGGTTACAAAGCAAATCCTTAACTCAGAAACTTTCCTTTAGATTCAGAGGAACAGGAACAGCTGCACCTTTTTTCTCCCAACATATCCTCAAGTAGTAAAGAGTGCACGCAAAAGAACTGCTGGCTTCTTTCCTTTTCAAAAGGTCTGATTAAACAAAAGAACTGTGACATAAAAATCAAGGACACCTCACAAACCTACAAAATATGTTGGGAGTTGCAAAGTTTGGGTTGTGGTTTGTTTTTTTTTTCTTAGATTTAAGAAATGGTGTTTCTTTTTCTGAAGCTTTCACTCTGACCCTTAGCTTTTTATTCCACGAACAGCATAATTAAGAAGTGCTGGATTTCAGAATTCTGCATAAAAGTTTGGATTCACATTCACTCCTTTTAGACTTTTTTAATGGTGTTCTTAGGGACTCAAATTATAATTATGTGTGTGTTGAAGGAGATCTAAGGCTTTCTGGAAAACTTTTAAGAATGCAAAGGCCTGATGCTGCTCCCTGTTGACTTAGAGGAAAAATTCTATTAACTTTCATTGAGTCTTTGAAATCAGACCAAAAATGAAGAATAATATGTCCCTACATTACCGATGATTTCCAGCAGCTTAAAACCAACTCAAACAAAATATCTATAATTTTTAATTAAACCCTATCTAAGCAAAGTATCAATGGCAAAGGGTTAACATAGCTCAATAAAGTGAGTATTTATTAACAGTTTTTGATTTTTCAACCTTTTCTTGCACATAACCCAGCCTGACTAGAGCTGAAGTACTTCATGAAATCAGACTGGATTTGAACATATGCTTAAGCAGCATGTTGACACGGGCCTTGGGGATCTCTAAACAGGATTTATTATGGAACAATGCATTTATTTCACTTCTGCTGAGGAAAGATTTGTCTGTCGTGGAACACACTTCATTATGATCCACCAGAGGCTTTGGATGGTGTTCTGGTTGCTGTCCCTCCTTTCACATCCCTGCTGGATTTCCATCTTATTAAGTTTTCACTTTAAACTCTTCCCTAATCCAGTTTAAAGTAATGTAGTGTGAATGGACAGCAAGCCAGTGACTTAAGCACTCAGTGAGGTGGGGAAAGCAGAGCAGCTGTGCAGAATTCAACTGCATCACAACAGACTCATTTTTAGCTACTTTTTATGTTCTCTGATTATCCCTCACACTATCATTCTAATTACCAAGCTACATATCCTCAATGACAAGCACTTATAATCACACAGCTTAATTAAAGCATAAATGAAATACCTGTGGTGATAAAAATACCTCTGGGAAAAAAAGCCTTGAGTGTAAAGGAAGTTCACTTTTCATTTGCTACTAGACCTTCTCTCTGCTTTTTGCACCCTAACAGCAGGGTTTACATTGGTGCTCTGCAAGTTAAGCTTGTGTTTGTACTCAGTCACCACAAAGAATTTGGAATGATACTGCTATTCTCCTAAGAGAAAAAAAAATAAAAAATCCTGGTTCCAGTTTTTACTGACATTTTATTTAGTCACATATTTTTGTACATAATCAGTCAACAACTGATGAAGCCAAGAAATTCAGTAGTAATATTTTAGAGGTGCTTTGCACAAGTTACACATGGATCACGCAGGGAAGACAATCTTGGGCTCTCCAAAGCACTCAGGCTGATAAACATCTTTGTACCATGGCTGGCCTTTCAGAACAAAAATATGTGCTCCCCACATATGGCTCAAGTCCAGGAAAGATGACCAAAGGACTGGAGCATCTCTCCCATGAAGAGAGGCTGTGAGAGCTGGGACTGTTCAGGCTGCAGAAGGCTCAAGGGGGATATTATCAATATGCCCAAATGAGGTGATGGAGGCAGAAACCTCTCAGTAGCACAAACTGAAACACAGGAAATTCCACTTAAACAGAAGTAAGAAAACCTTTGCATTGCAAGGATGGTAGATACAGCATAACCTCAGCTTTCTTTCTCTTCCACACTACTTAATCAAAGACAGATATCTGCATGGCCTAGCATCCATCCCTCCAAAAGTATATAATGGTTCCTTTAAACTCTGTGTTGAACTTTCTTTCCATCTGACTTTTTGCTTTCTCTGTGTCCAGGCAGCTCTTATTCCTGACACACTCTCAGCAGTATCTCATTCTGAAAATCTAATTAGCAATTCAGATAAAACAGGAGAAGGTAGCTGTTATGTCATTATTTTTTATCAGTTGATGGGGTTCTCTACAGATCCTGAGGATGTATCTTAAAGCTGCAGAATAGAACAAAAACTTACTGTAAATCTGAGAGAAGAGAAAGGTAGCATTTCCAGAAATCAATGCAGTATGCTTTTTATGCAATTTACCTTGTTACACCAATTTTCAAACTGCATTTTACCTCTTCACTTTTGTATGCATCTGTGCCTTTTGTACTTAAATTATTCAAATTCACCATTGACTTAGAAAACTTTCAAAAATCAACAGCCATTTAATACACTAGCAGAAACATTACAGGTTAAATTATGAATATGTATCCTTATAATTTGTTTCCCTGCACATGTAGGCATGCACAGATTTTAAGCACTATTATAAGACACTAGGACTTTAAATGAAATATTAATTAGAAAGCAATTACTGGATTTAGCAACAGAGAGGTCTGGACAGGAGTTTGCACTAAGAGTTGTTTCTGAGCCACAGGAGAAAAGGAGACTGATGGTGCCATCTGTTGGTCAATTTAAAATGGACATCGTTAATGGGAGGTTGGTGGTCTCCAGCACTGGAGGTAGCTGCAGCAAGGTCACACCTGAACACCCTTAATTGTGACCCTCACTCTTCTCAGTCCAGCAGTGTGTGCAGAGCACAGCAGAGCCACAACAGCCCAGCACAGTCAGAGAATTTGAGCTCTGCTCCAACACACACAGCTGACCTTCAGAGATTCCTAACCGTGAAGGTCTTTTAATGGTTACGCCACATGCTCAGAGCAGCTTTTCAAGAGTGGGGCTTCCTTCAAGAGTGGGTTTTGCTGGGAGAAGAGCACCCAATCCCGCTCTGATCCTGGTGTTGGCCACATGCTCCAGCAGCACACACAGCACATTCCAGGGGCTAAGAGCAGAAAACCATCTGAAACAGCAAGCAGTCCATACAACCATGAAGTCCTCCAGCATGTTGCTAGCTTTCATGGTGCAACAGGCAGCTCTCAAACTGCTGAGAGCTCATACAACGTCCCAAAGTACTCCTAATGCTCTGGAAAAGGTCAAGCGGCACCCAGGTCATTACAGCTCGACTCTGAATGGCCATGGTAGCACCCATGGAAACATTTGTGTTTTGCTGTTTGCTTCACACACCATTTTTACGTCTCCCTCTTCACACATCTCGTTACCTCCTGTGCCCTGTCTGTATTCATTTCCACACACACTGAGAGTCACATTGGCTCTTGCAGGAAATAAAGTTTTCTTTGGAGCAGTTTTGCTGACCAGATTCTCCCAATCACATTTTTGGCCTTTGCTCCTTACCAAGCAGGTGTTTTCTTTGTAATGAAATAGTGGAGATTTAGGGAAATGGAATGGGCTGTCATGAGGCTGCCACAGCAAAATCACTTTCCAAATAGATGGTTTTAATCTTTGCATCAGAGAAAGGTGTGAAGAGCTTGGCCAGTAAAGGAACATTCAAATCCAGCCATCCATAGAGGCTGTTGGCACATTGTCATAGACATCATGTCTCACAGAAAGGCAACCACAATCTGACTGCATTTCAGAATTAAATACAAAAAAGTCCATTTGGTTGGCCATGAGAGCATAAGTCACATCTATGTCCAGATATGGACAATTTCAGTACACAATTCAGGACACCATGAGGAGTAAAGGTGTAGTGAGCATTTCCCACACACTCTCAGAACACTGTGGACTTGTGGATGTTTTCTGGAGACTTTGATCAGACTTCACTCATGATACAACTGCTCATCACTAAGTGGCTGGCTACTGACCACCAGGAATGGTGGTCCACTATGCTCTGTAGGACCAGTCTTTTAAATCCAGAAACAGATTCCGGGAATTCCATCTTATGATGCTCCAGCTCTGGTGCCAGCTCACAGGAGACAGCATTGACTGGGCTCTTTAGCATGAAGTTCTGCTAAAGAACTGCTGTTTTCCCCACATCCACAGGACTGAGTTCATTGCCCAGGCCCACAGTGTCCTGCCAGCTGAGAATGCTGTAGCCTCTTGGCAAGGACTGATTGTCAGTGTCCATCAGACAACAGGACATCTAAGATGGAGAGAAACATCTCCTGAGGAGAGGGACCTTCCCAGATGAACTGCCAAAGCCTCAGAAGTGTTTCTCCAGGCTGTTTGCCCAGTGCCAAAACTCAACATCAGAAGGTTGTTGACTAGCACCATGGTGCCCTTTGTAAAGATGCAGGAAGAGAAGCACAGCAACAACAAAAAGAAGAACAGAAATAAAATTTGGGTTGTATGGGCATAGAACCTGTATGCACATACATAATTACAGGCAAACATTATTTCTCTGTCACATAGGAATTAAAAGATTAAAGAGCTAATGAATATGCTGGCAGCAAGTATGAGCAGTAATAGGCTTAGGTAGGATGCTGGGCAACAGTATGATATGAAGACTGATTGAGGCTCTTTTACAGATTTAATGTCAAGGACATCATTTTTGAAATGAATTTACATATTTAGATTTACCACTGGTCTCTGTTCTCTTTTTCCATCCATCACCAATTTTTGCAGCTAAGCCATTGACCACGGGTATGGACAGGGAGGGGGGTGGAAAGGTGGTGATTAGTAAGGGAATAAAACAGAAATTAACAGGTTATGAATTTCATTTCCATCCACAAAAAAACCCCAAAACTCACAAAACAAAAACAAACAAAGAAACAACCCCACAAAACAACCCACTTTATTTCTCCTTAAGTACAATAACTTTTCAGTGACTATTAGTGTGCTTGTCTATACAAAATGAAGCCCTATCAGGGAGAGGGAGAGGAAACCACTCTATGAAACTTCCTCTTTGTATGTATATTAAGTAAAAAACGCTAAAATATCACAGTTTTGAATTCTCAACTCAAAATTCACACAACAATCTCTTGCACGAGAAACTGTTAGTGCACTCAATTGATACAAAGTGCAAGAAAGCACAGAAGCATTTTACACTCCATAACAGCTATTGGTAAAATCATCAAAGTATATAAATAATATATAAAGGACTGGAAAAGTATTTTCATAGTTTCACCAAATGCAGTCTGTTCTCCATAAGAATCTGACCTCTTATGTTTTCCATAGCAAATGTTACTAAGCATTTTTTTTCCTTTCTTCAATTTATTTAAATAAGGAGTAGCACAAATTGAAGAGGGTGGGGGGCAGAGACAGGGAAGGAAAGGAGCTTTAGGCAATTGAATTTTCCAAAGTGTTTGGAAAGATAATTGGAAAATGGATTGAAAATGCTGCCAATCACCTTAATAGATGCAAAAATCACAGGAGATGCTCCAGTGGGATACCAGGAAAGAACTTCATTCTATTTGTTTCCTTTGGAAAAAAAAAATCAGGCTATACCAAAATTTCATTAAACTCCATTAGACTCCATGTCTGCTCCCAATCATACTGCTAATTATTACAATCATTATTATATTCAAGAGCACAGGAAAACATTAAAATGTAAACACAAACCCACTCTGAATGAAAACACTTTAAGAATTCTGTAGTGTGAAAACTTCCCTGATGTGGAGAAAAACAATCATAGCAGGAAAAAAAAAAAAAAAAAGTGGTAAAAGAGATTGGCTGTATTATTTCATGATTTCTTTACAGTTTTCCCCTCAGATCCATGGCGTAAAACTGTTCCGAGTCTATGGTCAATCTTGACTTTTCCAGTGTCTAGAGGACAGTTTTTCACCAACTACAGAACCATTCTTTTTTCTTGCATCTCTGTAACTTCTTCACCTTCAATAATTTCAATTACTGAAACTGGGGATATGAGTATCAAACAAATACTACCAAGGTGCTTTGAATTTAGTAAGAATCATGGAAATTTTAACAGGTTTTTCTTTTCCTTTTAAGCTTTATACAGAGAAAAAAAATGAATCAAAACAAACAAGTGTGTTAAGCACCTACATAAAATAATTGAGCAATCTATCTTTTACCAATTCACTTCTTCTGCTGCACAGTTTACCTTCACTCAATATCTGGAATTCACCATCTGATATATTTTGGTTAGTCTACTCTGGCTAAGTATCAAAAAGAAGAAATAAACATCTCAAATAAATAGACCTTCCACTCTAACTGGTACATTTTTCAAAACAAATATTACAAAAAACAGAGAAGGAAATGGATAATATGCTGATCACATCCAGCTGAAACTGTAGGAATTGAACCCAGCTAAGTGGCAGTGCTGAAACTCGCACAGAGTAACTTAATTTTCAGAAGAGCAGGTGGCTCACTACGTATGTGCAAGAGCCCTGACTTAAAAGCTAGTTTTCTGTAAGCCCTGCTGACAGTTAGCACAAGCCACATTTGTCAGTGAAAGCAAACCATGGCACATCCTGCTCTTTATTCAGCTCCTGTAATCCTGTCTCAAGCCTTTGGTGCACATCAAGAAGACGAGTGCATTTATATGCCAGACTAACACATTGCACAGGAAAACAGCGTACTGAGCTGTCATTCTTCATATGCAAAAATGAAACACGAGATTTACTACTGCCATCCTCAGTGACCTAGAGCAGAGCAACCCCAGCAGCGGGTGGTGTAGCTGTTTTGATTGAGCTCTTATCTAGGAAACACTCACACAAACCCCACTTTGCATGTCTAAATCCTCAACACAACGGTGCTGAGTAAAACTGCGGAGCAAAGCAGGGCTCCGGTGTTTGAGCACGGGAAGTGCCTGGGCAGAGATGTTATCCAGGATCACAGGAGCTATCGAGGATCACACAAAACCCTGGCAAACGCCAGGCTGTGTCTGACGACAGCGCACAGACCGACTGCAGACCAACACATTTCTGAGCTCAGGCAGAAGTTGTTTGGCTGCCACAGAACAAAAAGGCAGCAGCACACATATGTACAAAGAGACCCACAGAATCCAATCCCCCCCTCTCCAGCAGCAGTTTGTATGCCATCAGCTCAGTTTAATTTTTAATTAGATTTTACTGTAACAAATACCAGAGATTGTGCTACAGCTTGCATACATGACTACTGCTGCCAAGACTGCTAATAAAATATTATGTCTTTTCACGATTTAGATAATCACAAATCTGCCCTTTTCTTTCAGCCAAAACCCATTCTTAAAATTCAGAATGAAAGGTTGTTTTAAGTTGATGAAATAGGCAAGATAATTGCAGAAACAGCTCATTTCTCTCAGAGATTATAAAAACGATACAATGACCATCCCTCACCCACAAAATCCTATTTATTACTGCTTAGGACATTTGCACAAATTCTGGAAAGCAGCATTATGATGCTATTTCTTTTTATCATGCTGTTACATCCTCTTTCACACAGTGTTTTGAAACACATTCATGTTAGACTCTTTTGTCTTCTACATAGAATATTTATGGAAAAATTTTACTGCAAGTCATAAATTAATTAATAATGATAGACTGTAATACCAAGAGCCAAAAACCAGCCCCCATAAAATGCTACCTTCTCAAAGAAGTTAATGATGCTCCTTTAGACAAGATACCAACCTATCAGAGATATTTTTATCCTGACAGATATTGCTTAGAGTATCTATTGGGTTATTTTTATATACTCAGAATCTTCAACATGATGATACACTCCATAAAGGACATATGAATAAAATCAGGAACTAATTTGGATGTGTTACTAACCCAGATCTCATGTCTTTATGGCAAGGAGAAACTTTGTTTCTGATGCATTGAAATAGTTTTGTATAGTAGTTTTCTGAAGCTGCCATTTTTCAAGTGTCATACAAATCCTTTATAGAAGGACAGTGGTTTCCAGATAATAATAGCTACTTCTGTATCTTTCCTTCAAAATACATGTTAGTTGACCACTGAAGTTTTATACTCTTCTTTCAGATAACTGTTTAGGACACCTACATACAGTTGCAAACTATCATATATTAATTGCTTGCTGCAACTTATATCAATATTAAGAATATTTTATATGTTGATTCAGAGAGGGTTTTTAGTAATATAATCAGTTTTAAATGTCAGATGACATCACAGCACAAAACACTGATTAACTGGATAAATTCAGAACTACATCCGTTTAAAAACTACTTTTTTTCAAATATAAAGTGTTGCTTTCATTGAGTTAATTAAAAAAAGGGGTTGATTTAGGGATTTGGAGAGGGTTTGTTGGTTTTGGGATTTTTAAAATTGTCAATGCTTTGCTGAGGTGATTAATAACCACTGTTAGGGCTTATGGATGTCTACACAGATCTGCCTTTCTTCAGTGGGAAGGAAAACAGGAGAGAGTTGGGGTTGTCCAGCCTGGAGATGTGAAGGCTCCAGGAAGACCAGCTGGCAGCCTTCCAGTGCCTAAAGCTGGACTTTTCCCAAGAGCATGCAATGACAGGACAAGGGAAGTGGCATTAAGCTGAAAGAGAGCAGGTTTAAATTAGGTATTAGGAGGAATTTTTTTTTACTATGAGAGTGGTGAGGCACTGGTTGCTCAGTCAAGCTGTAGATGTCCCATCCCTGGGAGTGTTCAAGGCCAGGTTAGTTGGGGTTTTGAGCAACATGGTCTAATGGAAGATGTTCCTGCCCATGGAAGAGAGGTTGGAATGAGATGATCTTTAGGGTCTCTTCCACCCCAAGCCATTCTATGATTCTAGATACAAAAAACAAGTTAAAAATTTTGTGAGATTCACTGCTTTTAAATTAGGTGTACAACTTCAAGGCAAATGAATTTTTTTGTTTCATTTACAGAAGAATTTTTAAAAATAAAATATTCAGAAAAAAATCCCCCACAATTTTCCAGACGTATTCATTTACAGGACAAGATTCTCTTCCAGCTTCCACCAATCTAAATTAGAACAACTGAAATTAAACCAAATGGCAGCATTGTATGTAAAAGCATAAATGAAAAAGGCAGTTAATTTTATTGCCACAGCCTTCAGAACACTGGAGACAATACACGAAACACAGAATGTGTGAAAAGCCCTGCATAATACTTCATCTTCCCACCAGCCCAGGGTGCAATCTCAGCAGTGCTCTGAGTGAGCTGTGCATCATCTATTACTCCAACACTTGAGAAAATCCGCACATCTCAAATCACCCAATATCCCAGATGCCAACAATTAACAGATCTGTTTTATGCAGATCTCTGTGGGCATGAAAATGTGCACTTGTCTAGGAAAGCCAGCTCTGGACAAACAACTCTATTTCAAGCTGGATGGAGGCAGCACAAGGGTTAAGAAAAACTTTACCAGCCCATGTTGTATTGGAGCAATCACAGTAATGCCAGTGCTCTGGGCAATGACAATCTGTTAGGTCTTTTCTAAACCCAGTACAAGCATTTGTAATGCAAATGTTAGCACGCTGAATATATCACACTGTTCCTGCATCCATTGATACCAGCAAGAGGAGGAATCATGTGGCCCCATCCTCCCTCCGCAGCAGCTTGTTCCCTTTAGCTCTTCTTTACTTCCCTGTGTTTTCTCTAATCTAGTTCTAAATGTCTTCAAGCACAGTGTTTGTTGTTCAGGACTAGTTTATAGCATGTTAACCTATTTTCTACCCTTTCATGTGATTTTTAACTCGGTTTTGTTGAGCTATGTTCGTGGCACCCCGAGTTCAGCACTACATGAACAATCCTCCTGTTTAGAAATTAGGGAACAGGAATAAAGGCCAAGAGCTGTGAGAAATTTATGGCTCGATCTCCTTGGAATCTTGTAAAGTACTTGCACTTGGTAAAGTACTTAGAAAAACTGGGAGACCAGGTCTCTGACTGAGGAAAGTTCAAAGATAAAGAAGAATAGTCTAAAGGAAAATTATCATCATTTGATATTGCCATTCAGTTTGCTGCACAAAACATACAGATAACTAACACACATACTGCCTTTTGTGTGCATCACCAACTCATTTGCTCTGGCTCACAACCACTCTTTGTTTAGAAGCCAACATAAGAATTTTGCCACAAAAGTGTTGAACACTTGCAAAACCAACTTAAGCCCACCACAGCTTATTTTCCTGACCAACTTTTCATAGAAACAGGCCTCAAGTTTGTTGAGGGACATGTAGAACAAATTGGAAAGAGTTACATAAGAATATTTACTTTTTTCCTGACAAAATCACTCCACTTCCAGCTCACCCTGAAAATGAACAGGAAGATTTCTTGCAGTTTCCCCTTGCTCTTTGTTAAAATAAACAAATACACCTCTCAGGAATAAAAGTGAATCCAGCCACTTATCTTGGAAGAAACTAGCAGAGACAAATGTATGACAAAGTACATTAGTCACATTCAACTGTTTAAGTCAGTTTAACCCAGAAAACTAAATTTTCAACTTATTTCTCCTTTCCTTTAAATGCACGTTTGAAAACCAGGAAGCCACCAAACGTTCAAGGTCACAGCCATGTTCTTCCAAAGCAGACACATCTGTAAGAGCAGTAGGCATGAGATCAAATTTCAGGGCTTTTTTGCACAAGTGCTGAGATGGAGTTCACAGCTTCTCACTTCTAGTTCCACAGAGACAAGACAGTGATAAGTGATATGACCTAAAAATTACACTGGAGAACCTGCCATGACATACATGTATGTGAGCTGAACGAAACACAAGAAAAAGGTGCCAAGTGGTCTGCACAGAGGGTGAGCTTCCATATAGTTAAAATGTCTACAAAAATCTCACAGGGAGGGCTGGGAAATACAATATAGACAAGAAATGTGGGAACTGATCTTGCCCAATCCCAAGGTTCGACAGCAGAAGAAATTCCCATTCCAAGTGGTGTATTTGCAAAGCAGTAGGAACTCACAGTCCCATTGAATTAGTACAGATTCATTGGACTGACCATTGCATAAATAAAAATTAAAACAGCAATGAAATGCAGTTTTACCTGATACACTCTTAAATTTTATTTCTATCCCTGTGTATTTGCTAGTTTAAGAAATCACTGCTTCTAAACATGAAGACAGGAAGTGTGAAGAACCATGAATACACTTTCAACAGTATCTAGCACCAGAGCTATTCACAAAATCTGAAATATTTAATGGTGAAGGCTAAAGTTAAACTGACATAACCTTCACACATGGACATAAGTAAAGCAGGAAGTTTTATCTTCCAAACAGGAATAAGCAACTATTTACCATTATACCATAGGGCTAAAGAGCTGTTTCTGATGATACAGTAAATTAACAACCTGAAGACATAAGTCTTGTTTGACTGAACATCCCTTGTCCCTGCAATAGACTCATGCACCTAATCAGGCGATTATTACGAAAATCCAACACTACATGTAAAAGTTTTCAATGATGAAATGAAGAACTATTTCTCAAATTGTCTTGCTGACAATCAAGGACATTCCTGGTTCTATTTAATGTGATCCTCAAGCATGCAAGTCACTAAGGATCAATATTCTTCATCTACCTGGCTGCATATACTGAAAACAAAATGAAAAACTGACATTGCAGAATATAGGTTAGGCAGGACATTTATCTTTGTACTTTATAGAGTACAATAATTGAACTCATCAAAAAGTACCTTAGAGGAAAAGAAATTGTAGAATGGATAGCATGTAGACATTCCTTATTGCATTTCTAAATGTATAGTATGATTCCATTTTGAATGGTAACAAAGTCATTATTAATCCTTTAAAACTACAAGGTTCACATCTCTTCCTCAAAGTATTTACTTAACATTATCATCATTTCTTATGGAAAAAAAAATACAGTTCTATTTAGCATATGAATGACATTAGAAGGGAAGTCCTATTGAAGGACTAACTCTCCTTAATGCCCTTATTCTCCCTTCATTATGCCACTGGTGCCCCATGACAACAACATTAATTTGACATGGATGAGTTATGACCCACAGTGTCTTGCACAACTCTCAGGAAGCCTAAGGCAGGGTTTTTCTGCTTTGGGTATTGGGGCCAGAAGGACCATGCAGAAAATCAGTGCAATAGAAGGAGCAATTAAGCTACAGGTTGTTTTGCTGTAAGCAGTTAACCAGCTGTGCCTAATAAATTATTTGATTATACAACATCTTATAGCTTTGACATCAATTGTAACTGTGCTTAAAACTAGCATTCAGTGGCTTTGTATATTTGCTTGTGTGATAACTTGAATTCCTCCTGGTACTCAGTGCACCCTGGCAATCCAAAGCACTGTTGGGTTTTCCATACCAATGGTCAGTATGCCCAGAGCACTTCAAAAACATGGACTAAAATACAACAATTGTGAGAAGGAAATGGAAAGGATTCCTATTACTTTTTGTGCTGAAAAACAAGGCCACTCTCACCAGAAATGAGTAAGAAAGGGAAACTGAGGCACATATACCTTGTATGTGTGTATGTTTACAATGGACACACACACAAAACACAACGCAGTAGAGGTATCTGAGAAATTCCTGAACTAGAAGCCTGATTTATTATCTTTTAATAGGTAGAATAAATACTATGCTAATGTAGACAGCTTGTTTCTGGCACTTGCACTACCTTCCTCAGGAGCTCTCAATTATCGCTATAAGCAGTGCTTCCTGCTTGGGAGCTGTAACTCTGGACTTCACATTCCCAGTCCCACACTGCTCCCATGCTACTCTGCATCCTCACAAAAGAAAGGGGAAATTGCTCTGTGCAAGGTCTTGCACAAAACTGATTTTTTAAAAAATCACTGCAAAACAGCCTTCACAACCACTGCAAGCCTGAAGAGTTTCCCCCCCAGTCATGACAATCATTTCCTTAAAACTGCTGGCATATGAATCCTCTTTACCTCCTCATGTGGCCACAAAGAACTGTGGACGCTGTCATTGTTCTCTAGCTGAATGTCCCAGTCCTTCAGCCAGGACTCACAAATTGTCAAGATGACTCAGAGGACCATCACACATCACGTATAACAAAGCAGCGAATTAAGCACATCTCAAAAAAATTCAGACAGCAATTCATAAACTATTAAATGGAAGATTATAATAACAAATAGATGAATTCAGCCCTCCATGGATAATACATGTACAAAAATGCTAATCTTTGAGGCTAAATTATTCACAGCGAATGAGTCAATCAGCCCTATTCCCTCATAGACCACTATTTCCGGGAGCTATTTATAAGTGAGACAAAATTGATGTGCTTGTATCATCTATTTCTCTACAAGAGGAAAGTGTATGATAATCCTCTTTTTATTCCCTTTATTAAGGCATTCCATGGATGCGAATGGCAACAAAAACCACAAGAACCGTCTGTAATTGATGCTGCAGTGACAGCTAAGCTGTAAGTTAGCGAATTTGGCCAACAACACAAATTTCCTTGGTTCTGATCAGGCACTTAATAATGAAATACCTCATGTATTAGAGTGATATAGTCACCAAAACTCTGAACAGAACAGCCCACGCCAGAAAGCTGTCACTGTCATGTGAAATACCTAGTATACAGGGACTTTTTTTAAGCCAAAAAATCTAATTCCCAGGAGCAGCTACAATCAGAAATCACTGCTGGAAAAAAAAAAAAAAAAAAAAAAAAAAAAAAAAAAAAAAAAAAAAAAACAAAATTTNAAAAAAAAAAAAGGCAAATCACACATATTTCTCTTTCCTGACTTCCCAGCCAGCTGCATTTCCCCCAGCCACAAGACCCCCCCTCCTACTTGGAGGGACTCAGATCTCCAGGACAGCAGAGAAAATACCTCAAGTGCCAATAAAAGGACTTTTCTGCTGAAAGAAGGATCAACCCCTCGAGTGCAGGTTCAGAACAACTTTAAGGGACTGGGACATCAGAACCCCCTGTGGTCCATGTTCTCCCTCTAAAATAGGACCAAGGTCCATAACTGTCACACACACTTTTTTTTTTGTCAATTACAGCTCTATCAGAATCAAGCAGCAAGTGAACCTAATGATGATATTTTATATGCAAACAGTTGCCACATTAGTCATTTCAAAGGAAAAGAGAGCCACCATAGAAAGAGACATTTCCAGAACCAATTTAAAGGTTAAGCCAGACAAGTTCCCTGAGTCAGGATCTAATGAGATTCCAAGGCTCAGCTCGGGAGACTCAATGCTGTACGAGCAAAGCAGAGGCTGCTCACACCTCCTCAGTCACTGACAGCTGAGCTTCCCAGAAGGATACTGACACTTCCATGGATCCTGGCTACCTCGTTTACCAATGAAACATCCCAATTAACTTCTGTAGGGATTATGCAACGAATTCTGGCTGAAATTAATGTGCCCAAATGGCTTTTCTGTCTTTGTAGGGATGAATCCTCATTTACATGTGCCTCTCCCCATCTTGGATATGGCCTATGTTTCATCCTAGCTGTATAAAGTGACTATGGCATTAAAGGGTTAATAAAAACTGTTAAGCATGATGTAAAGATATAGTTTAAGCTAATCAAAAATAAATTAAATGCCTTTTTAAACAATGAAAACAACATATTAGTTTATTTTTTAAAAATACTGATGCTCACACAGACAACAAAGAGAGCATAGATTCAAATAAAATCAAATGAGATTCAAAATTGCTTCCAGTGTTGGTGCTGAAAACAAAGCATGCACAAGGGTCTACTCCACTGCTCTCTTGCAAGGCATAAACCAGGTCTGCAATAAACTGCTTGATGCTGTCTTGCTGGTCATAAACCTACCGAAAAAAAAAAAAAAAAAAAGGAAAAAAGGGATATGCCATTTTTTATAACACTTTAGGGTCCAATGCAATATAAAATATCTTTCTGGCAGTGTATGCTTTCAGAGTAGATTCTACTGACTTTGAGGTTTATATACACTTTTGTCAGAGAGGAACTGAACATATTTTTTGTTGGATTGGGCCATAGGCAGCTATAGCTGTACCCAAAGGACAGTGAAAATGACAAGCATTCTGAACCCCCGGGAAAATATAAATCATTACCAACAACACCAAGACAAGAGCTCCTTGAACTGATATTTCCAGTTTTAAGAGACAGTTTTCTATTCTCTTAAAAGAAATGTTAACTTTCCTAAATACATTAAAATTACTTTATCTTCACATGGATGCAAGAATACCATCACAGCACCACTCAGTAAATGTAACCCCAAAAGACCATTTCTTTAGATCATTTCTTTGACCACACTGCCCTTTTCCTTGCCTCCTTCCAGGTGGCTCCTGCGCTTGTTCACCACAAACACTGCAGGTGTCTTCAAGGCTTTCCCTGGCCTGTCCCAGACTCCACAGCCTCACAGACCACACTGATTCCTTCAATACTTGTTAAGCTCTTAGGACAGTGTTATTAATTTTGCTTTTAACAAGCATCTTTTGTCTTCTCTTTATTGATTTTTTTTTTTTTAAGCTTAACTTCTTTTTACCTTGACACCTATGCACAAATATTTAAGGCTACATAAATTAACTTCTGCTTTCTTTCCACTGCCCAGTTTGTTGACATTCACACACTATTTCTTACTATTTTGGGAGGGATGGACTGATATTTTTCCCCCAATATTATACAGGATTGCAAACCCAAAACAGCAACGTTCCTAGATAACAATGCCAAACAAATAATGAACAGCAATAAACTGGATTTTTTGTGGTTTTAAGGCATTATTTTAGAAAAACTACCTGTAGTGTTTTTTACTAAAAAATCCCAAACAAACAAACAAAAAGCCCAACAAACCCCAGACACATTCCCAAATCTGAACCTATATAACCCCAAGCCTTGATGTGTTAAGCTTTGATGTACAGTGGACTCCAGCTCAATTAAATACAGAAATTTGACCACTAATGCAGCATTTTTTCCTGGGCAAAATACACTGTATTTTATCTAAGAGACACATAAGGAGTACAAACAAGAATACCATTACCAAAAATATCTTCTCTTAGAATCCTAAGATCTTCTCCTAGGATCAAGAGACCTGAGTTACAGGAAAATTATTTGAAAAGAAGTCGTTGAGGCAATATTCCATCAAAATGACTACTATCAGCCATAAACATATGGGACCCTCTAACTACCCAGGGTAATAAGTCTCGTATATTATTGCTGGGAATTCCTCCAAAGCCCAAATCATTTTTAGTTTGTGAAGCTCCCTAATTTATTTTCCATGGTTGGGAGGAATCTGCTGCTAAACTAAAAATACAGTTTTACCCCCCATTATCTCTGCACATAAAGAGTCACAGAGCTTTGGGCTAGAATTAACATGAGATAGGCTATTATGAGTGCAAGAGCATTTAGCAGTCCCTATTGACTTTGCAGTTGGTAATAATAAATATCCTCCCCATAATATCTTACTCTATTTTTTCTGAACTCGATGCCTTGAGGAAGTCTTGAAGCTCGTGATAAAATGCTAACAGTATTTACCTATTTTGTTGCTAGCCTGGATTTCCTTTTCTCCCTGGGAAAAGTCATTTAAAGAAATGATATTTGCAAGCAAAAGCTCTTAAAAGTATAACCTCTGATTTCATGAATGCCCTACAGAAATATGATGCCCTACTGTACTTGATTACTGAAGCAAAACTGACTCTGCTTGTATAAAGTAATGGCACCATTTTATAGTGAAGCATTTGCTCCTCCACGAAGCAAAAACCTTGTAATCAGACGTGAAGGTTATAAAAGATGCAGTCTGCAAGTCAAAAGTGTCCTATTAGCACCAATCAAGGTGATAATTAAGACCAGGTTTCTATAAGGAGGGGGTAGGCTTTTAGGGTGCTTCACAAAGTGCCGAACTTCATGCACATAATAAACAGTTCAAAGCACTCTTACTTTAGTAAGAAGATGCTGAAAGTGACTAAAAGTAAGGTGTACTCTTGCATACATAAGTATTTCACTTTGTTAGGCTAACTGTGCAACAGAAAAAAACATGCCTACCCTCACAAATATTAAGGATGAGGGAGTTTGGCAGTTTTCTTTTTGATGTTGGGGATTTCTTTAGGGGTGGGGGTATTTTGGGTTGCATTTTTTGCCCCCAGAATTGTTCCTGAATACCTTTAGGAGAAAAAAAATTGCAATGAAGAAAGCATCCCATATACATTCAAAGTTTCAGTTCATTAAAAGCTTTTCAGCAAACTAGAGTAACGTTTCACATTTCAGGAACTACAGTTTTCCTTCAACTCATTCTTGCTGGTTTTTACTTATTCATAGGTCTGTCAAGCAAATTCAGCAGAGTATCAAGCAAAACATGCACATCACAAATACCCTCTCTCATAAAATTACAATCTCCATAGATATCACCAAGTACTCACAAGAACAAATTAAATCAAGCCATGCTTACACACCTAAAATGTATTTTCTTCTACTCTTTGCACCGTGTGTGATGTAAGGCTTAGAAGAGAAGCAGTCTACTGGCAATTGATCCTTTTTAGGCAGAGAAAGCAAGAAAACAATTAAGTTATGAATGAGACCAACAATATACTCTCTACTTCACACACATGCCCAGTTCAACTTAAATTGTGAACAGATGGAAAGCAAGACATTCTCATATATTTCAGATTACTACATTCCTCAATATGTTTCTAAGTCAATAAAAATACACTTTTTAAAAATTAAAATAGTTAGAATTGTAAGCTATTTCCAAATAGGCAATCCACTGATCTTTAGCTACTGCCTTGTTTCCCTTTGCCACCTCATTGATTGTGGCATTATTCTTACTGGACAGCAATGCACTATGGGCATTATTTGCAGACAGTTAATTTTCTCTTATGAAATTTATTTCAATAATTTTACTTTCAGCATTTATAAAGGTTATTCCATACCTGCATATTTGCCAGATGTGATTCCCCATTTTCCTCCTACAAACGAGGTTTTTTTCTGTTCTCATGAGCTTTCCACAAACATTGCTGGAAAGTTGTCTAATCTGCAAGGTGAGGGTGAGATATGCTGTATAAAACAGAGCTTTTACACTTGTGTAAATAAATAAGTGATTTCTTTTTTATCAAAGCATGCAAACAAATCTGAACTCATTTGAGCCCTCTAGAACTGCAGCACTGGAGGAAACCTCCACCATCCTACAGCCACAGCATTTCCCCAACTGCTTCTCTTCACCTTCTCTATCCTCCTTCCCAAGGCTGTCTTCATTTATTGCTACCATTTCAAACTCCTCGCTCTTCAAAAATTTACACCCCGGTTTTGTGCTAGCCACCACCCCTCACCTGCTCTTTTCTGCTTCACCTTCCTCTAATCATCCAAGATTTTGTGCCTCTACATTTCCATGCCCTTCCCACCATGGAGAGCACACCTGCATTGCCAGGTTCCATTACTAATGAGTGCAATTAGAGATAACAGGATGACACATACCCAGACATCAGCAGAGCCACACATTTAACATCACCACCACGTTTAACACAGCCACATTTCCCTGGTGCCGCTGCAGATCCAGATCTTGGGATGAACTGCACTCTGAGCTTCATTAGGATCTGGAATATTCTCCCTGCTTTTTTCTTTCTGTCCCACTCCTAGCTCAGCCCACTTTCACAAGGTATAAAGTCATGAAGCCTTTAGCACAATCTCACAAACTTTTACATAAGTAAGCAGTTTGAGCCCCATGGAGCTCCTCTAGAATAAAGAATTTATTTTGCAGAATTTGGAAAGTGGCTACTCACTGATGCACCAAAGACACTTCTCATAACTTTATTTCCCATGTAAAGTGCTGTGCATTTCGTATAGCAATACATTTATACAGTCTTTGATCATTTATCCTTCTCAGGCCTCTGTAATTTTCAACTTAACCACATCATTCTTCACTACACACAGCCTCATTTAATTTCCTTATATCTGCAGAGCAGGAATTAGGCCCAGAATAGATCAAATAGTGCTGAATTTGGGTCATTATCCACAAAGCATCCCAAGACAGTCTGCCTTAGCTGTCAGTGAAAGTTCACTCACATTTTACTCACACAAGGAAAGGAGATAGGGAAGACTGGCAACCTTCATTAGACCAGAAAGCTTAAAAAGATTTAAAGCATGACCTCAAGAGTTTCTTCAAGGCTCACATGTTTGAAAGCTCACCTCTCTTTTTCTCCTGAGAGCACGGTCAGGAAAGGATATTTTTTCACATCAGACACTTCTATAGAACAGTACCTGAACACACCAATTTTAAGGGTCTCTTCAGAGCAACCATTTTATCTCAACACCTGAACATGTTTAGACTTAAGCAGACTGAACCTCATCACCTGGTTTAAATTAACTGTGCTTAAATACTCCAGTGCCCCAATGCCAGAATAGCTTTTCTCTAACTCTAAACACAAATCCTCTCTCCTGTCTTTTTGTAAGTACAACTCTGGAACACTGAACACCAGCTTTAATCTCATTTTGTTATCGATTCATTTTTCATACTCTGACTTGGAGGTTTTAATTTTAAAATTAATACAGGATTTTGTATTATCCTGCTAAACCAGTTTTTGTGTCCCAGTTTCACTCTAAATCCAACAAACAGGAAACACCCAGTCCCTGCCTTGGTAGGGATATTTGCATACAGTCACTAAGGACAGGTTATTTATTTCATTTGATTGATTTTTAAAGTTTGTAGCACAAAGAACTAAAGGTATTTTTTTTAACATTTTAATTGGTGATTAAATCCTGAACCAAATCAGACCCTAACAGAAACCCTGATATTTAAGCATTATTAATTTAAAAGATAAATTTGAGGGCTTCTCTTATCACTGCTATGAATACATGCAATAGAATTCCAGCATTCAGGCTTATAACACAGGAAAGTAAGTCTTGGCAAGCAATAGCTCAGACATACTGTATTTATTGCAGTCATGAAGCCTTATTATGGACATCTTTGTTTATCTCATCACAATTAAACATTCATGAAGAAATATTATGGAAAAATGCATTTCTGGTCTCATAGCTAATTAGCACAATTTAAAAGTGCCCCGTAGTTAAGCTGCCCAGCTTCTCTCTCAAGGAAAGTGAGGATCTGGATCTAAATTACAAGTGCTCTCCTCCCCCTCATCTGTGCATTTTCAAAACCAGGATTTCAGTCTTGTGTACTAACCCATGTCTGGCTGATCTAACCTAACAAAGAGTACAGACGTGCAGGAATAAACTTCTAAAGTGTATTTTATTTAACTTGCCTCATAGAGAACCACCAAATTTCCACAGTATCTATGTCATCACACATGGTCTGGATTTCAGCCTACAACAATCAGTGAAAAATGACTAAAGGGACACTTGCAAAATAATGAAAACTTGCTATTTACAATAAAATCAGTGTTTTCAGAAAATCAAGGAATACTGACAGCAAGCACAGAGTCTGTACCTTCCCATGTCCACATACACCCTAACACTGCTATTAGAATATTCTGATAGATTGTTTCTCCATGCAAGGTTATAAAAGTGTGGTTTATTAGGGTACTGCAACCATAAACTTACAATTGTTTCTCAGGCTGAATTTATATCTAGCCATCAAAATGCATTACTACATTCCAGTCACTTCTTTTTTTTTCCTTGCACATTAACATAATCATCCCCAACACCTCAAAGTAAGTGAAGTTATATCTAGCTGGTATTAAAACCTACAGCTCTGTCTTTTTTAATAAAGGTCTTCTTTTTATTTTCTAAGGGCATGATGCATATGTAGGTAATCACCAACAATGAAACCACAGCTACGTTATAAACTACCTTATTAAAAATTAAGGATTGTAATTACATATTGAAACCCAAGAAAATTATTATTCCTTTTTTCCATACTCTTGTGCACAACGGTGCTTGTGACCCTCAGACAAAGGCATATCCAAGAAAACTAAAGTGCAGTCAGTTCTCCAGACTCAGCAATGGCTTGGGGTGAGGGCCCAGAGCCGGGATGCTCCTGAACAAAAAAAATCCCAAACCTCATGGTTCTTCTGTCAGACAGGCAGCATCCCACTGCTTAATTGTGAGTTTAATCGTGACCTGTGCCCAAATCCCTCCAGATGCCCACGCACCAGATTTTCTTATAACAGCTCGCTGAATTCCCATAGTATCTGTATACACAATATCTGGATTTCAGCCAGTGAAAAATAGCTAAAGGGGCACACGAAAAACAGGGAAAACTTGCTATTTCCAACGAGACCGGCGTTTTCAGAAAACCACGCCGCCGAATTAACTTTTTACATGTTTTCATTTCAATCTTTAGTAACTACAGGTACAAGAAGAGAGCCCAAACCACGGAGCGGGGCAGCGAGCAGGGAGCCGGGATATCACCGCCCTGGGGGAGAGCTCGCAGCCGGGCCAGGCCGGTCCCGCAGCGCCTCGCCCGCGGCTCGGGGTGGCCGAAGGAGAGCGGACACACAGAATAACTTCGTAGGGAGGAAGGGCAGCCGAGCCTGGAGCTGCCCACGCAGCCCTGTCTCCGGCCCCGGCCGATC
>VWYP01031782.1:773890-851555 GCA_013400435.1 Pycnonotus jocosus
TCCCGGGCCATGGGGGAGGGAGGAGGAGAAGCAGCATCTTTTACTGGCAGCGAGGGAAAACAAACAGGCCCGCCAGGAGTTGCTGGGCCCCAGGGGGAGCCCGGAGCCGAGCGGTGCCGCTGTGCGGGAGCCACGTCCAGGCTGCGGGAGCCGCCACCGCCGGGCCCGGGGCTCCGCGCCGCTGTGGAAACAACTTGGCTTTGGTTCTTTGTAACCAGTCTGGCATCAAAACGCTGAAACTTCAGCAGGAATAACAATCCTCAAAGGAAAGCCCCCATAAAGATGCCTTAGCTGCCATCAGGCCGTGGGCGATGCTCAGCTGTCCGCATTGTCGTGCCGCAGGGTTGGCCAGCCCAAGGTTCGGCTCTGGCACATTTGGGTGCCCCGTGTCGGATCCGGGGAGTCGGCGTTTGAAAAGGGCTCGCAAAAAAATGACGCTGCTCGTCAACCAATTGTGTTGGTGGAGGGGACATGCTCAGGTCCCACCTGGCTCTTCCTGTTTTAGATGAAGATTCCCTGAGGAGGGAAGAAGGCGAGCTGACATCAAGCTCCCATGACCAAGGAAGGATTGCAGCAGCCAGGTCAAGCCCTACTGGGTGTCTCTTGTCCAACCTGTTTTAAGGAAGGGAGGTGCTTCCTCCTTGCTCTGATTTGTGTGAGAGCAGTGTGACACACAAGAGTGGCTGCTGGCGTAAGACTATCTCAGAATAACCTGTGGTATTCTGTCTGCTCTGGTGACTGGGAATTTCCCAGGTTATCAGAGAGAAACAAGAACAAAGTTCTTATCTTGGCCCTCACTTCTACAAACAAATGAAACTGTGTGTAACTGCAGATAGCTGTTTTCAGTTTATTGCCATCCTTAGTTTAAGCCACTTTAGGGGATCAGAAACTACAGAAATCATACTGTTCTTGTTTGCTATCAGTTTGAAGTTCCTACCTCTCAAGCTCACTATGCTAAGGAATTATTTTTAATAGCCTAGTTAGAAAAGCCAGTCTTGTATGTAGCTATTAAGCTTTTTCTTTCCATTTCACCGAGTGCAGCTGTGCAAGTACTATACATTTATCTGCCTTCAAAATTACTTGCCTGTAGCATTTTCAGAATGATCTTCTCTGCTGTTTTTGCCAGTGTGAAGAATGCAGTTATATTCCGTGCCATCTTTCAGTTCTTAGTTATTGTCCACTGAAAAGTCTGCATCTCCCAAGGATGCTTTTTGTGTAGTACTCACAGCAGTAGAAGCATTGTAAAAACATGTCATTTTCACATTGTTTATTTTGAATATATATATTTCTTTGCCCAAGAACTGGGCAGATCTCCAGCCAGGTTGGAAGAGGAAGTGTATATTCTGTCTTTAAAATGCCATTAAAGGTTTGGGATTTTTTTCTGATTCAAACCTTATTACATCAATTTCAGCAATGGATGTTTTACAGTATTTCTGGCTTTGAGAATGAAGAATGTGAATGCTTCTTGCTGTTTGTAGAAAAATTACCTCAAATCTTAAAAAATGAAAAGGGTGGCCTGCAATCCTGTAATTTATCCTTCATGAGCCCTAAAGAAAGTTTGTGACAGTCTGCTCCTTTCAAACTCCCACCCAAAGCATAGACATAGAATAAATTAATCTCTCCTCAGTGATAATTGCTTTCCTCTATGGAGGTCAGAGGATGCTGAGTCACACGCAGACGTCCTGCTCTGCCTTTGCCCAGGTGAATCACACCCAAGCATGTGCTGTAAATCCTATCAAAAGTTAGCTGCAACTAGCATGATTGCTGCCTGGACTGTAAATAATATTTGCTTTAATTAGAGAATGTTACCAGTAGTTAATTTTTGATAGTACAGCACACAGAACTCCTATGAAGGATGATAGGTTTCACCTGACAGACAGTGTTCAGGTTTTGCTTGCTACATCAGTTGTCAGTAGACTGAAATTTGTTGGAAGGGCCTCCACTTGCCTACCTTACTATTCTTAAGCATCTCCTAATTGAAAAGTTTCAAACCCTGCTGCTTTACAGACTGACTTGAAGAAGGGCTACACAGATGTGGGGGAGAGGAAGCAGAGCAGGATCCAGGACTTGCACCTGGAGTTATTTTCACTGTTTTGTGGAGCTGGGAACTCCTGACCTGCTCTGAGATCTCATAAATCAGGGCTCCTTCAGCTGCCCTACCTGTTGCAGTTAGGCCTGGCTGGGGGAAGAGCAGTGAGATCCAGAGACTGTGATATTGCTGAGTTACTGCTGGACTTGCAGGAAAGTTTGTTTACTGTGGGGTTAAGGCTCTTGCTATGGTTATGGTGCAAAGTAACATCTTAGGTAAAAAGCTTCTTTATTTTTAACAGCATGTAGCCCACACTGCTGACACAATGATGTACACACCAAAGTGTATTTTGCTAATATTTTTAGTATCTGAAATGCTGCCACTTCACTCTGAACAAAGGGAGGTGTCTAACATGCTGCACGCTTGCAGGGTGCTCAGCAGATGTTCATGGAGTATTGAAAAACTTTGCCCAACTATCAATGTTTTCTTTCCAGATATAATAAAGGAGCAAAATCGAGAGTTAAGAGGTACACAGAGGGCTATAAGCAGAGATAGAGCAGCACTTGAAAAACAGGAAAAACAACTGGTGAGTATGAGAAGGAACTTTATTTTGCTCTTTAAAACCTACACACACAATAGAAAACTTTCAAGGTTTTAAAGATACAAATCAATGGATAATAAATGAATACTAAAAAGTTGTCTTCCCCTTTTAATTTCTTAGTTATTAAAATTGTGTTGGAAAATATTTACTGTCTCAAAGCAATTCTCAGCCTTTGACATAAGAAAATCCTGAAACAATGTGTTTAGATAAAATAACCACATTGGGTTTTCCCTACAATTCCCGGCATTTGCTGTCCTTCAGAAGGTTTTTTTTCTAAAAGGTTTGTAAATCAGTGGTCTTGTGGTAGAAAAATTAAAAGAAGTAGAAGTACTGTCACATGTTACAATGACTGTCCAGTGGGAGAGAGTACTTGAAAAACCACAGAATATCATGAGTACTCCATAGAGTTATTTTCATTCAGATAGAACTTCCCTAAAATTAGCCAATAATAGCAGGACTGTTTGCCTGAATTAAGATGTATTCAGAACTTACTGTGTGTGAGCTTTCAAGTACTCAGTGGCTGAATGCTGCACCTGTGTGGCACTATAAGAGGAGAAATGGATGTGCCAGATGGTGGGGTTTGATGCATGAAGAATGCTCAGACTGTGGGAAAAGCTGTGCGAATCCAGCCTGTTCCAGCAGCTATTGAGGTGGTGGTTTGTGGCAGCAGGTTGCATGAATACCAAGAGCTGGGAATAATAAACCAAAAGATCAGAGAAACTGTTTCTGAAAGCCTTGGACATGTAAGATACAGTAGGTTACTCATAAATAAGGCATTTTTTCCAGTATTGAATATTCCAAATATGGAAATAACCATAATTGTAATGAATATTCAGGCTAAAGTGTTGATTACTTACCACATTAAGTGGTTTCAGAAATGTTGGATTTCTGAAGAGTAGAGGAAGGGAGCAATGAAATATGTCTTGATATGAATATGAAATAGCAGTGGAAAAAGTTAAAATTTGCTGCTGGAATGAGAGGAGCAATGGAGAATAACTAATAATTTTCAGTGTCAGATTGGTGTCAGATCAGGTGAAGAAGAATCAGGGGCTTATCAGTCAATCTCAAAACATTTCATTATGTGCTTTCCCCAGAAAGACCTTTTTTTTCCCCCTTAATTTTAAGGTATTGCTCTGAGAGAACCCAGTTATACAGTTATATTAATTCTATGGATAAAAATACCTTAATGTATGCAGACAGTTCTGTTTCAGTTCAGTAACCTGATATGACTATATGAATTTTGATTTTTTTTTTCCCAGAAGAACATAGCTGACTCCAGTAAGCTTGCTCCAGACCTCTCAAAAGCGGATAACATACCCCAAATTTGCCCAAATTCTTTTTAATTAAGAATAAAGTCATCTGCATATAGGGTTTGAGTTCTGCAGGTGGATTATCTGCAGTGATTTAGCAATGGTTTGTATTTTGCTTTGAAAAAAATCAGGTTATAAATGCTATGTAGGTCTTTCAACTTACTGAGAAAATCCCTGTTTCCAAATGTTTGCTGTGAAAACAGTGGGGTGCAGACTAATCCCTCCAACCTTCACAATGCCCTAGATACAAAAAGAAAGGAAATAATATTCTGGTGATGTTATAGGAATTCTTGTGGCTTCTGTGAGCTGCTTTCAAAGAGCACAGCTTTACTTCTATTTCAGGCCTGTAACGTTTGAACAGTCTCATGCTGCTTCCTTGCCACTCTGTACCTTCCTGGGTTAAAAATAGTGTGTATGACACACCCTTTAGAAATTAGGAATCTGCAGAGAAGATTTTGTACCAGAGCCATCTCTGTAATAAACTTAACTATGAACTTTTCTGGTAGTGCAGTGGGCCACTTTACACTTGACTTTAGAGGTGGCTGTTCTGCATGTCCTAGTGACTAGGATTTAATTTTTCGTAGCTTCTTATCAGTGCAGTTTTTCTGGAGTAGCAGTGCACATAAAGTGAAGCTACTGCATACCTGTAGCAGGCATATTCTTCTGAAAAATCCAGGAGAAAGGTGGTCTTCAAAACTGCTTTTATTCAATGGTAAAAATCAAAATGCACAATGGGTGGTCATCTACAGAAAACTGAGCCACTGTGACAAGACCTCCTTAAAAAGGCTGTAAAGGAAAAAAATAGTTGCAAAGCTTACATTACCAAGTCACAAATCAGAAGGCACACTTTGAAGAATCCCAGCTGACAAGATTATTTGTGCCAGGCTTTTTCCTGGTACCTCTGGGCTAAACAGATTGTTATTTCTCTTTGAATTGACAGATTGGGGTTTGGTTTTCTAAGACAGAAGTGTCTTTCTTACAGCATAAGCACATGTTAAATTATGCTGGTTTTATTATGATTTAAGTCCAGCTAAATTATAAGGGTGAAGAGCCTGTAATTATTGGTCATCTAACTTATCTACTTCTTCCCTAAAAAGGCTGTGAGGTTCCCTTGAGGCTGAAAAAGCATTGAAAAGAACTTTACATTTATTACATGAGTGATGTTGTTTGATTGCTAGAAATCAAAGTTTATTAGAGTCATGGCACCAGTAGTTGATGTCACAATTCCTTCACTTTTTGGGGCTTTTTTTGAAGTGTTTCTGTCTATCCAGATATGGAATTGAATGTGCACATAGAAGTGAATGTGACATCATAGAGAAATTGAAGTCCTTGGGGGAACTGTGTGCTACCACACTATAATTCACTTTTATTGAGTTTTTTCCTTGTGGTCAGATCACACCAGCATGTCATTGATTCCTCTAAACAGCCTTGTTAAAAAAGCAAGGAACTATTTATATAACTTAAAATGTCTTAAAAGATTCAGGAGGATAGTTAATGTTTGAATTTAATTATTAGTGCTAGGCCTTAATTATAGTCTTTGCGCGAATGGGCATTCTGTGGAATTAATCTGACACCTTTTCTCACAGGAACTGGAAATCAAGAAAATGGCTAAGACTGGTAACAAAGAGGCCTGTAAACTGCTGGCAAAGCAGCTGGTGCAGCTGAGGAAGCAGAAGAACAGAACCTATGCTGTGAGCTCCAAAGTCACTTCCATGTCCACTCAGACCAAGGTCATGAACTCCCAGATGAAGATGGCAGGAGCTATGTCAGCTACAGCAAAAGTAAGGCACCACATGATATTCTTTTATATTTAAATGCAGCATATGGTTGCAAAAATTGTGTTATTTTGTGTAATTGCAAGGCTAAAACTCACTGCACAGGGGTGGTGAGGATATGGTAGGGAAATATAAATTGGATTTATATTACTGCTTTTTTTTTTTTGGTCAATCTATCCACATAGCACCTACATACTTTCTCAGGCTAGACATTTGTCAAATGTTTACATTATAAAAATAAACTAATGCCAATGAATGAACTCTTTTAGTACATAAAAAACCCCCGAACCCTGCTGCTGTATTTATTGTCACAAGCAGTTTTTACTGGGAAAAAGTAGGGCATGATTAGTCTAGAAATCAAGGCAGTGTGTCACAGTAGCTTTATGGCTTTTGAAAAAAGTAGGTTATTGCTTTGGATTTAAAGTTCCTAAAAAAAATCTAATCTGGAGTTCGCTGTCATTTTCTCTGTGCTCTCTCAGGAAAGAGTATTGCATTAAGTTTTCTCCCAAATCTCATCTGAGTGAAAAATCTCAGTTTTCTGAGTTAAGTGTGAACTTTCCCCTATTTCCCTGAATTGATAAAGGGGGCTGTTGCTTTTGGCAAGGAAGACTGCTCAGCTCAAGGTGCAGGAAGTAGAATTAATATGCATCACTGTAGACCAAGCTGGGCTTTGATCCCAGTCCAGGTTAAATCCAGTTAAACACAGCAATGCAACTCGGTGCAGAAACCACAGAGGCTTGGTGGTCAGGTGCCTTTTAGACACAGCATGAGTGATACAGAGTTGTGGCTCTGCAGCAAATTTACAAACTGGACTTGCCTGACTGATCAGGTTCAACACCTTACTCAGTATTCTGACAACAGCGCTCATGTGAACAAGTTGGTCTTGCTTTTTAATTATTACACAGGTAATAATTTTTTTATTATTGTTTTTTATCTATGATAAAAAAACTTGGTTTTTATCTATGATAGAACTTGGATTAAATTTCTCAAAACCAAAGTGTCACTGGGGTATTTAGGAAGATTAGGTCAGTAGGAAAAAGAAATCCAAAACTATATTTAAAAAAATTACCCAGCATTCAGAAAAAATATGTTTTTTGAAACACAGCAGGTACTTGTATCTACAGTTTGTGTACCATTATTGGAGAGAAAGATCTTAAATTCTTTTGATCACTTTTAAAGTTAATATTTTGCCTTATCAACATGGGAAGCTTAAAGAATTGTTAATCTCATAAAACCATCAGTGAAAAATGTATGGGATCAATGGCCTTAACAAGCAAAGCAAATATGTGAATGCAAAGCTTTCAAAGTACTTTCAGTGTACTTCTTAGCATTTATGTTGCTAATTTTGAACATAGTAAAGTCCAGTTAAGTTACCTGTTTATTTTAATCATGCATCTGACCCTTATTTTCTGAAGATATATAAACTTTCTATCAGTGCAGATACTTCTGATATCCATTTATACTAACGCCTTCCATGAACAGAACGACTTCTTAAATTCAAGTGATGTGACCATGAGTACAGTCTTTGAAATCCAAGTAACATTAGTATCACAATACATTATCACTTTGAGCAAACTCAGACATGAAGGCAGAATACCTTCTGTGAAGCCTGTAGTGGCTTAATGCCATCTCTTTTAATTAACCAAGTCTTTTATCTTCTCAAAGATGGTTAAATTTTACATTTGAATTGCTCATGTCTATAGTTAGATTCTGATATCTTGCATCAGTAACTTGCATTTTAGGAAAAAGGGAAGTATCCCAATAGCAGTGCCCACAAAGGCAGTGCTGCACACCTGTAATAAAATGGGTGAAGTTTATTTCACTGTCACAGCAAGATCTCCACCCATCACACAACTGAACCCTAAACAATTACTTCTTCAACACTTAGATATTTTCTTTCCAGAGAAAAGTAATTTTTCCATTAAATTACAGCATCAAGAAACAATTTAAGGCCTGTCCTCCAGTGGTAGTTCAAATAAATGGTCTTTTCTAAATAAGAACTTGCAGCCATTTACTTCTTTAATATGTATAACCTTCAAGCTAGGAAATGTTCTCCATTCTTTTCATTCAGATCAGTTGGATTTTTCCAATAAGGAAATCAATCAGTTGGATTTTTCTAATACAAGGCCAGGGGAGGGTCATGGTGCAAGAAAGATGGACACATTTAAAAGTGTACCTATTAGGACACTAGATAGCAGTATTTCTTTCAAAGTGCAGGCTGTACTGTTGATCTGTCACTTACCTACAGTTCTCATGGGATGTAAAGAGACAAGGAAAGTGAAATTTGGATTAAAGCATTTTTTCTTAATGAGTGCACTGATATTTACTAATGTCTCATTATATGATTTAAGAGTTTTTTCCATATTTTAACAGACAATGCAAGCAGTTAATAAGAAAATGGATCCACAAAAGACACTACAAACTATGCAGAATTTCCAGAAGGAAAACATGAAGATGGAAATGACTGAAGAAATGAGTAAGTTCAGCACTGCAGGGGATACCTGGTTGCTCTTGGCAGGGGAGAACAAGGCTAAAACCACTGATGTTTGAAGTTTATTTCTAAGTTAATGAGACTGATGGCAAAAATGTAGAGCAAACAAAGTAACGTATGTTTGAGCAAGAAAGCTGAGCCTTAGACTTTTTGGAAGCTCTAGGTATTAAATCTAGAATCCATTCCTTCCCATCTTCCGCAAAACATTCATTATATTTTTAGAAGGAACATTTTGGGGTGGGGAAGAGGGTTTGAGACCCATTCTAGGCCTTGATGGTATAACTGGTAGGGGGACTTGAAAAATTGCCTTTATTTAGATACTGATAATCTCAACTTTCTGCACATGGTTGTATGATATGGTTCTGTCTCCTTTTTCTTTAAATTAAGCCACAAACAAATTTTGGGGAGGCTGCAAGTTTCTTGTTCCTGAGTGCTTGTGTGCACTGTCAGCTAATTCCTGGTGTTGCTCACAGTCTTCTCCCCATCCCAATTCCTGCCCCTTTGTTGGTCATATGGAGTAGCATGGACTCAAACCAATGCTGTTGACCAAGATGGAAACACTTCAACTGCACACAAGTTAGATGAGTAGTTCACAACTTTGCAACATACTTGGGGGAAGAAGAGAGGAAGGGGATTTTTATGAAATAATAGGTGTTTTGCAGATATGTTAAAATCTAATGGGGTAGATACAGCAGCTGAACTCCTTGGGTGGAACTAAACATTTTTATAAAAGCAGCCATGCCTGACCCTGGTTGTGCTCACAGGCTGTGCAAGGCAGAGCTAAGAAAGCCTCTCTAACCCCCAGGTGCCTTCTGCTGGTATCTTACACTGTGGTATTTCTGCTGTATTCTGGGAGGGTAGAAAGATGGTCATGTTGGTTCACCTTTTCGCTTAATACAGTCTGGATTTTTTTTTTTCTTTTTGCTAAGTTAATGATACTCTGGATGATATTTTTGATGCTTCTGATGAAGAGGAAGAAAGCCAAGATATTGTTAATCAAGTGCTTGATGAGATCGGGATTGAAATCTCTGACAAGGTACGGCTATTTTTGCACGGTTCATGTGCTTTTTTTTCCCCCTACATTCCATTTTTTTAAAAATAGTTTATTCTAAAAGTCAGCTTGTCATAACCTGGCTTATTCTGACTGAAGAAAACTCCTGTCTCCTTGCAGATGGCCAAAGCTCCCTCAGCTGCCAGAGGTTTGCCATCTGCGTCGGCATCGACCGCCGGCACCATATCGGATGAGGAGATCGAGCGCCAGCTCAAAGCCTTGGGCGTGGATTAACTTATCCCCTTCAGAGTCTGCCTGCTGGGTGCTCAGCTCTAGACACATGTACAAAGTGCAAATACTCTTTCAATGCAACTGATTCCTAGGAAAACCCTGAAGTCTCAGAAATGACAGCTTGAAGATCAATTTGCAGAGAAAAGTACTTTTTTTTTTTTGGTCCATTGCATGGAGTCTTTTTGACTCTGGACCAACCAGGGATATAGTTCTGACAATAAATTCCCTCACACATGATCCAGATCTGTCCCTTGGATTCCAAGTTTTCTTCCATCTCAGTTCCTGATTTATCTCTAGAACTGGCTATTCTGTGGCTGATCATGCCACTTCCTAGGACAGCATCTATGTAATATTTATCATTTTTACAAAACTATCGTTAGAGAAACATTCTTAGTCTGCCATCTCTTAGCACAAATGAAACTTCACCTTGGCTCTTAGTTGGAAACTATTTTTTCCATGAGAAATAGCTTTCAAAGAGCAGATGATTTAGGCAGAAGGAAAAAGCATTTTATGTATTTCTTTGAAATTCCTTTTGAGCTGATGAAATAATAGTTTGTTATTCTTCTTACTAGAAGGGAAGGATACACTCCTTGTGCAGTTAATTTTTCTGGAAGAGGAGTTACATTTGTTAGTGAACTTTGTTGCATGAAAGGCACCGATTGAACTCTATTTTACTGTAACATAGCTGGTTTCAACAGAATTGCTGTGCCTTTATGTATATAAATCTTGTACCTTTGTGATTTTCTTTCAGAATGAGTCTTTGAAAGGTGAGTAAACTTAAAAATTAAGATGGTTTCACAAAATGCTTTGGTGAGACCTCTCTGTACACTTGATGGGACTCAGTGCTGGAGAGATACACTCATTCAGAAATGCAATTTGTGCACTTGCAAAACGGACATTTGCCTGAAGCAACATTTGTATATATTTTACAGTATTTCTTAATGGAAGATAACTGTGCATAATTGTATTGTTTGCTAAGATGCAACTGATCACATTGATAAACTAAATCTAAATATTAGTTTTGAGAAGAATTTTGGATCATAAATTATAACTACTTGTCTAAACACTATAATAAAAATGTTCTGGTTCTGTGAAGGTTTTTTATGGTCTCTGAACTGCATCAATACAATTCTAGCTTTAAGTGAAATATGCATTGTGCTAAGGAATAAGAACTGTTGATACTTGAAATAGACAAAATGAGAATGCAGTTCCCAGTTATTGCTTCCTAGATGGTGTGATAGTCCTCAGCCCTGACTGCTAGAATTATTTACTCCTCAGTGTTGATTTAGTGGTGCTGCTCATTGAACAGAAACAACAATCATCTTGGCTTTAAAAAGAGAAAAGCAAAATGCCTCCCAAAAGCAAAACCAGGAAAACTGGGAGTGAACAACTTTGCTGCTAGGCAAAGAGTAGCAGGAAACCTCAGTGAATCTGCTGTTGTTGCACCATCTACTGTTTAGGACTGAAGTCAGCAAAGAGAATTCATAGGAGAGCCTTCCTCAGGTTTTATATCTAGAATTGCTGGTGTTCTTTCTCTTTCAAAGAAATAATGGACAAACTGAATCTGTCAGGTAGTGGGTAGGAATGTGTAAGTTAATATATTACATATATCCAGTATGGGGTGATTTTTTTTACAAGTTATTTTGTAAAAATCTAATAAAAGGCTTTTTATTCCACAATGACTTTGTCCTCTGTAGGGTTAGTCTTGCACATCTGTCTCTTTATTGGGCTTTCTTTGTGAGCTCTGATAAATATTCCTTTGACTTAATACTCAGTAAAGACTTGTTCAAGTTTGCATTCCCTTGTCTGGAACCTCATGCTCAAGTGCTGCTCTGTGGTATTGGAAGAGAAATCATAAAGTGAACACAGGGATAAAATGTTAGTGGTTGATTGTAGTTTGGTTGAACACCAAGGCCTGTGTCCTTTCTGAATGAGGTGTGCAGTTGATTGTTGTAATAACTCAAAATTTGTTGTGATTCCATAATGAGTTCTTTCCTCTGAGTCTTTGAGGAACAAGAAGAAAGGTATTGCTTTTTTGGTGCCATTAGGACTGCTGAAGTAGGGCTGGTGTCAGCATCAATCCCGTGGTTTGTTGCAAGTTACCTTTTCAATCCTGCAGCTCTAACCTGTGTAAAAAACTTGGGGGTAGCAGAGTGAGAAGTGCTGTAGGTTTGCAGGCTTGTTATGTGTCTGCAGTTATGGTCAGTATGTTAGATCAGTCTAAAAAAATTGTACCCCCTACTTAGATACAAATTCTTCTTAAATCACATTGATAAAACCAAACAAACAAAAAAACCCTAAACCACTCAATCCTTACCCTCCTTTATCCTTGTTAACATCCAGATAGGAACTGGATCTGAGAGCAATGGCATAGCTGTGCACACACCTGAAAATGGCTCTGCCCAGAGCCTTACTCCTGAAGTGCCCAGAAGCAATTCCCAGGGGAGCAATGAGAACACAATGAATGTGGATGATGCTTCCTTCCCTAATACTCTTCCAATCTTTATTTTAAGCATAAAGTACATCCAGAGCCATGTGCAAGTTCTACACACACCAGCTTTAAGTGGCTTTCTCATCTGAGAACTCATCCATACAAAGGAACTGCTGGCACCAACATGATTTTTTCCACAGATTTTTTTCACAGCATGTTAAAACCCACCACTTTTGTTTGTTTTGTTTTAAGCTTCTTTCCATTTTCCCATATTTACTCCTAGTTCTTATATCAGGCAGGAAGGTGAGCAACCTGCCTCCATCAGCCTTGTGTCATTCCTTTGCAAGACAGTTATGTGTGACCTTTCATTTTATTTTACTCAGTTGCTGCAATTAGCTTTCACTTGTGGGACTTTTTGAGGGGCAAGAGACCACCCCATTACAGTGAGGCTGTTCTGGAACAAGTTGTTAGATCGTTCTAAAATACACTTCAGCATGACACACAGCTAAGAAGAGTAAAGTGTTACCAAAACAGAACTACAAACCATTGCCTGGAGTGCCAAATGAACAGGAATGCTTTATTGGATGAGGAGATTGGGAAGTACAGGCTGACATCATTTCTAAGAAGCCTCCTTTAATAATTAAGAAAATAATTTAGAATATAAATAATGATGTTACATATCAGATAGTAATTTCAACATACATAACATTTGACCACATCACATGAGAGGTACACCAATGCATGCCACCACCTTTGCTGAGTGCTGAACCACTCAGCTGAACTTTTTTTGTAAAGTTCATGACCTGCTGATAACCTGTGGGGGATAAAAGTATGCACCTTGGTCTCTGCTGTAGTGAGTGAGCTATGCTAGTGATGAGAGCAGCCTGAAGGGAGTACATAGCCACAGTTTCTCCCCTTTGAGTTATTAAATTGAAGTTTTCTTCTCAGTTAAGGGCTTAGAGTGGTGCATTCATCCATAAAAACGTATGTTTTTTAGAAGTCCAGGAGCCTGATTTCCATTGCTGAATATGCTTACGGTCACTAATAAGTATCAGAGATAATTTAATGTACACTAGAGAGGGAGCACTTAACTTGTACATGCTGCTCTTAAGTGGTCTTGAACATTAAACTCCTTTAGCTTTCTGTGGGCCTATTATATAGACATTTTCTAAATCATCAGGTTTGTTTTATGGAAAAATAAAATGTGTCTGGCCAATACTACTTGCGTGTACTCGCTTAATTTCAGTCCTGGGAAAACAGTCAAAATACTTATATGGTAATGAGCAGGGCTGATGAGATGGCTGGATAATCTATCCCTGAAGAGTGCTACAGTCATTAATTCAGTTTTCTCAGTGCCTGCCTCATAGGTGGAGCTCTGGCACTGGTATTTTCCCCCTCAATTATCTCTAGGCTAGAGTGTGACAAATAAGGGATTATTTTCAATTATGGGGTGTAATAGAGGGGGAATGTGCAAATAAATTCTTTAAATTCTTCTTTTGTGTACTTTTTAGCTCAACACACCATCTCTGGTGTAAGTATGTCCACACATGGTTTCAATCAGAAGAAAGTACAACGCAGAGAAAGACCAATGTAATAAAACCCCTGACAATTATTTTTCTCCCCCTCAGGCCACAAAGTCTTAAGGTCAGATAAATTGTATTCCTGTTTTCATAGCTAAGCCTACCCAAACCAAACTTTGAGGCACATAACAAATTAGCAAGAATTACCTTTGGTAATTAACAAGCATTCTCCAAGCCACTTCTACTTGACACCAGTTCCAGGCTGAGTCAGAGCACCCTGTAGGAGCAGTGTGACACCTCTGTCCTGGTGAGCTCACAGTGCCTTAATTAATGACAGCAGAATCCTTCCCATGCTATAGCTGCTGACACCGACCTTTGCAACTTTTCTGAATGTACAACACACGTACATTTAGTCACTGACTCCTACCACAGAGGCAAGGAAGGCACAGCACAGGGGAGCTGCAGCTGCCTGTGAAATTTGGGAAGTATTCCTGGTCAAACAATGCATGATGGGTTTCTTGCAGAGACCTCCAACTCATTAAACAGACACTGCAGGATTTAGTTTCCAGCCTTTTACATTAAAATTGGGTCTTCCACAAACACTATGTCTGAAGCTGGTAGCTTGGTAGGAGGAACGAGTGGTTTACTGATTTTTCTCTCTCTCTCTCTTTTTTTTTTTTTTTTTTTTTTTTTAATAACACAGTATTTACAGTATTCACAAAAAAGCAAAACAGAAATCCACATCTGGATGTACGTGGAAAAGCTTCACCGGCATTCATGGTGCTCCTTGATAATGGAACTGAAAGCATTCTGGTGTAAACTGGTCTTCACTCTTTTTTCCCTTTGTCTTCTGTTGCAAAACCAAACTCTCACGACTTCTTTCTCAAGATTGAGCCCCTCAGCCATCCTCATAATTTCCTGAGAAGACGGCTTACTTTGTTCTCCAAAGTGCCTCTCTAGGGCTTCTTTGGCAGCAATGCTGGATACAGGGGTAAAATTTCACCTTTAAAAACTTTTCTGTACATTCAGGCTTTCACCACTAGTTCAAGAGAAAGATCTATTAACACCACTGAAGGCAGTGACTTGATTTGTTTCATCTTTCTCTACATAAAGGAAACCTAAAGTACTAAAAATGGTCTCTAGTTCTCTGCTGACACAAGCAGCATGAGATCACACAGAATTTTGGCATGGGGTGATTAAAAGGCAAAAATAAGCAGTGCAATTTCAGTGTTAATTATAAAATACTTGTGCTTCTTGATATTATCTAGGAGACACAGCTATTAACTAGTTATGAGTGGGGTCACAGGAACTGGAGCAAGCCTGACCACCTTTCTGCCCCAGCAAATGCACATCAGTGGTGTTACCTGTTTGTATCAAATCATTTGGGTTTACAGAGAAGAAGAGCTCCATCACTTAGATTTGGGAAAAACTTTGTGGTTTGCATCTCACTAATTATAGAGACAGCACCAGAGTATTCCTAGAAATCACAAAGATTATGGCCAGCTATTTTAGCCTTCGTCACATTTTCCAAATGTCTGCTCTAATGTATTCTGAGTCAGCAGCGACCAAAATTGAGTGGTTTGCTAAACAGAATAACTTAATACTGTTATTTTTTTCTTATTTTGAGATAGAATTTGCTTCCAATTTCTGTTACATATTCTGAAAAACACCTCTGTGACATGCTTGTGTGCCACTGGGAGGCACCCAGAAGTTTCAGCAGTAGCTGTAATTTCTTTGGACACGAGAGGGCACTTCATGCATTATTCTGGAAGTGAGGTGCAGGTATTTGCTACAGAAATAGAGTATCTGCTCGAGTTCTAGTTATTTCATTTGTTGCTCTTTCATTTACAGGTCAGTTTTTCAATATTTACTAATGTTGAACAAAACTGGCTGATTTATAGCATGGTGTTCTGCACATACAGAAGTATAGAAACATCATTACTTTTGACAGACAACTTCTTAGGTTCTAGCAAAGTATAAAATATAATACTTTCCACAAATTCAAATTTAGAAGTTTAGTGGTCTAACTTAATTTAGTTCATAGGACTTTTCTTATTCCATTAGTTTGTCTTCAAATATTCGTTAAGAATGGCTGAGAGTAAGGCTACAGAGTTCAGATAAAGCCCATCTCCCTGATTAGTTTCAGGTCTTTAAACTGAGGTGCTGTATGCCCTCAAAGGAATAATTAATATTATCTTACTACACAGGATTTTGTCCTGAACTTCTCCTCAATTGTCCATGCTTTTGACAAGCTGCCCTGTTTGTTAATCCCACTGCAGTGGGGTTAGATGTAAAAATGCTTAATACGAGGATTGATTTTATCAATAGATGTTAAAAACCAAAGCCCACAATGCTGGAGGAACAAGTTTTAGTGGGTTCCTCCAGGCAGGGGCACAGAGATGCTCTCAGCTCTCCTGCAGGCCATGCTCCATGAAGTGGGGAAGCTCTTGGCACTAGAATAAATTTTTACTGAATTAGAATAAAATACAGTTTCATGTGAAAGTGTATGGTCAAACAAAAGTCTTTAATTGGGAAAAAACAGTACCTTTGGGTACTTGGAGGTAATTGGAGTACTTGGGTGATTGGGGGTCTGGAGGGTGATGCTGTTTTTTTCACTATAATATTTCCAAATATTGAAACTTTCAGAGCCGTGAGATGTAGATATTCATTAATAGAAAATAGCACTTTGACAGAAGAAAAAGAAGCATCTTAGCCAAAATTGTTTCTAAACTGTAATGCCCTAAATATTTATTACCTTATGGTGGTTCTGCGCTTCCTCTTCCGTTCGTTCACTCCAACTTTTTCATTGTACAAAGCTGTATTAAAAAAAAGAAGAAGCCAAGCAACAAAAGCTGGCAATTACTTTCCACAGGGACTGGAAAACAAGAACAATCATTTCCAGAAAAATGGTCACTGTTTTTGAAGGATGAAGAAAGCACAAGAGAAAGTGCTGCTGAATAAGAGGAACATCACACACAATGTTTCCATTGTTAGCATGGTTGGACATTGTTTTACCTCCAACTATGAATGGTCATAGGCAGAAATGGTTAGAAGCAGAAGTCCTTTGCTAGGGAAAAATGCCTGTACACTGCTAAATGGGCTGTCCTGCATAGTGGAAAAATCCCTGTACACTGATAAATGGGCTGCCCTGCAGATCCTACTCTGGCTCTCTACTGGAACTGGTTTGCTGGGATGGGCCTGGAAGAAATTTCTTCCAGCAGCCCAAGAGATGTTTCTGCTATTCTGTACACTCCATGCATTTCCATTTTCCCCTCCATGCTCTTCCATAAAAAAAGATAGCTATACTTTAATACAAGCACACCTCAGCATTTAAACGTGGCAAAACAAAATCTTTAGTTTGTGGAAGACACACAATAGTCCTAAAATATTTATATGGGAGTCTGCTTGAAGTGCAAATCAGTATTTAGAGGATTTCAGCTCTCTACCTCCCACTTGTTCTGCTTCCTCCAGCCACTTGGAGAGGATGGATTTCAGTTTGCAGGCGTTCTTGAAGCTCAGCTGCAGGTTCTCAAAGCGGCAGATCGTGGTCTGGCTGAACTCAGAGCCGTGCACAGCAGCCAGCGCCTCTCCAACGTTGGTTTGTGTATAACCTGCCAGAAGCAAAGAGGAAAAAGCAGCTTTGAAGCATTCTGGGAGGGTTACTTTCCTTGAGATGCTCAGCCCTTCACTGCTGGCTCTCATGGACAGTGTGTGCTGCAGTGCCTGCAGGCTGAGCTTCCTGCAGAGCCCTCTGTGGCCAGCTGAGCTCACCTCAGAGCCATGTTCAGTCTCCTGGTGGTTTCTGTGGAGTGTGACATGGATTTAGTGGAGTTTCACCCTCCAGGATTAGGGATTTGAGAAGGGTTCAGACAACCCATGTCTTTCTGTGGATGGTGCAAGAGCAATAAGCTAATCCCTAGAGGCACTGCTGGTCTCCTGGTATTTGTTGAAACAACTAAGCTGAAACCATCAGAGAAATGATGCAGTTTCCATGCAGACTCTGACTTTGCTTCAACAGCTCCTTGTTCCTTTCTCTGAATGTGGATCTGCCATGGCTGGGGGACTGCATCATCATCCTCCTTTCCTGCTCCAGTGCCAGGACAAGGCAGGATCTCTTTAGGCACTCATCTCATGAGGCACCTTTCAACCTCCTTTTTGACTGCACTAACCCTGTGTGTCTCAGACCCACAACTCTGTCTTGTCTTGTAAAGCTCAAACTCAGATTATTTTTCCTGTGCATACTGCATTTCTCCTATTCTACAGGCTCCATGTCATTTGCTTGCACCAAAAGAAGTTTTGATCCCTCAAAAATTCAGGATGAAAATGCAATGATTAACACTGTGTGGCCTGGCCAATGCTTTCCATTGCTGTGGCTGACATCAGATACAGGCTATACAGGAAAATTGGCCAGTTTTCAAATATTTTTAAAACCCTAATTTCTTTTATTTCAGTTTAGACTGCAAATAGAACATACTGGCTTTCTAGCTATTGAGATAGTGCACACATACCCCAAATAACCTTTTAATTTTTTGTAGATTTATAAAATGAAAGGATTCCCTACAATTCTGATGCAATGTTATAAGTGATAATGCCAAGAGCGACAGGGCTCAGCCCACGTTTGTCCTAGCAGTTATCTCACAGCAACAAAGACATCAATTGCTTCCCAACTGTGTTGTGGCACCAAAAAATGAACCAGGACAAGAAGCTTCCTACTGGTTCCAGGAAGAGAAGCTTCTTTCTGGGATATCTAAAGGAGAAAGAAATAGTCCACGCTCTCATTTTGCCATTTTGGGGTTTTTTTAAAATATGTTTTGCCAGCCTACTCAATTTCCATATGGAGCTGAGACTCAAGAGATGGTAGATGTTGGCCACCAGAGTTGTGAGAAACAAGGAAAGGAAGTTTCCAGAACAACTCTGTTTTTTTATTTATTTATTATTAAAGGATTTCACTCAGTGTATATTAAATGACAGCACACCACTCCATGGGGAAGAGGATGGGTATGAGAGGTTAGAGCATGTACTGTCCTAAGTTGCAGATAATTTGGAGCTGTGCAAAATATCGCACCTGACACCGAATGGAATTTATTGAACAGCAAAAATTTTCTCCTCATTTAACACAAATAATTTAAGGGCAGGAAAGTTTAAAGTCCCTTTCTGCAAACTAGAAGCTGAAATTCATTAATTCCATGCGAGGCATCTAGGAATGGAGACAGTTTTGCAGGACAAGGCAGGATTAGAGTTATGATCAGCCAACGGCAGAGGCCAGACCATAAAACACTCCCAAAGTAATTGGGCTTTCACTGGAACCTTTCAGCCCTCTGCTTGTGGACATAAAGCACATACCCAGCTTGATTCTCCGCAGCTTGAACTCGTTGGCAAATTTCTCCAGCTCCCTGATTTCAGGGGAGTCCATGTCCACGGGATCCTCCACGGATTTGCTCTTCCTGCGGAATTCCTGCTTGAAATCCGCGGCGGCAGCGGCATCGTCCGTGAGCAGGGGCTGGGCCATGGGAGCAAAGCCGTGTCCCAAGGCACAGGAGCCGGCACTCAGGGCATGCTCAGGGAATTTGTACAGGCACGGGGTCAGGCCACCTGGGCAATGCCAAAGAGAAAGTGATTGAAATCATTGCAGAGATTCTCTGCTGCTACACACCAAAAACCTGCCCTCGCCACCCAGTAATCCCAGTAATGTTTGTTGTGTTGATGGCTTGGGAGGGCTGGCCTGAAATAGACTGGACAGAGCTGGTGAATAAAGCAGGGATTTGTGGAAAGGCCTCCAGGATACACCTTGGGCAGGACAGGGCCTGACCAGGGCTACACCCAAGGTGGACAAAGAATGATCACAAAATGGCTGATCAGTCAGGAGGTCTTGCATTTTTATAAGTTTTGGTCCATTTGCATATTGGGGTTTAATTGTCCAATTACAGCTCCAGATTGTGAGGTCCCATCCTTCTTATTCCTCCCTTCAGCCACCTTTGTTTTTGCTTTTGGGCCTGAAAGTTGTCCTTGATCTTCAGCAGGAAAAGGATTTGTTTTGTCTCCCTACTCTGTGAAGAGAGCTGACTAACACTTAATATGAGGCTCAGAACTGCACCCCTAGGCAGCACAGAATCTGAAAAACATGAAAGCTAAAACTTAAGGCATCAATATAATATAGATGAGAGAATCCAGTAGTTAGAATTTCCTAGAATTTCCTATCAACAGCCCCTTTCACCAGCCACAGCCATCCTATTACTTAGCAAAGAGTGAAGCAGTTAAATAAGAGACAAATAGCCTAAACTTACACAAATAATATCCATGCTCTAAGTTGGAATTCAGTGGCACAAGAAGATCGATGGATCTGTGCCATTTTGAGTCACGTAAAATTTGCCAGTCTCTATTTTCTGGTACAAAGAATATTTCCATGTAGATGCCATTTGATGCTCAGACAAGATACTATCTTGTTTTAGCTTAGTTTTGAGGAAAGTACACAGGTAAGAGCTCAAAGGAAAAAAAATAACAAAAACAGAACTCATTCAGAATGATCCTTCAAAAAAGAAATTGCTCAAGGATAAAACAGAACTATCTTTCAGTACCTTTTGCTCACAAATGTCAGACTTCATAAGGAGATTCAGTTAAGAGTGGAGGCTGTTTTTTTCCCTAGATATTGTACATAGAGCTAAAAAGTCTCAGACCTGATGGAGGCATGGGGGGAATTATTGGAGAAATATTAACACTCCTCAGTGTATCTGGAGCAGCCAGTAAATTCCAGGTTCTCAGGTCATCCTTCCCAATTTTCTAAACAACACAAAACTGTGTAGAAAAACTCAGAACTTCATCAACCTCCCACTGCTCCCTCCATTTATTAGGGTTAGGTTTTTCTTCACTGCCCCAATTACTCCTGTGAGTGTTGGAGGTTCTAACCCCACAGAATTATTTAATACACTTCATACAAGAAAAAATTCTCAAAAAATAACGAAAAAAATACTTTAAAAGAAGGGGACTTGCTTTGCAAGGTGCTGACCCCATTTACCACGTTGGGGTGGGGCATGCTGCATGTCTGTAAGATGCGAGTCTGGGACAGACTTGCTGAGAGCATCTCTGGAGTTGCAGGCTTGATGCCTAAGAAAACAAAATGAGAAAAGAAGATGAAAATAAAAGAAATGAGAAGAATAAAAATGTATTTATTTTGGAATTAAAGACAATCAATTTCTGAGCAATATAATTTATTATTATTTATTAACTTTCCCCAGGGACATGGATAATGCCAGGAATGTTTGCAAAAGACAGAAATGTGCAATGAAATAGGAGCATTTAAAAATTTGCACACCAAGAAGGAAGCCTACACTCTGTCCATATGCAGATATATTAGTCTATGCTGATTTACTCTAGAATTTAATGAAATAAAATTCTGAGTTTGATTTTGGATTGTTTCCAAGTCCCAGTTATTTCCTGGGAGTTATGTTAATTTGGTTCACATCATTATGTCATTGACTGCTACTTAAACTTGCACAGAATAAAAGCGCCTCACTCTTACTGAGCTTGGGACAGGGAAGAACGAGCAGGATGCCAGCAGGATGCTAGCATGCATTCATGAATGTAAAGATCCATGATCACATGGCTGATCTGCCTGCTGAATTCAGTTCTCCCTTCATTATTCCATCATTTGGTTTTATGGCTTCAGCCAGAGCTTCATCATCCCAGGTACCAGTAGTACACAGGTATATCGGGTGTGTCCTGGTCCCTCAAAAAGTGATAAGAGGTGAGCAAGAAGAGCAGGACTTTCCCAGCCTTGCAGGGAGACACAAGATACAGAGTGATTTCACAAGACATGCAGAGGTTTGGGAAACTCTGGGCACTGGCACTGGCCCCAGATTTCCCAACTCTTTTTCTAACACCTTAATCCAAATCCCATCTTCTTTAAAGGATTGTCTTGGATTGGTCCCTCTAAACAAGAACTGGCTAAAATCCACACGCTGACAGCTCACCCAGCTGAGGGCTGGCCTCTTACCTGCCATCACCCCGTAGGTGGAAGGCTGATTCCCATAGTGACAGGAGGGCACGGAGTAGTGAAGGCCTGGCCAAGGGTGTCCCAGCGTTGTCGTGGCAAAGGCAACATGCAGGAGTTGGGAGCAAAGAGAAAACAAATTCGTAAGAATTCAAGATTGAGGACACAGCCTTTAAACTTGAGGCAGGCAGTGCCTTCTGTGCAGTTGTAGCTTCTTCTGTGAGCGTTTGACATGGGGTCACAACCATCAGGTTAACAGGGACCTGTCAGGGAGAAATGCCACTAGAAACAGTGGGACATTCTCTGAGGCAGGACCAGGAATTGTCATGCTGTCTCTTGATGGGTTGCTTTTGGTATAATCCATGGGCATAACCCAGTTTACACCAACTGCTGAGCAGGGAAAGCCTTGCACTCCTAAGGAGGAGATCTGTTCCTCTCCTCACACACCTTCCACATGCTGGTTCATTCAATCTCACACAAGAACTAAATGCTATGGTCTCAGGAAATTGCCTTCACTGTTGAGCAAACCTGCAGTGAATGAAGGCCTGGGTTTCCAAAAGCAGCAGTTTGGGATATTTGCATTGTCCAAAACTCACAATTTCTTGGGTGCCAAGCAACAAAAGGCATTTCAGAGCACTCTGGCAAGGTGGTAGAGAAACAAGATGGTAAATTCTGGATTATTCTAAAAAGTCAGACCTAAATAAACATTTTCCATCACCAACAAACACACTGTTAATTTATCTCTAGTGTTTCCACAGGGATATTTTGGATCTCTGCTCAGTAACGGCCAGTGCCTGAGGAATGAGACCATTTTTTGCTGAACGCAATATAGAGATATGGCTGTTTCTCATGTATAAGTAGGAATAAAAATGCATGTGCTGCCACTTCTAACAACTGCAATAAAACAGAATATTAAAAATTAATGTTCATGACCATTCAGATATGTAAACCCACATTTTAAAGAACACATTCCTGTTGTTCAAAACAGTCTATTTAATTAGGGACTCTTTGTTTTTCACAGCAGTAATCAGAACAATAAAATGTCCTGTTAAAATACACATGGATAGATATAAAATCTACTAACACAAACATGCTTATACTAATGTAGATGCAGTTAAAATAAAATTGTGTTAGTAACTGTAATGCATGTAGAGCAATTCAACTTTTCTGTTAAGATCTGAGTCTTTACTGGTTGCATTTTTTCCACTGTTCCATAATCCACATACCATAACATTTATACATTAAAATACAATTTTTGACTTGCTATTTAAAATTAAATAGTGAGGATGATGCTATTTAAATTAAATAACAGCAGTTAAAGTGTTGAGGATACTGCAGAGCATCAGCTGAATGACATGGCATAGTATTTGAACAGAAGTATTTTCATCTTTCTTGTGATGAAGAATTGTTGCATCCTTTTTAAAAACTTTTGACATTTAAAATAAGTTATTATTCAAAATCCTTGCACGATTACATTGTACACAAATTCTTCTTACATGTGCTCAGCCAAGTGGCATTTTTTATGACAATTCCTTAATCTGTGTATGAAATCTGTAAATCTTGACTCGTTCTAGTTACCACCCTCTGTCTCTGCTTTCCCAGGGTCATTTTTTAACAGGATCATTATCTGGACACGATCCTGCAATCAAAATTTCCACTGACAAATGCAGTGACATTTATCCTTGAGTGGCAGATACAAAATACCAAAACCCGAACCTGAAGCAGGGGAGCAGATGCTTTGGGCCAACCCTCAACCTGTCCTTTCCATTACAAGTCAGATGAATCTAAAAAATACTGCTGTGATACACATACATAAATTTGACTTCATACAAAATTTAAATTCTCTTATTCCCTGCCACTATTGTTAACCTATGGCTGTATTAGGATATTTTGAGCCTCTTGCTTAATGTATAAGATGATCCTGTTTTCTGTTACCGATAATCAGTTTTCACCACTTACATGCTTTTACTTTTCATTAAAATGCTTTATTACCAGTGCTTTTCAGGAAAAATCTGGCTCCTTGTTAAGACTCCAAATGGAATTCTAATGCTAATGCAATTTCAAATAAATCAACTTATCCTTTTTCTGTTCCTGAAGGCTTTCTACCAACAATTCCTGCATTACAGAATCCCACCTCTGCAGGATTAGGGCTGCAAGAAAACTCTCTTTGGCTCAGATATTCAGCCATTAAATAGTCCTAGTGTTTAAATACATCTAATTGGATTATATACACAAACATACAAGATTCAAAAATATTGACAAGGTTTTTACCATCCATTTTGAACATCCTACTTAAACCTTAGTCTTGATTCAGTTTGCAATATGCCTTGCAAAGCAATGTTTTTCATTCTTTAAAACTGTAGCTATAAAAACCAAGCTATATTTACACCTGAAGTTTTTTAAATATTTAAATTTCTTATTTAAGGTAATTTATAGTATTTTAAACTATGCTTGCATGATAAACAACCTTTCAATTAATTTACATGGCAGTTGTCATTGAAGACTGTAATTATACCAACAATGACGGTGTTTGAATCTGTTCTAAGTTGGCAGCATATTTGAGTCTAATCTTGTAACAAACTTAGAGAAAACAACATATTTAGCTAAAACACAAACATTGGTGCTTTTCCTGATTCACTCATAATGCAGAGTTTTGTGAAATTGCTTCGACTTTGGCACAGTCCCAATCACCCATAACACTGATACTGACCACTTTAAACACCGAGAACTTGATGAACTCTTATATCACCCAAAAATCACAAATGAGAGCAAGAGTATTTTCAAAAAGTACCTGTAGACACAACATTGGTGGCATGGTTGGAGACCTGCAGGCACTCTGCAGCGCTGTGATGCATTATCAGAGGCAGAGAGGGAGAAGAGTCAGAACTCAAGGGCACAAAGGTGTCTGAGGAAGCAAACGCTTGGCAGCTCATACCCTCCAAGAGCCAAGAGAGCTGCCTGTCCCCTGTTCTACCAGAGCAAATCCTGCAGGATTAATGGCACCTCAACCCCTATTCCAGGATTTTACCTGGATATACACACAGAGCAGGGCTCTGGAGCACAGGGAGGTCGTGTGCAGGTATTTATACCACCAGGAAATCCCTTTATCCATTTTAATGTTCTTTTCCCAGCAATATTGCTGCCGTGCCACAGAGCCTCTCTCCTTCCCACACAAACACAATACGTGTCCAATTAATGGGGGGGAGGGGGAAGAAGAGGGAAACCAGAGACATGATTTGACAGATATTTTCAATTAGGTCTTTTATGGAGGACAATGACCAGGGGGAAAAAAATAGAAGTATCGTCTCCAAAGTCAGTGGCAACAGACAAGTGAGTTTAATACTAAGTTTCCACAGTTAACACCTGCCTCCAAAATTTCATCCAGGCAATTGTCTGGAAGACAACCTGTCTGAGAGCTCAAACAGAAGTCTGCAATAGTCAAGAACCTATAGCAAAATAATCTGAATTAACCTAATTCCCAGCAGTTACACAATGATCATCTGTCTTGACCTGTAACAGTATAAATCAGAGATGTGTCATATGAAGCAGCTGTAGCCAGAAGGAAGTTTTTGAACAGACAGCTTTCCATAAGCATGATGTGCTAAATGTTTATCTAAATGTTTATCTAAGATGAGCTCTTGACAGAGTCCATGGTGTCCCTTAAAACTCACTCACAGTTCCTTCTATTAATTTATACTACTGTAGCATTTAAAGTCTTCTCTAGAAGATCCTAAGTAAAATCAGGATCCTTCCTCAAAGAAGAAAAGTGACTTTTTGACATGAGACTGGAATAATTTTGGAGCATTAAGGAGCATATGGGTTACCCTAAAAATGATGAAAATTTCAGCTGTACACCATAGTCACGTATTCTATATAGATGCAGTAAAGGTGGGCTTGGTTTTGTTTTTGTTACCAAAGATGTCTGGCCATATTTTATGTGAAGATGACAATATTTTTTTGTGTGTTTCATATTCCAAACTGGGTTAAATTTCTGAACTAGAATTTTGGCAACACTAACTTCAGATACATGAGATGGGAGTGATCACACTTGTTATTGTACCATTTTTCATGTGTTACTGCAGAAAAGTGGTATTGCATTGAGCCATTCTGCAGAATCCTTTATATAATCTTTAAGTGTGCTTTGGTAAAAGCTGTGTCTGAGATTTTAAAGAAATTTCAGAATTACTGCACATGGCAAACTGCATGTGTGCTTCAACCGTGGCCATCTACTACTTATCCAGGAACTTTCAGATTGCAAAATATACAAAACCCAGAATAATTATTGCAATATTATGTAAGATACTGTCATCAAATGAACCCCATCTGCATCACTTTGGGCTTGGCTCAGTGCATCCTAATGTCTATGGATTCACATTCAAAAATTATTTTAGTTATTTTCACCTCCTTTTCTCCCTCAGCAAGGGGCATGATCAATCTAACAGAGGGCTCCTCTCCACGTACCAGAGTTTTGAAGCCCTGGGAGAGAAAGAATAACTTTACATCCCTGTCTTTGACAATTCTTTTTTCTCAAATCCCAACAGGTATCGCTGTGGATGGTGATTCAGTAAACAGAAAGTTTGCAGTTTCAGTGCAAACTCATGTCTAGACTCAAAGAAGTTGTAGCCTGTCCCCAGGTAGAAGATGGAGCTCACTTCCAGATTTCCGTTTCTTCCCCAGGTCAGGAGAAGCTTACCCAGCTTTGCTGTGGTACTCAGGCTTTACAGAGTTGTGGAGTTCATTAGAGGGGGTGGCTGTGGGTTTGTGGATGTTGCTCACCCACAGAAGCTGGGACTGATTGGGACTGGGAAAGGAGATCCAGCCAGGAGTCACAAGGCACTGAACTTTCAGAGTGCAGCAAAAAGGTGTTCTGAGACACCACTCCAGACACCACCTCAAATGACCTTTTTCATGCTCTGACTATTTATTATTGTGTTTTATAGTGCTGAATAAAAGAAATTTTAATTTTGCATGTTTGTGCTATATCACCTAGTTCTTGCTAGTAACTTTACCATTTTTCATTTTGTTTTTGACCAAGTTTCTTGAGTTGCATTCAGGTTCAAATAAAGTGGTTTTTGCATCATTTTTGAGGATCCTGGAAAGCTGGTTTGTTACCAGTTCTAGGCACTGGAAAAATTTCCCGTTCATCAGAGCTCACTTCTAACATGAGAAGCACCTCTCATAAAGCTTTGTTACCACCCTCTGTGGATACTGTGCTAAGGCTGCAGATTGCCTGGCCCAAAGTTACCCTGTGGATCCACAGATTGCAATTTCTTGGTCAGTTTAAAGGCTCTGCTTCACAGCACACAGCTCAGCTGAAGGCTTCTGGCAAGAGTTTCAGGCCACTGACTGAAAGAGGTCATGCCTTTTCAACACTTAAAAGTGCTCTCAAAAGTTCAATGGGAGTTTTCTTCCCTGAAACACAGATTCCATTCTCCATTTGGATGATGGTATGATGCTGGTAAATGTCATAGTGAATCCCATCTGCTGCCTGCTGAATCCTCAGTTAAACTGGGCTTTTGGGGGGCAATTACTTCTATAAGGAGGATGGGGAAAAATGAAGGTTTTAATGACTGAACCTTTTTCACACTGTCCTTTACCAGATAATTCTGAGCTTACCTTAATGTCTTTCCTCAGGTTGACTCCAATCCTTATTCCATGTCAGTAGACAGATTCTTTGCCCCATAAAGATCTTCTGATTGAATCTCCAAATAATGAAGAAAGCCATCAAAAACCCAATGAGGGTTTTAAGACAGCATTAAAATGTCTGTTTTAGTGGCAAAAAGATGGTTCTTCATGTGGTTTTCTCAGCTCAAAAATAGCATCTCATTGTAAAATCTCAGGTCTGGCCATGAGATAGGCAGGGAAAGACCTTAATTTTCCTTCACAGGAGTACAGCATTTTTGATCCCAAGAGGTGATTCCATGCTGGCCTACAACATGCATTTCCAGCCTCACCTTTGCCAAGAACCACAAAATTACAAAGAAAATCTGGCACAGTGCAAGCCTTGGCATCATCATCAATTCATTCATTCCTTTTCCCAAGTCTCCAAGCCCTTTCGTAGATAAATTTAAAACTATAAGGCTTGTTCAAATAAAGAGCTTGGCAGAGATGGAAGTCTCTACAAGCCTAATCACTATGACAGTCCTGCAGCTGAAATTTATCTCACTGAAACAAAATTTCACTCACTTTATACGTTTACACTCCGGAGAGGAATGGGTGTCTGTCTATCTATCTATCTGTCTGTCTATCTATCTATCTATCCATCCCAAAAATGAATCTAAGGGAACTTGTGGTTCTTTGGGAAATGAGCTTAATTTTTGCCTTCACTGCACACAGAGAAGGTGATCTTCAACTCTTTTTCCCCCCAATAATACTGCAATTTGTGTCCTGTCACCCCATACAGCTTTTGTACAATGTACTTATGTGTAAATATTTGTGTCACATTTCATTTTATACAGAATATTGAAATTCCCAGGTTTTCACTCTATCTTTCTCCAACTTTCATGGTTATTTATCACTGGGTTGGGTAAAAACTATAACATTTCTCTGAAGATCTGCATGTTTCTGCACATTTACCCAATTCTTCCCCTTGTTTTTCCTATTCAGAAAGTCCTTGAACTGGAATGGCCATGCTCATGTTATTGAAATCCCCACAAGACAGAGGGATATTATGGATCCATGCTTTACTTCCCACACTGTAAATGAAAAAGATCTCTAAGTGCATGGGGGAAAAAAAATAAATCTTCTTTCTTAGGTAAGACACAAATTGACTCACAAACTGTCAGTGTGTGCCACAGATAGTTTCATTTACAACTGATGGGGAGAGGGAGGGAGGATTAAACATTTTCAAGGAAGACACTTTCCCAGGGAGCAGCACAATGCAATTTGCTTTTAAAAACCTACAGAAAGCTTATCCAGTCTTGCTGCCAAAGTCTGGCTCACTGGAGTCTGAGTAAAACACATGTGCAATTGCATTAGAGCAAACAAAAGCCTTAAAGCCTGATTTAGAGCCAGTGGGACTACTTGATAAAGACCAAAAAGAACGTAAGATTACTTGTTTCTCTGAGCCACCTGTCCTTAACTTTAGATCACCTCTGCAGAAAAGAGCCCCCTGAAGGTGCAGCACAGACATGATCTGTTATCTGCAGGGAAAGGTGGTGTTCCCACGGCTCTCAAACAACATCCTGAGCCAGGGCAGCCCCTCCCAGCATAAAATATGGTTAAACTTAACTACAAGAGGTACAACATGAAATAACAGATACAAATTCCACTGCTTTTCTTCCTGCTCTCAGTCAGACTGGTAGTCCTGAAAATGATTCATATAGCAAATATACTGGTGGAGACCCTGACACTTCATGGAAGAGATCCAAGCTCATTCCAGCCTTATTCCAGAGAAAAACAGGATAGGATCATAACTGCAAACAGTTATGAGTGGGACCAGACAGGGGACCAATATCAGGACTGAGTTTAATCAATTATGTGAAAAAAAAAATCAACTTTCACTCAACAACTTTAAAGCATTTACAAAATATTACTACTGACAGTGATTTCACGTTTGTTAAAGGCCAGGTTTAAAACTCACATGTATTACAATTGACTCATTTTCAGGTTTTTTGGGATGACATAACAACAACTTCAGTAGCAAAAGTCTTTTCCCCCCATGGTTTCCTTTGAAAAATCAGAACTTTTCCACAGAGAAAAAGAAATTTAAATACCCAGTTATGAATTTAAATCCATTTAATACTCTTTCTAGAAACCTAACTTTTCAGGCAGTGCTTTTATTCTTCTCTAAATGACTTCTTTCTATTTTCCTTCTGTCATTTCAGGAAGGGGATCTGTAACCCCAAGAAGTTTCCATCCATTATTTCTTTCCCACTTTTGCTTTCCAAAGCACAAGACAATCACTGCTTTCACAAAGCTTTGGTAAATATTCCTGTACACAGAATGCAGTGCAAGTGGTACTTTGAATCTTGCACATGCACTTTAAAGGTCCCTTCACATACCATAAAATCAACAAGTCTTGTTTATTTAAAAAGTAAAAGAGGGTGGGAAAAGGAAATAAGGGGCCTTGGCCACTTCCACATCTGAAATGCCACAGAAATGCTCCTTCAGACATACCCTGAGACAACACAAAGACGGAAGGAAGAGAAAAATTGAATGAGTGTAAGTACAGCAGGGCAAAAAAAGTACAGGAAATCAACAGGACTTGAGGGAGATATCTTGCCAGGGTAAAGCTGCTAAGCCAGATTGCTGAGATGACAAATCTAGCCCTAGAAAATACCTTGGAACCAGGTCAGCCATTTGAATATCTACCACAATGATACTGAAATTCATCAACATTACACATAGCCTAAGAACACATCATCTATATCTGCACATCTCCTATGAATTTGTCCTTTCACTACTTAAGCTGGCAAGAAAAGTTTCTGTCAGGAAAGCCAGAATCTCACCAGCACTACAAACTAGTGCTGTTAGTCCCCTGCCCAGAGTGCAAAAATCTACTGAACACAACATTTTCTTGGAAACTGGGCTTACATAACCAAACAATTTAATGAAAAAAGGACAGCGAACAACCCCCCAGACCCTTTTCTTGTGGCATCTTTTACTTCACATGTCCCTGAAAGCAAAGTTTCTTTTTAGTTCCCAGACATGGCGTTGAATTCTACCCTCACCATCTTCTGAAAGGGTTTCAGCAATTTCCTTGCAGAGGTCAGAAATCCTGAAAGGTTCAGAGTACATTTAAAGGCTCAAAACATCCTTCCATGGCTATTTATCACAGCAAAATGCCTTTGGCATTACAGCCTGTACCACCTTTGAAGAGCTTGCACCTTCTGCTTTTTCCTGGGGAAAAGAACTGCATGATCTCAGTGTTGGTCCAGCCCTTGGTGGGTCACAGAAAATTTTCTGCTACAGCAAGACAATCCTCATGAGCATCTCCATGCCAGATACGTAGCCCCATCTCCAGCTCTTAAAAATTAGCTTAATTAAAAGGAATAACCAAGAAAATGTCCTAGCCCAGGCACTTCCTAAAAGCTGCCAGTGACTTTCTGTGGTTCACAGGTGAGTGTGTGCCTCACCTGCCCAAGCCTCTCCAGGGAATTGTGAGGGGCACATAATAGGCAGCAATTGAAATAAGATTCTGTGAGAGTAGTTAATAGTCTTGCCCATTGTTCAATTTTATGGGAAGCTTGGGACAAGGATGTGGTAAAATTCACAGGAAATGTACTGAATAATGAGGATATTCTTTTTTTTCCCCCTTCTCCCTCTGGAATAAAAATCAGTCTCTGCTGTGCTCATCTGCTTCCCTTCTGCTCCATGCCTCCTGTCCCTACTCCTCCCTCATTATGTGTCACAGCAAAGAGAAATTGGATAGTATGTTCCCAATTATATTTGGATATCTGACCAGCAGAACTGATGATTTCAGCTCTAAAATTCTTCCAAAACTAAAAGCAAAATCTTGAGTTTCAGCACTTTTGGCATAAAATCGAATCAACAAATTTAAATGGAAGCATTCATCTTTGATAAAAAGCAATTCAGAATTTCAAAAACTGTATCAAAGTTCTCTCCTAATGGTCTGAGCATCTTTCATGTGCTTCATATATTTTTTGGCTTTTACTACCTGAGGTTATTGTAGAAAAAAAATCCAAGTTTTTTGATCTCCAGCATTGTGAGCACTGTATTAGGTAAATCATACAAACAGAATAAACTGTGGGAAGAAAACTTTCCAAACAAACTGCAACTTTAGGCATTCACTCTTTTGGAATTAATCCAGATTTGTGATAATTTATACAATGTTACTTAATAACATTTACAGTAATAAAGGCAAAAGATAAAAAGGAAATCCATGGATTTTTTAAATTCAATTAAGTCTTCTGAGCTCTGGCTTTCAAATTTTTTAAACTTTAATACTTAGATCATACTGTGATCATAACTTAGATCATAACATACTGTGATCATACTTGGAGTATAACCTGTGCAGATAGATTTTGCTCTTTTTTACCAAGATAATTGTAGTTTTCATACTTCAATCTGGAAATTTACTTACATTCCTCTAGGCTGAACCTAATGAAAATTAACAATCAGATAGGAAAACAACCAAACACAAAACAACCCCCAAAAGACTGAAATTCATTCAAAATATTGGAGTCAGCCTTTGATACCTTCATTGTGAATTAAGCAGTAAACTTTCTCACAATACTTCAGAAACATTACTCAGTAAAAGTATAAGATGTGGGCTAAGTGGGACTTTCTGCTTTGCTAAAATGATTAGTGATGAGAACTCAATTATTTCTGTATTCATGGAGATGAGTGATAGAGTAACGCCACTTTCCTCTCATTATCAGTGTAAAATAAAGGTCATCAGCTGCTTACAAACACCCAAACCTAAAGGACACCATTATATGAGCTCCCAGAAAATCCTGATCATCTATATTCATCCCTGAACTTTGCCTGCACACACTGCATGGATGAATATTACTGTCTTAGGCAGACAAACAGCAGCAGCTCAACACGGTCAGCAGTTTTGTGTTTCATTACCAAACAAAACATCTTGCCAGCAAAGTGATTTCATTAGCATATTCAAACCTCTGGCTGGCTCAGTCTGAAGGTCATTTAAAATTCCTTGAAATACGAGATAAAATTTTAATTCTGAAATCTCACATAACATTTAAAATGCATTATTCTTCAGGAAAGTGTCTCATAACTCTCACTGAAAATTTAATCCACACAACTCGATTAATCATCACCAAGCGGTGTTAGAACTGAGAAGTGCACCTTCTCAGGAGAATAATCATCATGGCAGAGCATGATTTTTGCCCTTCAGTGTCTCCTGTCACCTAAAGGTCTCTTTTTTTGTCCTCAAAAGGTATTGCTTGAATATTTGGGGTGTGGAAACCATGTGTTAAGTAGCATGCCCAAGAGAATACAAAATCAGAGGCCAGCCTGGGGATAGCAGCCAGACCTATTGCTGACATTTTGATCAGATAATCCCTTATTAAACTGTGCAGCTTTTAAACATATTCCTGTGCCATGAGAAAAGTGGGAAAATTTTCATTAGGCTGAGATAAGAACTCAGAAATTCTACTTGCACTTTCTGGGGTGTTTCCACAGGCAAAGGACCATGTGAGTGCAGTCTTCAGAATTCAGAAGCCTCTGTCCAAGGTCTGAGCCGATCCAGTCTCCATGCAAGTTGACAGCTGAGAGAGCATTCTTTTCTCTCACATATAAATGAGAATAGGGTCTAGGGAGAGAGGACTTTCTGGCTTTTTTGAAGGTGAGAAGTAAAATTATATCATTTGTATGTGCAGGCCTCTTAAAGTATTGTTCAGGTAAAAGATGGAAAATGGGAACTTCCCAGAGCAAAACACAACTCAGTGATTGGAGCAACACTTATTTACAGTTTGCACAGGTATAGAGCAATTACTTACTCTTTGAAAATGTTCAGGTGTTTTCATTTCTCCCCAAGGCAAATATTTTCATGCTTCTCCTTGGAACTGTGTCTACAGCCCTTTCACAGTATCACTGCTCTGCTAAATCCCTTTGAAGAGCCCAACCACACAGACACCACAGTAAGAGGCAGGAACAACAGGGCTTTGAAATTTCCTTTTAAATCCCAATGCTGCACTTGAGTCTGACAACGTGTACATTTAACATATGGCTAAAAGGTTCTCTCCATCAGCAAATGTTCTGACCTGAAGAAGCAGATATTAAAAAAGAGCAGATTTTTAAAAGACCACCATGCCATTTTCCAGGTGTTAAAGCAAAAAAAGCACAACTGAAAGACGTACATGGGAGGGGGAAAGCAGAAGAGGGGAGACCTTTCTGTTCTTTACACAGACTCACTGCAGGGAAATGGAATCCTAGGTTTAACTTAGCAGCATTTAGACCTTTGAAATCAATCTATTTTCTTCTCATGCAGGGAGAGCAGGAGTAGCTGTGGGTAAGGAGCCTGATTGTCAGCACGGCTCAATGATGGTGACCTCCTGCTTTGTACCACACTTGAAGCTGCCCTGCAATGGTAGTGGTGCAGGAGGAAGGCCACCCCAGCAGGAAGAGGCACAGTGGGACAATTTCCATCTGCTCCAGGGCTGTTGGCCAGCCTGTGAGGCCACAGGCAGCCAGGGAGCTTCAGTATGGGACACGGCCACCCAGGAACTCTGGCATTTCACATGCAAGGTGCAGCAGCCACAGAACTTAATGGGAATTCCCTCTTGGAGGGGGATTTTTTTCCATTCCAGGTCAGTCAAGCACTCCCTAGCTTGCTCCTCAGTGCTTGAAGTAGCCCCTCAAGGAATGGATGCTTCCAGGCCATACCCTTTTCCTTCACCTTCCAGATGGTGACCATCTCAGGACTGCACAGCAGCTCAGGAGCTGGGCTTTTGATGAGCTCTCTGTTAGGATATTCTTGCTCAAATTCAGAGGACTCCCAGAGTACAGAGCACAACACACAAAACCCAGGGATTTAAAACATGGGTTTTCTCTGTGCATTCCTTCCTATGTGGGCAAGGATTTCACCAGAGTGAGATTCTGCCACCAGTCATTGCAGCCTCTCCTGGGAGGGGAAGGAAAAAGAACACAGATTGGCACCTTTTACAGAATTTACAAGGGTACTAGAGTGGATGAGGGGAAATAAAGGAGTTATTGCAAGGAAAATACAACGAACCCTTGCTGTAACTTAAAACTTAACACAAATTACATTCTTCATAAGTCACTGTCAAATTATTGGGTGTTATTTTACAGGAATAATAATTTTCCACCTGTGATGCTGAATAACAAGTCAGCAACACAGAGGATTCTGTGCAGACTACTTGCTCCAAGAGTGTTATACACAGGGAAATACCAACTTTTGCTAACCACATACCATACCTGGACCAAGGCTGTGCAGATGCAGGAATAAAAGGAATCCCTTATCTACGCAACACTGCCTAACAAAGAATTCCAAGAGAATTTCCCCTCAGATCAGTACAAATACAAAATGCATATTTTCAGAAGCAATGGGGAAGCAAGCACAGGGACATGGTTTGTAAATAGCACCTCTGAATTAATTATGGTCTCAAGGTCTGTGCTGATAATGGTGCCATGATCTCACCACTGCACTATAAAATGTATTTACAGACGTGGACTTCAACAGATTTCAACAGACCTCAACGAATAACAAATCTAAAATAAAATAAGAAAATAAATGGCCACTTTTTACAAACCTTCCTGTGACACCATGCATCATAAACCACAAGAAAAACCTGAAGCCACAAACCTATACAAAATATGTTCCCCTGGAAAATGTAATTGAGCTGAGTGCACCTTCCCAAATCTCCTTGGACGATCAAACAGACGTGGAAAATTTCCCCTTTTCTGTTGTTACCTGATCTCTTTGTTGTTTTCCCCTCTTTTCAGACATTGCTTTCCTCCTGACTTGGAACTGGCTGTAATTCCCTTTTCCAAGCTCCCTCCAGCTACTCAGTTGACTCAACCACATGGTGGAAAATCACTTGAATTGGAGAACAACATACTTTTCTCGCTGCCCAGTAAAACTTAAAACTACAGATTGAACAAAATTATACAGCATATTAAATAAAAGGCTGGCATGTCTGAAAGAAAGTCTATATTAGCACAATTTTTTCGGAGATTAGGCATAGTCTAACCTGTTTATATTTAACTAGAAGTGAATTTGGATGATGCATTACTATATCTTCAAGGGAAATAAGAAAATAACAGAAAACCCAGCACATCCCTATCACAAAGCTGAAGTAAAGGAAAAAACCACCACCATTTTCTCTGCCACTTAGCATTTATTAGAAGCAGATCAGAGTAATACCCTCATATCCCAATCACTTTTGACACTAGTTTTATAAAATAAAGGTGGAATTTTTGCAGAACTTCCCTTTGGATTTTCTGAGACTGACTAAATACCTACTTTCCCCTCAGGAGAGACATTTCCTTAGACAGAATAGACTCCAGTTTTCCAACTCCAGTCCTGTTGGAGCTGTTTAAAATACTTGGTGCACCACCTGACTGCTCTTTTGCAGAGAGCACACGGGTGTTTGCCTCCCTCTTTGCATCCCAAACACAGAGCAAAAAGGAACATGAAATCAGATCTCCCTTCTCTATTTCAGCACACTGAGAGCATGGTGACTTTTTTAAAAAGCCCCAAAATATTTGATTTTTTTAACATCCCCATGATGATATGATTCACAGCTATTGGTATTTATTCTGTTTTACAATTTTCATGCAGATCATCAGCCAAGCAACCTGAATGATGAATTCAATCCTTACAATTAAATTCTACTTCTTCCCTTCATGACTGCTCTATACCAGCCTGAAACAAATTATCTTTGAGTCCCCAAAAGATTTAAGAGAGATTAACAATCTTAATTCTCTTTAACAGGGAAAGATAACTAAGAAATAAAGAATTACAGAAAAAGCATACATTTCTAGCAATATCTATGATAACTTCTCATCCCCACATAGCAAACACGGTACCTGAACAGAAGATTTCCACAAAGCCATCTCTTAATCTCCTTCTTAATCCAACACTCAGCCTCATCTTCATGTTTGCAAAACATAACCACTTGTTCTTTTTCCCCTCAAACTGTTGAAATCCTGTCCATATCACCTACAGGATATTCTTCTAAGTGAATAGCAAGACGTATCCTGAATAGCAAGCCATTTTTCAAGAGGCAACAAACTTTATATAGAGAATAAATAAATTTATAAAATGAATACTTCATATCTAAAGAGAGAACTAATTGATATTACTAAGTGCCTCCACCTGTCAGAGGATTTTATTAATAGCTTTGCTTTAAATAATCATTCCCGGGTAAAGATTGCTTATTTAATTTTCACTGTTTGCTCAATGATCATATACCATATATATATATATATATATATATATATCATATATATAAAAATTATATAAACGACCAAATCATCACACTGGGTTGTGTTTGTTTCAAAAATATCCCCTTTGTAGTGAAACATGCCAGATAGTAGAAAGGAATACTAGAAAGGAGTTACATGATGACACAAAACTATTTGTCATAGACAAATACGGAGGCAAGACACCATTTTAGTGTGAGTTTGGATTCAAACACATCAAAAATCTGGAGAAAATTTCCCCTTTCTTACATTAAACTGCGTGTTAAAAATAAGGCTACTAATCTAGAAGCAGTTGTGGCAACATGCTTTGCTCTCACAAGGTGATTTCTGCAAGATCAGAATTCTTCTGTGATCAAAAATCATCTTTTAAACATATTAAATCCACAAGGAAAAGGGCAAAACATGCAACATATATTTGTTTATATGCAAATGGATACACATACTTATAGCTTTGCTTCAGACAGAGGGATAGAGCTGACTGTGTGCTTATATTACAGCTGAAACACAAAGCTGTTCAATATCTGTACAGCCTCCTTTGAAATAGAGATGATTTTACTTCCATAAAAGAACACTCTAACAATTCCCACAGTGTTCATAAACATTAGCAACTTTGAGTAAAGCTGAAGAAAAAAAAAAATAGGAAAAAAATGGCACAGTGGAAGTAATAGAATAAAAATCTTGGGATGTATTTTGGTCATATTAGTAAGCACAAAACATGAGAAGCATACCCTGGTACTGGGGTGTGTTAGGTCAGGATAACTGGTACAGATTAGAAATATCCATTTGTCATGCAAGGGTTTTTACTGTTCTTCTAGCGAAGCAAATTAAATATGGGTTAATATTTGAAGTAATAGTTTTTCACTACTATGAAGAGAAAAGTACTGTTAAAACCTTCCATTTGGAAAGTTTGCCACCTTTTTGTGTTCTCTCATAGTGACAGCTGTAGCCTTAAATATGATACTTAAAATAGGCTTCAAAAATGAGCAAGAGCTGAGGTTCTGCATCATATCAAAGTGTAATCTTTGAATAAAGTTCAAAGTGAGGAATAAAATTTATTTATACAACATACAAAACTTTCTTAGCAAACAAAACTTTCTTGTGCTTCAACACAATGATCACATCAAAATTAAACTTACTTAGCACCCATTTACTTTTAGATTTCCAATGTAAACTACACATTCACTTAAACTCCCTCTCAGCTCCTCAGAAACACTCTTCCCTGCATTAAATTTTTAAGATTGTTTTTATTAAAGACCTAGTTAATAAAATATGATGATGATTAACACCACCACAGTGGTCAATGAAAACAAAAAGATGCTCATATTCTTCAGTGTGAAGATCACCTCTAGAAAAAGCATGGACTAGGAAACAGGACATGGATATGTGACAGACAATTTTTGATATCAAAAAACGAGAAAAAAATTGTGATTTGGAGTTAAACGAAATAAAATGAAAGGTTACTAAAAGTAATTGCTTAGGGTTTTTTTCTTACTAATTGAAAAATAAAGGATCTATAATTCTATTTCAAAATTCATCTTTCATAAAAAGAAGTAGCTGGCAGCATTCAGTATGTCTTGAATCGCAGATTTTACAACACACTGCATTCTGTCATAAGAAAAAAATTAGCATAAAAATGAATCAGTTTTTATGAAGACACCAATTAAAGAATGTTGTGTGCTTATGCACACGCACACAAAAACCTCTGCATTATACTCTTTCCATAGAATAGTCTTGGCTTTTTGATCAGAAATGAAAAGCATGGGTTCTTTGTGTCAGCAGGCATTTTGCATCTCCATTCAAACAAAAGCAGAGTGGATAAATTAATGCTGTCATACTCAATCCAGTCTCCAACTCTGTGTAGGTTTCACCTTGCTTTTCCATAGAGGGCCAGAAAAATTGGCCCACGGAGCTTTTAGCTGTTCATCTGCACCATTATTCCTTTCATTTAAGAACAACAGGGCATAAAACAATTCAGCAAGGTTTCAGTGTTTAAATTCAATTGGATACCATAAAAGTTAATTATCAGTCTGTTTCATTATCTTCTCATTTAATTGTATGCCAGCTCCAGGCAGAAGCAACAAACTCCTTGTGCTGTGCCAGCACTCAATGACCCCACAGTTTGAGGAATTGGTACCCAAGGGTTGGCAGAAACTTCTCTTCAGAATTGAGGTCATGACTCATGAAATAATGAGTGGTAGTCAGAAATGGAGACTGAGATTGCCCAGCTGCTGACCTCCCTCTTTAGCAAGTGTCCCACACCTCTTCCTTCCCATCATCACACAGAAGTTACTCTGTCTGAACACCTCTCCTTCGTGATACATAGGTCAAGTTCTTAGAAAGTAGAGTTTTACCCCTCAGTGGTAATTAACTTTGTTGTTCACAGAGGTGCCTCATCTGCATTTGGTGAAGGAAAGAATGATCTGCCTTCCCTTCCACCCTTAAAGTACACAAGGGTGCACAACACCCTCCTTAAAAAAAAAGAAAGAAAAAAAATTCCTATCTCCAGGATAACTTTTCTGATGCATTAATAGGTCAACTTGTATTGTTTACCACAGATCTAATAGGTACAGGCAAATCAAAGCCTTTTTCTGCTCTAGCCTTGGCACACACCTTATGCACAAAGTCGAAGCTCAAAATGTGGGTACCTCAAAACTAAGGATGCCTTCACCTAATTAATTCAAAATAAACATCTTCTGGGAAAGACACAATCATTCATGCTCTTCTCTGTTGATTCTTGATATGTTTGACTTCTTTTTGTCCTGTATTCTCTAGCTTGCTCCTTTCTTATATTCCCATATCTATGTCTCATCATCACTGCTCATCACCTTCTTGAAGATATTAATAAATATGGATTATTGCATGCTTTTAGCATGTAGAGGGGTTTGGGAGTTTTTGTCATTGTGGAGAAAGCTACTGTCTTTTCAATGTTATTTCACTGACCAAGAAATGTTTCCAAAGGAACATTAAAAGGCACCTCTCCTTATTCCAAATTTTTAGCATGGAGCAAAATAGATACAATTGAAAAGGTACTTGTTTGTTTTGGTGGGTTTTTTTAAAGATAATCAAAGGAATTTTCCCCTGCTGTTCCATAAAAATGGAATTGGTGAAAGCGTCCATAAATATTCATCTGAGGCTCCCTTTAAGCATAAAATATTTGATCCTGAGGTGTCAAAGCCAGGCAACAATAGAACAGCAAACACAGCAGGCAAAGGCTAGGGCAGTCTCAACAACAGGTTATAGCTCAACACACTTTTTGAATTAACAGACTCTCAAAAGTCTTGGCAAAAAGAAAAAATACATTCAATTGCCTTGAAGGAAACAGCTAAAAGCCAAACAATCATCTGCCTCATTTCCAGTGCCTTCAGACCTCAACAGGGAAGGTGGGGAGAGAAGTAGAAAACAATTCTTTCATGAATTGGAAGGAGAGAGGGGGAAAAAGGCAAAACCAAGACAGAGGGAACCTTCTGTGCTCCCTGTCCTTAAACTTATACTGAAAGGAGGAGAACAAGAACTGTCCCATGAGCCCAGATCCACAATCTAACTGAAAATTAGTTCAGTGCTGCTGAGGATCAAAAGAGAGGCATGGAAAATGGGATGGAGCAGGACCAGAGAGCACAGACTTCATGGCCTTCAATAAAACCACTGTGCTGTGTCAAGCACCCCTTCAAGCACCTGCCCTGCAGGTCCTCATGATGCTGTTTGGGTTTTGCCTTTTGTCTTTTATATGTTCTCTGCATTCTTCACACATATATTTGTAACTCTGTCACCTATTGTACTAGCAGCTAGTTTTCCCAGTCATTTTCCATGGCCTTTCCCTAGGCAGAAAGACAAAATAAATTCCAGAGCTCCAAGCTCTGGGAGGTGCAAGACTCCAGTGGTATCTTGGTTTTTCCTGGGAAGCAAGGCTGAGAACAACTCTTCCAGACACATTTCATGGAAGAAGTACAACCAGTGCTGAAGGGGAGCTCCAGAGAAGAGGCTTGACCTGGAGGGGAATTGCATCACCCCTTGTCCTCCTAATTGGTGCTTTTTATCAACGATGCTAATTTCCTAAAACCTGTAGAAATGTACTCACCCTGGGAAGGCTGGGTTTTGTGCACATCTTTCCATAACTGCTCCTGAAGGCTTTCATTAAAGATCCCCTTTTACATTACCTCCTTACTAAAATTATCTCGAATTTCATTTCCAGATTGGGAAAAGGCAACACTCACACCTTGGAAAGTCTCCCCTTCCCTGCGGCTGCCACAGGGATGTCTCAGGCCTCGCCTATGCCCAGCTCCCCTTCCCAAGATTACAAATTGCTGCTCAGTGGCAGCAGCAGATGGCACACACTCCACAGGTTTTACATCAGTAACTGCCAGGAGACAGCTGGTAATTCTTGTGCTGTGCCCAAATCCATGTTATGCAGAAGACAATGAGATTAGTTCCTGAGGCAGGCTGGCAGTGGCCAGCACAGAGCTGTCACACACCCCACACCTTTCTGGAGCAGAGAACACCTCCTCACCCCTCTGGCACTCTTTACCTCTGAATCTAAATATGGATTTAAGCTTTCAGTGCCATGTGGTGCAGAAAATGTTCAAGACAGCAGAGGTGCTGTAGGCAGAGGGAGCCCCTGGAGCAGGGACACGTGTGAGGACAGGGGCTGCAGCAGCACCATTAATGTTCTTGGATTATGGTTTCCGACATTCAGATGGTTTAGAGTCCTTTTTTACCCTCCTGGAATCTTTGGGGCAGACACAAGAAAGAGACAGAGGCTTCAAGCTTCAGTTTCTCCAAGGTCTATCATTTTGTTTATTATTTCTTCTCTCATAGTACTTTCTGTGCCCAGTGTGATCTGTCTTGCACCTCGGCCATGGCACAACTGCCCGCCCCTGGGCAGTCAGAGCTCCTTTGTACCCCTTCTTTTGTATCTTAGTTTAAATTTATATCCCAATACTTACTATCTATGCTAACAGGTCATCTCTACTCAGCCCAATCTCCCCAAGCCACATTGTGCTAACGTCACAGCAGAAGGTGGAGGTAAAGAAGAAGAAGAGCCTTAGGGTCTGCCCCAAAATCTCCATCTTGCCTCCATTTACTTCTATTATAAAAACCTAAAACTACATATTTCTCACTCAGTGATAAGCTAGACTACTGTATTTCACACTCTTGAGATTTGCAATTCATCTCTGCTTTGTGCCAGGGTCCGTGACCCCCATGGACGGGACCAAAAACCCCTCTGTTCTCCCCCCTGGACAGGTATCAAATCTTTTTGCTCAGTTCCCAGACTGTTTGGCCAGGGTCTCTGAGCCCCTAGGGCAGCCAGAGGGATGCCCTGGGTTCTGACATGATGTGACAACTTGCAAATCACCACCGTTTGTGTCTTTGGGTTTGAGACAGAAACAATACAAGCTCTCAGGTGGTCACACCTAATTCCAGGAGGAAATCCAGAGCACCTACCTCTGCCTGCCACCTTAGTCATGCTCTATATATAAAGTGTTACATTGAAAGATTGAAAAATGAACAGGAAAAGCATCTTCCTCAGACAAAATAAAGGCTGTGTATCACACAATTTCTCAGAATGCTGACTTCAACTCTGGGCACAAAAACCTGGCTCTTTTCATCCCGGCCAGCTTTTGAAATGTGTTTCTGGAGGAGCTCTCCAAAGCTGCTATAGGCAAAGTGAAAACCTGGAGTTTGAATGGGATTGCTAAATTCAGGTCTTTCAGGTCCCTAAAAAACCAGTTGTTAAAGTGGCTAAGAAAACCCTCAATAAACTAGAACTGAGCCTTGGCACTTTATAAAATTTAAGCATTGCTCTTTGAATATTTGGCGATTTGCATAGTCTGCAAATAAACCGGCAGCAAATGCACACAAATTATGTGAGAAAAACAACAACTATAGTCACACTCAAGTTTCCAAGACAGAAAATAAAAAAGGGGAAACAGTTTAATCAGAGGAAATACTCCTGTAGTTTTGCAGTTCATTTGTGCTTCCGTGGAAGGAGAAAACCAGGTTATGGCTTTTCTTGCCAGCAGGGAGCAGCTCCAGCAAAGCATTATCCCTTTTTCCCAGCAGGATGAGGCTGCTGCAGCTGCACTGTGTGTGTGCACATCTGCTGGCACACCAAGAGCTCTCTCTCAGTGGGACGGGTTATTCCAGGCTGGACTACACCAAATCCAAGCAGCTGAGCCCAGAGCTCTGCAGAGGAGAAGGTGCAGTGCTCAGCCCATCAGAGCTGGCAGCTCACAAGGATTTGGGAGAATTGGTTTGTTCAAATGAACCAAGCAACAAGAAGGAGAAACAAACAAACAAACAAACAGCTTTAGACACCCCAAATCCTACAATATATATTAAAAAACAAGCAAACAAAACGCCACCAACAGATTGTAAGAAAGATACAAAGCCAGAGGAGCCGAGCTTGGTTCCAATCCTCTGGCTAGTCTTAGAGGGGTACCTCAGGATGAAGGAAAATAAAATAAATCACCCTACTTGTTAAAATCAGAGTAAAGAATAGGGGGGTGGGGGAACTGAACCAGCTTGTGGCCAAAGTGGGATTAATTTTCTGTTTATTTCCAAGGCTGGTTTATTTCACTTAGCTTTGGAGATCTACAGTGAAGATGCCAGCAGCTGGGCTTGGCGCCTCAGACTCTCTTTAAAATCAATAGTGAGAAATAAGTACTTGAAGGCCCAATTGTCTGAGCCATCTTTAGACTACATTGTTTTTCCCCCCAGGTGAGTTGAATTGGATCAAAAAGTGCCTGTTTCTCTCTATTAACCACAAAACAAATCCAGAACAACCAGGTCAGACATAACAGGGCTGTATATACATTTTCTCAGTGGAAGTTCCCTCCCTAGAGCTCTGAAAAGCCATTAACATTTCTTTGCACAGCTAACATCACCAGTGCAACCCAACCACATGCTTATCAAATGTCCCTCCATCTCATTGGGAAAAAAAAATAATAATAAAAAAGGCATCTTCAGAAGGGTACTCCAAAGAATAAAACTTTTCTCCAAAGCTCTCAAGCCATTTTCATCACCACCCACTCCCAATACTTTTACTCCTCTCATACACTGGTTTAAAATATGAATGATTCCTGGCAAATAGAAAAAGCTTCATACTTTAATTGCAATAAAAATCCATTTTAATTATGTGACCACCTGTTGATAGAATAAGTTAACTGATGAGAATTGTATAAGCCAAGAACAATAAATTAAGCTGACTGACTGAGTAAAGCTGAGAGAATTATCCTCTAAGTATTTGATTTAATCCTTTGATAGAAGCATCTCATAAATATCAATAGTAAAATTGTGAGAGAACAACAGGAAAAACTTAATTTCCTCATGGGTTAAACTCTCAGGCTTAGACTATGTTCTGAATATAAAGGCTTCAATACTCCAAAATCTTAAAAATCACTGGTCTCAAAGCTATATTTATTTGATATCTTGCAGAACTAAGTCATAATTGCTCTTAGATGAGCATATTGTTCACTGAGAAGTAAAGTTTCTCCATTCATGATGTTTAGCTTAATACATTCATTTCTATTTTAGCATAAGCTGATAAACCTCTGGGAATAGTTTAATCCATCTCAATTAATCACACCAAAATTGCAACACTTTATCCATTCAGGTTTCAATGCAGTATTTATTTTAATCACAGTAGCACCTAGCACACACTGTCATCTCATGTGCTGACATTGTGAGCACTAATATTTTGAAGAGAGTGCTTAAAGAATCAAATGCTTTAGAAGCAGTCAAGTCATGGAAGTGTCAGTGAACCATTCAAAAGGCTTCTCATATTGAAAAGTCAAGGGCAAGCATGGCAAGTACAGTTCTCACTTTCTAAAAGCAGGAGGACACCTGTTGCAAACATGAACTAACACTGCTCAGCACTGATTTATTGTTCTGCAGACACATAGAAAAGGGATTTTAAACACTGAATAAATCTTAACAATGCTTGAAAAGAGGCCATTATATCACTGCAGTGATCACTGTCATAGAATCCCAGAATTATTAAGGTTGGAAAAGGCCCCTAAGGTCACCAAGTTCAACCTTTGGCAGATCACCACCCCATCAACCAGCCCACAGCATTAGGTGAGATTTCCTGTTGTTTCTTGAGCCCTTTTAGGGATGGTAAATTTGTCACCTCCCTGGGCCGTTCATTCCAATATTTAACAACGCTTTCAATGAAGAAATTCTTCCTGCTGTCCAGCCTGACCCTCCCCTGGCACAGCTTCAGGCTATGTCCCCTGGCCTGTCTGTCCTATGTCACTACAGCTTCCCAACTTAGAGACTGTGCAAGGAACTTGCAGAAAAAACCCATCACAACCCAGGTGTCCTGTAAGAGTGTATGTGCTTTGAACTCCAACCCCAGCAGTTGCAGTGCCATGCTGCTAAGCTGATGTGCTGAATCAATATCTTAATTTAAGGGTCAATGCTAATGTTCAGGACAGCTGGACACTGCTCTTGATTCAGCTGCCACACTAAGCTCTTCACATCTCCACCTTCTTTGATATCTTACCAGGCAGGACTGAACACAGAGTTTATGTACAGTAGAAAAACCCAAAAGAGACAACAAACCTGTGGCCACCTCAGTTGTTTTTGTATTTACCTTCATTATTCTATAATGTCTTTCTCGTGCATGGCATCCATAGTAATACAAACTGTCTTCTCCACTGATGCTTCAGCTGATATTCAGTCACTGATTTTTGATATTTGTCCACCTGGAAAGACATCAAAAATAGAAACCACTGTACTTCAAGCAGCTGTTTAGTGACCTCATCAGTTCAAGGTTCAGGAAGCCAGGATCAAGTCTAAATATATTTCAGTTGATTCCATCTTGGCTAGATAATGACACTTCCCAATTCTCTTCCAGAGTATAAAACATGGGAATAGCAAGGATCGACTCTAAATTATGTGACTGTACATGACAACTTCTTAAGCTTCTGCTCCTTGGCCTGTTCCTGCAGATGGATAACTCTCTTTATGATTTCAAAGGGCATGACTGGCTGAACAAGCTGGGTTTTTTCCAAGGAAACCCAGTGAGTTTTCTTGCTACTGGAGGGCTGCTACCTCTCAGATGGATCGTGGTTTCTAGTTATGGATCAGGAAAGCGTGACACGCTGCTAGATACAGAGGAGAATAATTACCAGAGCTCAGATACTTGGGAAATCCACAGCTTCCCAGGATTTTAACAAGGAACACCATCTGTCCTATTTTTACCATTCTGATTCTCAGGTTTCCCCTGCTGAGGATTTCCTTATCTTTGAAAGCTCCTGACCCTCGGCTAATTTCCCCAACCCTTTCCCTAAGGGAGACCTCTTTTGCTTTCATTTGCACTGTGATCTCTTCCCAACTACAGAGTTAGAAACCATCTTCCTTTCTGAGCATTGAAAACTGATCTTTGACAGAAATTACTCTCCTGGAAAATCAGTAATATCATTTGAAAAATGGTGCCAGAAAGGTGCACATTGTAGTAGAAACAACTGATGTCAAACCCTAAGAACATTTTCTGAATCTCAGTGATTTGGGAAAGTAACCAGCTCACGAAGAAAAGAATTAAAATTCCAGAGAGCTGCACCTGCATCCAGAATGTTTTAAAGAAAAAGAATCAGAAAATGAATGCTCCTAACAAATAACTAGGTCTGGGAACCAGGAACTTAGTTATTAAACTATCCTCACTACTTATGGATCAAAAGCTGGATAAAACATAGGGAAATGGCCACAAGGACACACAGAGTAGTGTGTGTACCTTCCAATAAGCCCCTCAGTTCTAGTTGTGCAGGGAATGAGCTGGCTATTCCCCACTAGCCAAGAAATCAGGACTCGTGGCACACCAGCAGATATGGTCAGTCAAATCTCTCCCTCTATTTCTCTCCAGTTTCAGACATCAGGCCAAAATTTTATCCTGCTGTTCTGCATGGTTAAACAGGGAGAGGGCTCCAGCCCAGTGCACTGAATGTTTTTGAGCCTGTAGTCCATGGACTGCTGGTGGTTCATAAAACAGAAGGTGGACTGTGAAATGCTTGCCACATCAGCCCCTGCTCCAAATGCACATTCTCATACAGAGAAGCAAAGAAAAAAGCAAAACCAGGAATAAATGAAGATAAGAATATGTTCCAACTTCTGCTTAATATTTTCATAGTTAAAAGCGAATGCTGTGGCAAAGCTGCAAACACAAGTGTTTTTCAGAAGGTAAGCTGGTCCATAGATTAAAAAAACCAACTACAAAACCAAGAAAATGTACAAGACACTGCTTCCCTTAAAGGATGCCTTGTGGGCCCCTGGGCTTCAGGGCTGTCAAGTCTCTAAAAAATGCTTTCTCTTCAGGAAAACAGTAAAGGAAACATTGTAGAAGAAGCCTTCTCTTGAATTCTGTGTTAGCCTGCACTCACACACCCCTGTTTGTGATGTGCAGAAACAGAGCCTGAGCTCTTGCCACTGAAACCCATAGATGTTATCCTCAATGAATTCAGAATCTGGAGTTTATAAAACTAATTCTTGTACAAATCAAAAAAATATGACTCAAGCACTGATTGAAACAGACAGATTGTTTTTCTCCCTCAGCTCAATACTTATAAGACCAAGTTGTTCCAACTAATTTCCTGACAGGCAGGTATCCAGATCACAAACCAAACTCAAAATTGACTCTGGCATTCTCACCAAAAGTCTCAGCAGAGATCCAGAGAGCAGAGCAAGTTTGCAGGCCTTCCCAAATACGAGTACAGTCCAAAAATATGAAAATAGGATATTCAAGGGGAAAGGCAAAATATTTATTATCTCTGCATCTGTGTCCCATACTCCTCTAAAAGCTTCTGGTTCCAAAGCACCCCTCACTGCCTTTAGTGGCAGCAGGTGGAGAGGGGCACCTGAATTAATGACTGCTGGTTTTTAGGACTTTTCTTGTACTCTCTGGAAGGGATTTTAACTGTATGTCTGGTCTTCAGTTGCTCAGTTTCTGAAAGCAAACATTTATTCCTGACAAGCTTTAAGATCCCTGGATGAAGAGCCATTTGAAAACTCTCATTTTTTTTCAGGAAAGATAAAAAAGAAACAAACTTCAATTTCTTCAGTCATTTTTTGTGGGACACTTACCTATTCCTATCTTATTTCCATCATTCATATTTAATTACAGTTAACAAGTAAAAAAATGTAAGGCAAATATGGGAGGTAGATAGACGGGACCCCTCAGTGCCACTGAAATGTACAGCAACAGGAAAGCTGACATGGGATGAACTCTGAAAGGGTTTTTTATGAAAAGGCTGAAGTACTCTTCCTCCTCCTCTCCCCAACACACAGAATCAAAACAGAAGTCAACAGGAGCATCTGTTCTTTACACTCCAGAAGGTGAAATCTGTCACAGGAAGAGCCCAGGGTGCTTTAACCACCAAAATGGCTCTTTTCTATTACTTATAAAGTAGTAGAAGCAAAGATTTTGAAAACAGAGGGTGAGCTAGATCCCAAACTCTATATTTAGATCATATAAAACATAAATTTCAGGTTATAGATTCAAAAACATCAGAAAGGTTGAATTGGCAGTTTCAGAAGATGTGTTTGTGGAGGAAGCATTTTCATGCAGGACAGCAGAAGCCTGGGCTTTGAAAAGTTGCAAATCCTCTAGGTCTCTGTGAAGGAGATGAACACACAAGCCCAGCAGATCCTCTGGAAGAAGAGACCTCTCTGTGTGTCCCTCAGGAGCTCAGCTCCTGCCCTTCCCTTTTCCTGGGGCTCTGCTCATTGCCCCAGCGAGAAGGCAGCACCCAGAGGAGGCCAATCCAACCCACACTCAGCACTGAGTTTCCAAATTGCTACAGCTTCACACCACTGGAATTCAGCAGAAATGGGTTTTTAGGCTGCCTTCCCCCATGGCAGCTGCAGAGACACAGCAGTCTGCCTCTGGAAAGTCCATCAGTGATACTGATGGACCTTGACTTCTGATGGACCTGATGTTTGCCTTGACTTCTTTGTTCATTATTTCCATGAAAGCGCTGTTCTATCACTTCACATCCCTTCAAGGGAGATGTTAACCTCAGCAGGGAAAACTTCCCACTCTACAAACTACAGGTCCACAAATCTGTCTACCTTTTCTGTTTGCTACAGATGAAATGCTCTTTGCTGTACCTCAGAACACGGGCAGTGATGGAGAAACAAAACAAAGCAGTAAACACATTTACTGCCTTCACTGTTATGCAAGGTAATTCACCTAAATATTCAAGTTCAATACTGCAATGATTTCCTTTTGAATGAAAGTCACTCAAATATTTACATATATACACACATAAATAGACGTATCAAGGAAGTTGTATAGAAAAAGGTGAATAATTTTTATAGCTTTTTTTTTCCTACTGATCAATGATATCTGATGCTTTTTTTTTTTTTTTTTTTGATTTCCAAACTCCATGAATTAAAAGGAATAAACCCACTTTTTTTTAGCAGTGGTTGTCCTGGTTTTTGCCTTTATCTTGTTATAAATGGGTATATCAAGATAGAAGCCACTGTAATATTGAGAATGAGTGCAGGTTGCAAAGTGCCATGCTCTGGGTATGCTGACTGCTAAGTTTGTTTAGCACTACATCAGCTGCCCTTTTTTTGCCAGTCATGGCAGGAAATTCTCTATAAACAGAGATAATCCTGCAGAGAAGTTTGCAACAGCTGATGCCAAAAAGTAAGCCTGCAAAATAACTTGTCATTCTCTTTAAATAAAGAAAAATATACTATACAGCCTTAGAATAAACCCTGATTTAATACCAGCAACTGAAATTATGAGCAGCTTCAGCAACAGGTGTCTGCCTGCAGTCATCTTCTGTGTGGGATGCAATAAAAAAAGGCAATAAGTAAAATTACCTTCTCCATTTTAAAGCCTTAGAACTCCAGATTTCAAAAATGTATTTCTTCATTCTCTGAGAGAATTGTTTTCCACTCCCCTCTTCATGAGTAGATTACCCTGGCTGGCTTTGCCCCTCCTCTGGAGGCATCCTGGCCAAGAGGTTACTGAACCCCTTCAGGCAGGGCGGTCCCAAGCCCTTGGCTCTGTCCTCACTCCCTGACAGGTGCTAAAAGGAGACAGGAGGGCAGCCCAGGGTGGTTCTTCAGGTGGTTTAAATGAGCACTTCAGGAAGAGAGCACACGTCAAAGCCAGGCTGGATGGGGCTCTGAGCAGCCTGCTCTAGAGAAAGGAGCCCTTGAACACAGCAGGTGGATTGAAACCAGATGATCTTTAATGTCCCTTCTAACCCAAACTGCTCTGTGATTCTGTGATCTGCACCACTGTTCACATGATGGAGGAGTGGTGGAGGCAGTTTCAAGGATGAGATTTTAATTTAATTCTCCGGTTAAGCCATTCTCATCAAATTTCTGGGCACTCTCTGTGAGTAAATAGGAATTATTTGTGTGTTATAGTTTGTTTCTACATTTTTGGATTGTGGTAGACATATCTTTGAATTTGGAGCATCTTTATTTTCTAGAAATGTCCAGGGTTGAGCAGAACTGCCACACTTCAAGTACAGGTGTAATTTCTGAAGTTGAAAATGTTTGGGTTTTTTTTCCCTGATACCTAAGTGTGTCTGCCATTCAAGAGGAAAAATACCCACTGTTAATCATAATCTTTGATTTACAGGTGCAGGCTCCTTCTCTGTAATGGATCTGAATTAACACATTAGAATTCTCCCCCTGCCAAAATAAAAGTAGCTCAAAATTCCAAATAAAAGAAAAACCTAACAAAACACTCTTCTACTTGTACTTTATAACAATATCTTACTTTGAGTTGAAATATACCAAATCACATGCATAAAGAACTTAATTCCAGGTATAAACAGTATGGGCAATGAAAAAAAATATATATATATATTTAGTAAGGGAAATTCTCTATATTGCTGATGCACCTTGTCTTATGATGGCACCTTACTGCCACAGCAAGGAAAAGCATGTAGGTGTTCCCCTGACAAAAACCCAACCACAAACCCAAACACAACACCCACACCAAAACCATGTCTGTTTGTCCTGTAGCACTGGATTCTGAGAGGGCTCCATGCTTTGGAAAAGTGTATTTATTCCCTTGTACTGCCTTTCAAAAAATTAATTGAATAACCCTCAGGTTTCAAGTGCTTTAATCAAGGTATACCTAACCATTTTCCTTTCTAGTCCAAGTCCTCTCTTTTGCAAATATCATTCTCAAAGCCTCTGCCTCTCATTTTTGTGCAACAGACAACATATCCAAAAAGTGCCATCACGCCCTACTGAAACCTGGAATCCAAACCACATCAAATTCAGTGAACTGACTGCATCAGTCAATATACAATGACCAGTACCTGCTTCCCAGGCTGTTAATGTTCATGTGCTTGGACAGAAACAGCCTTGTCCAGATTGTGGGCATTACTTCCTGCAGAGATCTCCTGCATTATTTTACCTCTCAGAAGCCAAACACATGGTGGGTTTTTATTTCCAATGAGCTCTTTATGTCTAGATAAGCTGTGGCCATCTCCTGATCATCACAGAGCACGCAGGAGGGTGGAGAATGCTTAGGATGAAGGCATGACAAAACAGAATATTTTCCTTTACCTTCCTAAACTGGATTGTTGTCTCAGAGCCTGCAACTGAAGCAGATGCACTCTCTACCTTGAAGTGACAGCAGATGTTAATATTCTCCATAAGCCATACACCCCTCCCTAACCTCTCCAGATATTTCCTAGGAGGCAACAAAGCATTTCACTTGAGAGCTGTTGTGGACTTTTACACATCAAGACAACCAGCTACAAATCACTGCATTTTGGGTTACACTGGAAACAGTCAGCAAACACAGCTAGAAAGTGTTATTTTAAATTCCTGACAGGACAAATAGATGCAAAAAACCAAAAAGGTGATAGGTCTACTGGCATTGATATTTTTATCTCAAATCTTTCCATGGTTATTTGGACACCTACCAACTCTATGGACAAAATGGAGAGTGTCAGAAGCTGAGAATAGAAGTTAATTCCTGAAAGAAGCAGGAGACCAAAACGTTCATTAGGTCACTGATATTTGACCAAATAAAGGTCAGGTGTCACGCCAAGGCCAGAGTGGGAACTCATCTACACATTCCCATTTGACTGTGAGAAAGACAACCTTGTCCTTAAACAAACAAGTTATTTCTTTAGAGGAGACAACAGAAACTAAATGAGCTTTTGTCATGAAAATGAGAATTGAAGTTGACTGAAGGCTTCAAAATCAGTTATACTTAGATAGCAGTGGTTTTAGAGAAATAACAAGGAAAAAAAGAAATGCTGCTTGTACATCTGTGAGCACTTTCCTAAACTGCAAAGCTGATTGTAGGTCTGTAAAATGCTCTGTAAAACAAGGCACAAGTGACAGCTTCTGTCTCTCTGGACATTGCTGTAAATAACAGCAGCAGCAGGCTGGGATGAGCCCATAACCATCCTGATCCTTCCATTAGCAAGGCCATCCATGTTATTGCTTCCTGCCCTGCTCCTCTGGTGTAAATCTGCTCAGCTATTCCCTATTTAGTTAAATCCAAGGCGAGGATATTAAATGTAATCCTGAAGAAAGATGCTAATACATTATTATTAGGATATATTACACATGCAAATATGTTATATTAGGATTATACATTATATGTAATAGTACTAATATAATCCTCCACAAGATATTAACACGCTGCTTTAAATTACCCAAATTCTTAGCAATTATTAGCCAGTTAATCCACACTTTGCTGGGTATGTAAATGGTGGGTAATGCACATCTCTTAGGTAGATTCTCTTCCCACACTTCTTGAAGCCATTACTAGAAACACACTGATTTTGAAATGTGAAAATGTTTTTCTACATCTGCAAATTTAAATGTAACATGAAACACTGTTAATTGCCTGTTCTGTAGGAAACCCAAATGAACATTGGGAAATACATTCTTAATTGGATTTTTTCCATTTTTTTTGGTAGAGCTAAGAGTCAGAATTTGTTGGGAGAGGAAGTTTAAATTATGTGATCCTAATGGACCATATGGAACTCCATGTCCACACTGTGGTTCCCACACAGCATAGGAAAACGGATCAGATCAATCCATCCAGCATTAAACTGATACTTTTTAAAGCCAAACTGTCTCTCTTGGAATGAAGGCTCAGATTCTTTATAAAAATACATGTTTGATTAATAGTTGGTGTGGGTCATTTCACAGCATGAAAAGCCAAAGCTCTTACAGAATTTCTGCTTAAAATTGTGAGTAAAATCTTCCTCTTCTCTTAATGTACATTGATGTACAAAATTGCAACATGCCTAAAACAGCTATGCACAATCAAAAGAAAGTAGTTTATTTCTTAGAATGTTTCTTGATTTTCTCCTGTTCATTTACTGGGGAAATGTAAAACTTTCAAAATACTTGCTTTTGCAACCATTTCAACACCCTATTTATAAGGAGAAACAGAAAAACAAACTTGACATTTGGACTCCTCCATGAATTGTACAACAGCCTGGTTACTACTATTTCAGTTTAATTACTCCTATTTATGCTGCAAACCACCAGCAGTGAAAATTATGAATCACATAATTGATTATTAAATTCAGAATTGGCTCAAATCCAAGCATACAAGCTAACTATTTATTTGTGTATTCAGACTAGTAAAAAACCAACAAAACCGAAAACAAAGCAGCCCCAACCACCTCCCTTTTGTCTTGAATTTTGAAGTGATTGCAAATCAACTCAGATTCCAGCAGTAAATCATTTTTGTGTACTGTATTCCTGTCACCACACAGACAATGGCTGAAAGAGGCATCATGCAAAGAATTTTCTCGGATTGACAGTATTTCTTAAGCCTGGGTTTTCTCAAGAAGAAAAGGCAATATCAAACTGAAAGTTTATATTGTAATATCACATAAAGTCCTGCACATTAAAATTGGAGCTCTGGATTTCTTGTGAGATATACATCATGGTAGACACTACTCAAACAACTGGAGGAAAAAAATAAATAAAAATATCCATGTGTTTCTAGAACAACTCAAGTTCTTGAAAAAATCTTGTCTTGCTAGCACTTGGCCTTGCTAAAATTTTCTACTAAATTAATTACTATGCAGGCAGCCAATTTTTTTTTTCACCTTCTCTAATGCATATTTCTCCTTTAATGTGCTGCTACTGGTGAGCAGATATCACTGTTCTCTTGCATTAAGGTTCCTGTCTCAGTCCAGTCATGCTGACAGGGGGCTCTTTATACACAGATTTTTAAAATATTCTTTAATTATTTGGCCAGGGATGTTTTTGAGCTTCAAATACCATGTATTTTAAGATTTGTACCAAATCTTAAGTAAGCTGAGTGACACCTAAACATCATTTTCTCATACACATGCAGTAAGAATTATTCTTACTGACATATAATGTAGATTATAAGACCTCTGTCACCTCAACTTCACTTATTTTTCCCACACAGAGGCTTTACAACATACATTCTGAGTAAGATGCTAAATTTGCTGTATGATGCATGCTTCTCTGCCCTTAAATAATATTCTGTCTTTGACAAGAATATTCTAAAGAACTTTGTTCAAGACTTACACACTCCAAACAACAAAAAAGTGAATTTTTTTGCTGAGTATCTTCTCCCTCCTAAGTGTCAAATAAAACATATCATGTGCTGGGAGGGGAAGACTGAGAAGGAGGAAAATAATTATGCTGTGCAACTTAGAAGGCTGCTACGTGTCACAGCTAAGGATTTTTTAGACAAAAGTTGCTGAGCCTTGTACTCTCAGATAATTTTGTGAGATTTCTATTCCTGTGTCTGGTGCACCATTGGAGAGACAGAAAGGATGGAATGGCCAGTGCTGCGGTGCACCCCTAAAAAAATTAAAAGATTGTAATGTATTTGATTGACTCACACAGGAGAAGCTCCATTCACTCCCACACATACACAGAGGACTCTGCATTTCAAGCTCTAGTTTTGCTAGGGAGGAAACCCCAAAGAAAAGGCTGCATCCTGTCTCTTCCTATCACCATTTTAAACCCCAAATCCCTGAGTTTAGTACTTTTTCCATGTACTGGGAATGTGGCCATGTCAGTCTGTCCAGCCTGCATGCAACACACATAATTGCTGCCCTGACAAGTTTCCTCTCTTTATGAAATGTAAGGAATACAATTTAAACCTGAGGCAGGAGATGGAGGAAAGCCCAAAGGCTGGAAATGGGTAAACTGCATCACTTGTTTTTAAAGTGAGGATTGGAACATGAAGGCAACTTCTCCCACCAAGGTCAGTGCGCAGAAAAAATGCTGTCCTGTATAAAGAAATCTCAACATTCCAAGGCTTTGTAGAGCACCAAGCCAGCAAAAGTTGTCACTGTTCAAGTGTGTGGTCCTCCTGCATAAAATCAACAGCATTGTGCTAATTATATCTTTTGAAGAGGAACATAAAAAACCCTGCAACCCTTAACCACACAGAGCCTACTTTGACATTTCTAACATCCTGAGTAAAAAAAAAAAAAAAAAAAAAAAAAAAAAAAGGGTCCCCAAAAAACACAAAATTTAAAAAAAAGNGTCCTCAAAAGACCATAAGTTTAGAAACAGTACAATTTGCATTTTGTCAAAGATTAAGAGACTGGAGATTATAGAATCACATTTGTTCTAGAGGAGAGGCTCATTATCATGGAATTTTGATCATGAAGATAAACATTGGCAGAGTCCTGAAGTTTTTGCATGGCCTAAATCCTGATCACCTCCATTCACACTTGAAGTCTCAATAAGTTAGACTCCTTACAAATCTTAGCAAGAATGAATCTTCTCAAAAAAAAAAATTAAAATTAAAAAATCAGTAGTTCTTATGAGGGTTGGTCTTCAAATGGCAAAATTAATGCTTTCACAAATTGAAAGACAGGATAATATCACTGAATGTCCAAGCTCATATACTCCTACTGGACACAAGTGTTCTTGATGGCACTTCATCTCCAAATGTCTAAGACCCAGACATGAAAGAGAAGATGGTTTTGTAAAAGGCAGACAGGTGACAGATAACTGTGTCAGAGTAGGAAGACAGACTCTGCTTTTCCTCATTCTGAGAAGGGGCTGTGATGACTCTGCAACCCATCCTGGAGATTTCCTCTCACTCCCATCTTGAAGTGCAGTACTGCAACCCCAGACCAGCTGTAACCACTGTGCTGGCACAGAAAAAGGGTAGAAAAGCTCCTTGAGAGTTCAAGAATTTGTGTGTGTGAATTCTTCCCACTCGAGGAGCTGCTGCCTCTTGAGGGAAGGCAATTACACACTTTCTCACCTGGCAGTCTCCAGAATGAACTGGGGGTTTGGCAAGCAGCACTGGCATGCACTGGGCAGGAGAGATAATTAGAGTCAGTCCTCACACAGGGAAGGCTGCAGACAGGAAAGTTCCAGTGTGGAGCATTGTCAGGGCAGTCACCCCAAATGCTCCTTAATGTTGACCCTCTCCAGCAAGTCACCTCTAGTGCACTTGTTCACTGCTGCTTTGAGCTGTTCCTGTGATTTTCTGTCCTTGACAGCCAGATTTTTTTTTTTGATTTTTTTTTTTTTTTTTTTTTTTTTTTTTTTTTCCCCAGATCTGGCCTTTTACCAAATTCCTCTGTATTCACCACAGGCTGTCTTTCTCTGGTTCCCTGACAGAATCACCTGCAGGTGATGCCTTTGTGTTGCCCTCTTATGCCAAATTCTGTTCCTGCTATGATATGACAGCCATTTATGCCTGATGCACAGGTTTATGTTGTCTTTTATCCACAAATCTATGCCCATGTGAGGCCATCAAATTATTAGGATATTTCCTTTGCAAAGAAACTTGAGGTCAATTAAGATTGTTGGTAAGAAAAGATTGCTAAAAAAAGCCATGAAGAAAAAAAAACAATTGAAAACCCACATCAAATAATGCCACATAAAGAGCAAACAGCCAATAGAGTTTCTCCCTCCAAAATAAAAGAAATCAAAGATGAACCTAGGTAACTTTATAATGGAATTAGCCTTAAATGGGCTCCATTAATAAAAGTAGTTCTTCACACAAATCCATTCTAATCCCAGCCTACCATTCCCAGCCCTCTTGCCTACTCATCTGTGATTCTGCTTCCCATTTTCTTACTGATAGATGCTCCAACAAAGATTATTCATCAACAGAAGTAAGTTTCACTTAGCAACAGTTTCCAGGTGAGATTTGCCATCCAAACTCACTGCAGAGGCATTTCTTTGACTGAAACAAAGGAACATCAAACCTATTAAAACACTTAATACAAAATCTGTTCAAAATACAGCAATCTTTCTCTATCCTAGCAACAACCACTCCCTTCGAAAAAAAATATTTGCTAGGAAGGAAAATAAATTTGCATCACAGCAGGCAAGAGAATATATTTACTGGCCAGCATTTGTCAGACAACCTGGGGAAAAATACAGCTGGATGAGGAAGCTGCAGCTCAGAGAGGAAGATTTCAGCTAAGCCTTGAAACAGGAGCACACAATGTTAAAAAGTTCCCAGAGGATCCTAAACTACCTGAGTGCTTCCCAGAGTTCCCATACAAACACAGGACAGATTTTTAAATGGCAATATGGAAGGAGAAGAGGGAAACAAAACCCATGGACACTGATGGAAACAGCCAGAGGAGGAAATGATGAATTCAAGACCAAAGAGTTGGCAAGAAGAACCAAAGATCTTTACATAATAACATGAGACAGGTGTGTAGGATGAAATGTGCCCTTTTTAACCTATCAGTCAGCTTTTGCTTTTTTCCCCCCTTCTGCTCAAACAAACCTAAACATCCTGACTTCCAGCATTATCATATTACAGCATATATGATGAAAGATGGAGGCATAATCATGGCATGCAAATATAGTCAGGTAAAACTGAATGCCAAGGAAAGATTTTGTGGTTATTTTTAAAAAGTTGTGACAATGGAAAAATATCACTGCAATCACCACAGCAGAGTTCATGCAAGCATGAGAACATCCTTACACCAGTGTTTATGATTAGAGTAGCACTGAAAGCCAAATTATTGGCTGTGATGAGGACCATTATTGCTGTTCATCCAGTCCTGCACTGCTGCAGGATTCCACTTGTTTACACCAGACAGAAAAAACAGGGTTGGGATTACACATAAACCTGGGTAATGCTGTAAATACCAGATACCCATTATCGGCCATCAAAGGCTTCATTAGAGGTGCATAACTCTTAAGGACAGGCAGGCCATTAAGAATTCACCATAGAAATACAAGCCACAGTTCACATCTACCTTACCCACAGGCACCTTTTCTCCTCCCTCTTCCATACCCATTTCCCCTCTTTCCAGTCCCATTCATCCCCTGTACTCCTCCAAGAAAAAGATCCTTATTTTTTCCAGGAAGAACTGTGTTTCAGGAGGAACTCCCCTATGAGGCTGGATTGGAGGAAGGAAGAACCCAGTGAAACTGAGTGCCACGGATTCCCAAACACATTTTTAGCATCCATCATGGAAATGTTTGGAACGCTCAACCATCAGGGTGTGATGTTTCCATTTATCTGGGGTTAAGCATTGTATCAGCCAGAGCTGGCCATCAAACATTTGTGCTCACAGAAGAGAAAAGAACCCAGAACTGCAGGCAGAATCTCCAGGGATGAATTCCCTTATTTCCCCATATGCACATTAAACCATTGCCTTCCTGCTGCTGGAATTGCTGTTCTTTCTTCAGCACATGCAAATACCAAATCTATCATATTAAAAACACTTTCAAATAAAATCAGAGGAATATCTAGCTTTTCAGTGTTCCTAGACTTGGAGGGGTTGAGATCAGACTCTTTACTTGAACTATTAAAAATTGCAGGAAGATCCCAATAATCAAATTACTGCCTTAATGCTTTGTTAAATTTTTTTCTCAGTTCCTCCTGTTAAACATCCAACAGGTGACCCCCAAAATTTCTCTTTATAAACAAAAAACTTTTCTTAGGTCATTTGAATATAGAAAGAAAGCACTTTACATGTTTGGTTGCAAAAATGACAGACTTTTAGGGTCTTAATTAATTACTAGAGCATGAGCCAAGAGAGACCTGTGGATATTGTGACAGAGGAATAAAAACTGAACAGAACAGACAGATTTGAAAAAAATCTCACAACATTTATAGACTTTTCAGAGTATTTCTGTCCACGAAAAACAGAAAAGACAGCTTTCTTTTAATTACAAATTCTGTCTTTTTGTTGATTTTTCTTTTTGTCATTTGTTTCAATTTTGCTTTAATTTTGAAGATAACCTGATTTTTTTTTTAAAACAGCAATGTAAGGAACTTTTCTTTGACAAGCTCCAATTACATGCTCGGTAAGAGTTCTTCACAGTAGCACTTGAAATTCACTTTCATTCAAGACAAAAATGTCAAATTCATTTAATCACTGATACACTCAAATAGGAAGTTCTTCTGTCTCCAGTTATTCTTCAGTTAAATACTCCTACACCTCAGGTAGTTATCACAGAGAAGTAGAGATCTAGGAAAAGATATTTTGGTGTAACAGGGATGAAAATTTTTAATCAATATTAGTTTATATCTTCTACCTGCAAGAGTATCTTTAGCCAACCTGGGGGGAAAAAAATTGCTACTTTCAACTTGGCTGCCATGGTAACGTGAAATGGCCCAATTTATTGCAGTTATCACAAATGCTATTAATCCTGGGGATAACGATGGGTGGCAATGAGCCATGCTGAGGAGGATTATTTTCTTTTAAGTTTTGCTGAGGGATTTGGGAAGAAGTAGAACAACCACTACTGAAGATGATGGCTGAATAGGGACATTGGAAAAATGAGTTAAAACTGAAGATCTAAGCAATTTTTTTGTTCACATTCCTATTCTGAATAGCACCAATCACTGAAAAGGTGAGGCACAAGTCTGCTTGCTTTTGGTAGAGAGTAGCAAGTTGAGACTTCAGTAGTTTCTTTTGCTGCTTTAGTACAGTTGGAAACAGTTTTCTCAATCTGTAAGTCTGGTTTCCAGCACAATTTTACTTCCCCTGAGAACAAAATGAGACCTTTAACTCTTTTCTTTTTCCTCTTAAACTTTTACAGAAAGAACACAGTGGTTTATATACCCTCTGCCTCCACTCCAGGGAAATTGACCACATGTCCAGATATTTGAGATGAGGACCACAAATCATTCTGGTGGAAAGGTCTCTGGGGATCACTGAGCCCAACCTTCAGCTCAAAGCAAGACAAATTTCAAAGTCAAACCAAATGGCTCAGAGTTTCATCCATTCAAGACTTCAGTACCTCCAGGTATGGAGGTTCAACAGCTTCCCTGGGCACCTGCTGCAGTATCACACTTCTCTGACAGCAAATCCACCCCCCTTTGCCCATAACTTCTCTTATTTTCCATTGGAATTTCCCTTTCCATGCCTTATGGCTGCTGCCCCTTGTCCTCTTGCTGTGCCTGCCAAGGGGGGCTCACATCTCCATCTCTCTAATGCCCCTCGGGTACTTGAGGACAGCAACCAGAACCTCTCCAAACCCTTCCTTCTCTAGGGTGAACAAATCCAAGATCAGGCCCCTGAAGGCACTGATGGGCCTTGCAAAGCTCTCACAAACAATTGCTGATCAGTAGCAGTCAGATATTCTATTGATCTAAGTTTAAGAAAAAAAAGTTTAAGAAAAGTTTAAGACACACTTCAATATAATTATTCTTACTGTAGAGTGTTTCCATGCTACACGAAAAGGAGGGGCCATCATAAGAAAATTACTGCAAGATAAGTTTCCAGCACAATCATTGTGAAAGCACAATCATTATTAGGAGCCAAGACTTGCATCATGCTGTGCTTTTAAAGCTGGGGGTGATAGAGATTGCAGGAAACAATTTATACCTTCTGTTGATAGGATAGTCCCCAGTAATAGAAATGCATGCATCAACATTTGTAGGATCACCTGAGGCTCGTATTAGGGGGACCCTAAAAAGCACCTCCTGATGCCCAGGGACTGAGCTCACCTCTGAGTGAGGGTTTCAGGGCTGCAGAATTAGAGAGCCACTGATTTCCACAGGTGTGAGCACAGTGGAAGGTTTTCCAGTCAGGCCTTAAGGATCATTGTCTCACCTCACACTTCTACAGCCTCATTTCTGGCTCAATTAACAGTTTGTTAGAAGCTCTTCAACCTCCTGTTTCACAACGAGTTTGTGCCTTTGATGTGCAATTCAAAGGGAACCTCCTCATCTTGCAGCCCGTGGTTGATGAAATACTCTTGGTTGCTTTTTTCCCCTCTTCTTTGCTTGTCTAAAAGCAAATGGTCTTTTGCTCCACAGGTATGACAACCACACAAATATAGGCAGCAGTGCATAATTTAAAAAAAGGCATCCCAAAAGAAGGGAAATAATTTCAAACTAATTCTTTAGTCTTGTTCTGCAGATGACTGAAGTGTAAGGTATGTATAAAATGCTTCACAGTCACTAATTAAGTGTAAGAAGCTTCTGAAGTGTATTATGCATTTTACATAATTTCTACAGAATTATGCAGAGTTGGCATGTGTTGTTTTCTAAAACAAAATCACACTTTTAAATGTATTTGGATATAAGGCTAATTGTACACTGGCAAAGGGTAATTCTCACTTTGCAAGTGATTTTGTAGGGCCTTGGAACACCTGCCCTTTGAAATTAGTGTAAAGAAAATGCCTTTCCCTAACAAAAACATTTGTACAGAAGCCCTGTTGAAGCAATTAAAAGCTTGGAAAAAGATGGTTTTCAGTTAATTCTTTGGAATAGTGAGTAACTATATACATAACAATACCAAACATTATTCTAATCCTGAAAAAAAAATAATCACAAAGAGGAAAATTCAAAAAGTTAGCTTGAGAAAAACAGAAGATTCCTCTGGGCTATATTTTAACTTCTCATTAAACAGGAGATTTTTTTTTTTTAACAAATTACATTCCACAATTCCAATGCAAATAGAAATTTCTAGGGGGCAGCTGGAATTAAAAGATTTAACAAAGGTTTTTAATACAGATAATTTTTTTGCAAATACATCTTATTAACAGAAGATTTCACAAAGGTTAATTGTTGCCATCAAAAGGTGATAATTAGACATTTCTCACAGTTCAGCTTACTTAGAGAAGTACATCTCTATTCAGGAATATAATCAATCATATTCTTAAGATAAAAGGGAACTTCCCAGCATGCACATTTACAGGAGAACATCTATCACTCAACCCTCCTGGAGAATTAATGACAGAAGCATTTCCACTATCCTCGTATTACTTAATACTAAGATTATTTCAAATGGCAGGAAATCCTCATTAACATTTATTTTTGCCTAACTTGAATCAGAGCATTTCTTTTTCAGCCACCTGGAATAGAATGAAGCCAAGAAATAAAGGGGTGAGCAGCAGCTTCCTCTCCACTCTCAATATCCATAGTGAATGGAAAGGGATGCTAAATTAGGAGACACTGAAGAGGTTTGGATTAGAAATGCCAAAACAACCAACACCAGAATATCTGATATAAAAGAGATTAGGGGATTTTTCTTAGGAGTTGGACAGCAATAGTTCAAGTGTGCTTACAGAACAAGGCACTGAACTTCAAGATTCCTCATTATCCCTTATTGAATACATGATAAAACTTGATCTTCTGGTGAAGACTTCTTTCCTAATTAAGCCATTTGATAAGCATAAATCCTGAATTAAGGGGCAGTTTTGCTTTAGCTAGAGCCTATGCTTTTCTGCTGATAAGACTGGTAGCTGAAAAAGTTCGAGTCTTGAACCACAACATTTATAAACATGTACATAACAATAAATCAAAACTAAAGATATTTTGTTTTGATTTTTGTTTGTGTAAGACTCTTTTTACTTCTTCATAGCTAACAGATCAAATCATTGAGGCTGGTGCTATCTATATCATATTTCTTTCCAAAGTTGAATTTTTGGGGTAAGGAGGGGGTTTTTATCCTTGCCTTGGATGGTGTGGGGTTTTTTTTTTACAGGAGTCAGCCATTTCAGGTAGAAAATCAGAATAAAAGAGTTCCAGTTCTTTTAGAAAGGATAAAACATTCCCTAATTTAAAAGCTCTCATATCTACTTTAGAGGCACTGAAAGAGCGCATCCCTGATGTTGGAAAAGACATAATTTTATCTGTTCAGACTTTGCAAGTCAAATGACTTTCAAAACTCTGGGGTCACGAGCAGTCAGCGGACACCATGGCAAAAGCAACTCATTTCCAGGAGCCATCAGCATCATTAGACAAGCTCTGGCTCTCTGGGGAAGCTGGAGGCTGACCTTTTTACACCCATTACTCTCCCGCAGTGCAGAGAGCAGAAACCACAAGGGATGGGCAGGAATTTCTCTACTTCCTTCACAGATGCATGAGGAGGTGCAGGAACACAAATGTCCTTTAATGCCCTTGACCAGCCTGCCACTTCTGAACCTCCAAAAGGGATGGAAATGAGGGTGTGTTGCTTTTAAAAAAGGCAAGATGGATGGAAAAGCAGACAGATGGAGAAGGACTTAAGCCATGCTGGTGACAAAGCCAGACAAGAACACGGCTCAGGTGGCTGAGTGAGGAGCCAGCTGGGTGGGACACAAAGTGGGATTGATTTCACCCAGTTTTAGATGCTCATCTGTGGATAAGCCACCCTTGGTTCAGAGGGGAGGGCTAGAATGCAACCCCCTCATTATATTTTAGATGCCATCCGTGAGAGTTCAGACACAAATGCCTCCATTGAGTTGTGTGGTCCTTCTGAAGCCTTTTGTGGAGAATGGGCAGAGAGCTAAGAGGCAAAATTGGGATTCTTACTCAGCAGGAGACCACCAGGACTGAGAGATTTTGGTTGTTTTTCAGACAGCCTTCATTAAATAAATGTTCTCCAGTCTGAACAACGTTTCAGAAAAGATTCCACTTTTTGTGGGAGGGAAACAGCAAAGTAACATATTTATGAAATACATACAATGCATGGGAAAGAAAATTTTCTTCTTAATAAATTTTCAACCTCTCTCTCTCTCCCCCTCTCCCTTTTTCTGGGCCTAAACCATTCATTGACAATCTGAACAAGCTTAGTATTTTGTTTCTGGATATACACTATTGTCAGCAAATCCTTTAAAAATTAAAAATGTGTATTCCATAAATTAATCTGGTTCTCCTTGCAGAGCACCTGCAATGCTGCATTGCTCTGTTGGACAGCGTTTAACTCCATCTACAAATCCTGTAAGAAGTGAAAGCATTGCCCCAAGGGTTACAAAATCATGTAGGTGAGATTAATTCAGTAATTTATCTTCACATCGGTGGGTTTACACCCAGCCAAAAGATGAATAAGTAATAAACTCTTTATGAATGCCTAGAGTTACATTAGATTGGTTTTATTTCTAGGAAATAATATGTCTTTTGAGATTTTGTTATCAAAGACAAACGTCAATCCCAAAAGTTATTCAGACAAAGGCTTTCTTGGTTCTGTGTGTTCAAGTTCAGGATCTAAAACAGAGCTCTAAGTGAGAAAAGCCAGTATATTTGAATTATTTGGATATACATAAAACTGTAAAACTGTTTCCTATATGAAATTTCGCAGACTTGAACACCCTCTCCCATCTCCTGAAGTCTCAAATAAATCACACGCTATGCAGTGCTTAAGCTGTACAGCCCAAGAAGACACCAATGACTTCCATTTAAACACCATTTCCCCCTCCACTAATCAATACAAGTCTCCATCAAGTGCACCACATCCTCCATTAGGCAATTACTCTGCACAGTGTACATTCACTCCTCCAAGGGTTCTCTCACCTTCGTGTGCTTAAATAGAGTCGAGCTGGCTTTAAATCGCTCAATGCGCCCTTCCCCGAGAGCTGCAGCTCGTCCAGGTGATCCTGAATGATATCAATGTGCTGAAATTATTGAACAGCACAGCTGAGCAACTCACCCTGCATCCTTCCTTTGATTTGTGTGCTGCGATTTGGACACGAGCCAACTGCAAATTTCTGTGCAACCTAATTGCCAATACTCCTGAGGATCACGGAATAATCTCGTTATAAAGAGCATTAGAAGAAAAATCTTCTGCATGCACTTCAGGGTGGGTTTTCCTTCTGCCCCAGGCCTGCATATTGGTTTTCTTAACATTGCTCAAGCTCTGTTTGTTTTCATGCAACAGTTTCTAGAGTTTCCACGTGCATGGCAAAAAGGTTTATTGGTGTTTGTGACATCACAGATCATTTCAGGCTTTACAAAGGTATCTCCATTAATTTTATCTTCCACATCTACTCTTTTTCCTTGATTTTACTACTCAAAATTTAACAAGCAGCTGAGTTTCAAGGATTGGAGGCCCTTTTTTTGTGTGTATGAGTATTAAATAAAGCATGAAAATGGACTGAAAAGGCTATATGTACAACAATTTCAGTTTTGCTAATATTGAAATATTTATCTATAAAGTTTGTTATCATATGCAAAAACTCTTTAAAAATCTCTTCAAATGCCTTCAGTGCTCTCTTCTCATTGCAGCTAAAAATAACAAAAGATGCGATGTACATGTAATTTGCCTTTTAATTAAGCAAGAAATTCAGGCTAGAAAACCCACCTGCATGAGCACAGCTGCCTGTTGCACCTTGGAGCCAATTTGCTAAGCTGGTACTGGGAAAATGATCTTCCAGGCTATGTGATATACAAGGAAACATCATTTTTGTAAACCTGGATTAGCTCCCCTAATGCCAAAGGGTTTAAAAAAGAGGTGGGAAGGAGTAGGAAAACTTGAACTGACTCACTTAAAATTATGATAAAGGAAGTGTCTGAAGCTCTGGAGAGGATCATTTTGAGTGTTGTTGCAGCAATTTAACAAGTTACTGCTCAGAAATCTTTTTAAGCTCCCCACTGCTAATCTGTGCCAGGGGGTTCCAAAAAAACTCCATTTTTCATCACCTGATGGCCTCACTGGGCCCCAAACCACCCCTCTGACCTTGGGATTCATGTCAGGTATCAGATTTGTTCAATGGCTACACTAAATCTGGAAATCTGTGTTTATCTCTCCCGTTAAGATCAAGTGGGTCTGACACACCCCATCCTCAAGAACTGAAGTAGGCCTGGAAAGCTAATAGGAGTAAGAATGAGATCTATGTTCCATATTTCCCTACATTCCCTCTCCTCTCCCCTTCTCTTTAGGTATTTATGCCATCCCAGTTATTTCAGACAGGGCCATCTGGTGACCTTCTAACTATCAAGAAAAAGAATGAAATAGCTGAGGTTGTGAAGAGAACAGTAATGAGCTGATACTTGGGCAATGCACCATAAAGGATTTGTCCCATGTCCCATGACCAGGCTTCTTGGTACCAAAGCTATCAATTATTCAAGACAAATCCTTCCAAACAAAAGATGGACATGATTTGTCTTGGTGTTCAGTTATGTTCCATTTTAATCCTTCTGAAAACAAGAATATTAAAGAACATAGACTATGCAGAGAAGTTTTTCTGTTTCATCTGCAGTCTCTCTCTTCACACTGTTCTGGCAAGGCTCTTTGCACTCTCAGACACATTACTTTTCCTTTTTGGTACTGCAGATAGCTAAACCGCTGTAGACCATTCTTATGGTCCAGTCTGCTGTTCCTTATTTAGTTTCATAAAATACATCTTTGTGCATCATTTATTTTATAATAATCTGTTTTATTTATGCAAAAGTGTCTCATTGAGATTCAAAACATGTGGGTTAACAAAGCTTCAAGCACACACTGGCATTCACAAGGCTATAATTTTATCTGAGTCTTCCTTTCAATTAAATACTATTGGCAAAACTCCAAGGTACAGATCAATAATACAGATTCACAGGTCCTGCTTGCTTCACTCTCCAGCAGACACTACCTAATGGAATACATGGAGTTATTTAACCAAGAACAGGGGATGTTAATCACCTATAAGGTATATAGCCAAGACATGCCCCTGTCCCAGTTTTTAGTCATATTATAGGTCTTTATTTCATCAATGAGTACTGCAGCAGCCATAAGAAAATTGTTTGCTCAAAGCATCTCATCAGAATCCCATTATAAAACACAGCAGCCTTCAGCCATAAATTATAAAAGGCACCCAACAATCATAAACGTTTTTGGCAAACAAATTTCATCCAAATGGTACCATAAGTATAATCTTGCATCCTAAAATAATAACCTGTCATGCTCTACTTTTCATTTACAAAACTGACTTCAATTTTGCAGACGAAGCAGTCTTTGCTGCAGATTTCAGTTCAGAAAAGGACTTTCAAGTAAGTACTAAACACAAGGTTTGGCTTACTGATTTTTTTGACTCAGCAGCCTCTCAAGGTTTAGGGTGTGCTCAAGCCCTGTAGGAGTCAATAAAGCATAAACGAGTACATTCTGGTGAAGTTAGGATGGATGTATCTGTATCAGAAACAGTTTAACTGTTTTCTCATGCATAAAAAGTCACCTTCCCAGTCACTCTTTCTTTTGCTGAAGAAAGATGGTTTTCTATCACAGATAATTATTCAACTAATAATAAGGAATTACTTAATACACATTGCCAATTTCAAAACAAGAAGCCTTGTACTACTGGACCATCCATCACCTCGAACTCTTCAAACCTTGGATTTTCCTGCAGCCACTGCTACCTGTTTGCACATGCCATTTGTATCAAGGATTTGCCATCAAGGGGAACAAATGACCCCTTTGATTAATGCTTTATTGACTCATTTGTTCAGGAGGCCTTTCCTTTAATGAGAGAGGTTATTCATGGGTTTCCAGCTGTCTCTTCAGCAGTTACGGGAACTACCATCCTTGGCCACTGAGAAATGTTAAAATAATAAAGCTTTGGCATCTACTTTTTGAAGAGAGGCTTATATTAAGTGGCTAACCAAAATATGCTGTGAAGGCCTGAGTGACTGCTGGGCTCTTCAGAGTTTCATTTAATCTTAGACTAATATCACCTGCCCTTTAAACAGCTTCTCTCAGCCTTCTCTCTTGTATAGATAGAAAATTAACTCCTGGACTTCCTGAACACATTCTTTGCAATAATCAATATACTGCCATATAATTATCTTTGTAGCCTTTTCCTCTACGAGCAACTGTTTTCAAAAAACACCCAAATTTTCTAAAGTCTATTAGCTTGCAGCAAGATTTTTGACTTTAAACAGGGTCTCAGTGGAATGTAGAAGTAAAAATATTGAGTTTCCAATCTGCTCCTGCAGGTGTCCTCCGTTTGTGGGTGTGAGAAGTAGACAATGCAAAGGGGGAGGACAAGACTAATAAAATAATTATTTGAACAGGATAGATTTTGGCTTAAAAAATAATTATTGACTTTGGCTTCAAAAAATAATTATTGACTATTTTATTCTCTACTACTGAAATTGTGCTCTCAGGAGGCAGCAACTTCCTCTGCCCTGTTTCATACAGTACAGACAGCGATCTCTGGAGTTTTTCTTTGCAAGTGACTGAACAATTGTCAGCACCTAAAAGACAATCCTGTCATCAGCTGCTCCAGAGCCTCACTTGCAAGCTGTTGGTTTTCATTTGTGAAGTCCTTTTCACTACAAAGCCCATTTGAGATTAGAAAGTTAAATCTCTCAGAACTAACACGATGTGGTATCAATTCTTCTGATAAAACAACTTTGTGATTGCTTAAAAGCCATTCCCTCCTCCGCTTTCTCAACTCCCTTGGGTATTTGTAGTCACTAAGTTTCATTTTACATAGAAATAAAATTCCTCTGAATGTCACTGTCAAAACTCCAGATATTTTCCTGCTGCATGGACTCGAAGATGTTTGGGTAGACCTGTGATCTTCTCAAGAGGAAATAGCTGTATTTGTATTACAGAACAGAACTCATTTACAGTTTAGAGCATATGCAGCATGCAAAAATTTTAAATTGGTCCATAAGAACATGAGATCCATAAGCTGACAATAAGATATTCTGAAGACTACACTACTGAGCATGGACATACATAAATTCATGAGTAGAATTGTTTTCAGTGTTCATAATGAATATTTTGCCTCCTTTTTCCTGACCTGATTCAATTGCAATCTCAGCATTACTCTTCCTGGTTTAAGCACAGACACTGAGATATAAGAGTGGATATAGATATTTTTTTCCCTGTTTCTGATCCATTTAACACAATTGTGGTAAAAGAAAGCTTTTCCACTTCAGCTTCTACCTTGGTCCTCTTGCCAGAACTACCTGTACTGACTAGCTGTTCTTACTAGCTTACTACAGTCCCAGTGACTCCAGACTCCCCAGGGATGTAGGCAAAATCTGGTGGTGGCAGCAGCACCAGCAGGGAACAAAGTTGTAGTAGGTGATGGTCATCTTCAAAGGAGAAAAAAAAAAAAATAACAAAACCTACTCTTTGGACTGCTGCAAACTCAAGCCAGTCGTGGTCAAACCACAAATACCTGAGCTATTTCAGGCACCCAATCCCTTCCAGTTTCTTGCCTTTTCAACGAGCCAATGCATGATGCAGCACAACAGCAAGTGACAGAATTGGATTGTCAGCATTAGGAAATTAAACCTCGTAATGAGCTCATTTATTTAGGTCTTGGAGAAACACAATTTAAAGTTTGAATAAATCAAGAACTAATTCCTGGTTTTGACCAAAGTTTTGGCAAGGGACAAATGAAACAAATTCCATCCCAGAGCTCAGCCAGTCCCTCAGGAGAGGTGTCTGCTCTCTCCAGGCAGAGCTCTGGGTGAAGGTGTTTCCCCTTTAGTGCAGAACCTACTGGGCAGCACCACACATCTGCTGGACAGGACCAGTCCAGCTGCTGCAGCAAATCTGAGGCCAGGGGATTTCTGATCACAACTGCAAGTTTAATGTCCCTGTGTTCTGTGTTTTCATGCTAAAGACAGCTGCTGAGTCCAATGAAATATTTGGGGGCTAAGCTGAACAAAACCTCATAGGTGTCCCTGAGATATCAAACCTCCTGCATGTGGAGAGCAGACTTTAAAAAGGAATTAAATTAAAAGGAATTAAAAGGGAAAGTTCTCACCTGCGCTGCTGCCAGCCACTAGGTGGGAATGTTCACCCTGCAGACTCTCCAAAAGACAGCAGAAACCCCAGGTAAACCCCGCATTCAAATAAAACCTCCCTTTGCTCACAGATGTGCAGCCATGCAGTAAACCAGAAACGAATTTGTTTCCTTTCAGACCAACAATTTTATTTATTTTTAACTACGCTCACTTTTCTGCTAAGCACAGAGAAGCATTGTCACAGCATCTCACATGCATTTGCTGCTGTTTTTTCCTTGGACCTGTAAACTATTCCAAAGCAACTCCACCCACCAGAAATCAATTTTCTTCAGTGGATGTTTCACAGGGCAGATGCATACTGCATCTCTACCATTCAAAACTAATATAGTAGCATTTTCCTTTGTTTCTCTGATATTGCAGCTAACAGATTAAGTAGGGAAGAATGGGGATTTTATCCTCCCAGTAAATTCAGGGTTTATGATTTGCTCATAAAACGTTACATTGAAGTTACCATGAAAAACATACAGAAGAGGTCAGAGAAATCAGGCCCCGAATTTAATAGAGACAGAATATTCCTCTCTGTATCCAAATCCTTCTGTGCACTGAAGAACTTATGAGTAAACGTGAAACAAAACAAAACAAAAAAAAAAAAAAAAAAGGGGGGGCAGCACAAAATTCATATGCTCCAAGAATTGCAGAGAACGAAAATGAATGTGGAAATATTCTGAGCTCAGGAATGAAAAATTAAAGCTCAGTTTCTACTCCCAGCTATTTAATCACAGTATTTTTCTGATATTACAGCTTCCCTTCATCTTATGCCTGTTTCGTGAAGTTGAAGAAAAGAAGTAACTGCTGCTGCTGGTCACAATGTTAATTTTCTTTCTGGCTCTTCCCCTGAGGAGCTGAGGAATAGGGAGCAAAAGAAGATAAAACTATTTCTGATTCTGCAGTGGAAACAATTTAAATCAATGTTTGTTTCACAGACCAAGAGAGGAAAGAGAAAGGAGCTGGTTAAGCTATTTTCAGGAGGTCTCTCAAAGCAGACTTATTCGGGGTTAGACCTGTGCCTGACAGAGCAGAAACAGGACACAGAATCTCTCACCACACTGCAGGGTGTCCTTCCCACAAAGTCAGCAGGACAGTCTCCCTTGCCCTGTGCGTTCAACTAATTAAATATGTAGAGGTTGAAAGGGGAAAATCTCCAAATCGCGTGAGTGCCAAACTGACAGAACTTATCCGAGCCACGCTTGCTCCAGAGATGAAATCTTCAAATCACTGTTGTGAAATAAAGTGACAAACACTCCTGTTCAGTCTGGTCTCTCACTGGCAGCTGTTTAGACCCTTGTGCAAACGTGTCACACACTCACAGACGTTTCCCGCATTGGAGTGGGAGAGCCCTGTGCACAAATGCTTGCCACGATAAAAACACAAACCACTATATTGGCTACAATCATCCCCCTGTGAAACAAAATCAACCCCTAACCAGGCAGGAAGATTGCTCAAACAGCAAACTACACTCTTGCTTGCAAGTCTTGGGTAGATTTTTGTGTGAATTACTGCAATTACTTTGGAAAAATAGGGGAATAATTCATTTTACCCAGATAATTCATCAGAGAAGGCAGCCACGGAAAGCAGGGGGAAATTGCAACACACAATATAATTTTATGGTTTTATTTCACCACTAAAGCAATCTTTTTTAAGGGTAGTTAAGATAATTTGAATTGCAGATGAATAAAACTTCAGGTCTTGGATTGTTTCCTGTGTGTATCAACCAAAATTTCAAAGGTCAAACTGTAGAATAGTGCAAAGCAAGGAAAGTTAATGGGCCTGTACCTACCTATACCAGGACATAATTTAGCCTAATTGTGGGGGGGTTTCTGACATTTCTTCTCTGTCCCATTTAATGGGAACTCAACAGCTAATTCCAAATATTTGAATTTGTTATATCTGTTCATTCTTAGATTCTATCCAAGGCTAGCCTTGAAGGATTCCTAACTCCTTATCAGAGTCATGAGTTGCCCTTGGCTGTACTTCTTGCTGAACCCTCTGATAAGCCCTCTGTTATATTTTTCATGGAAAATTGAATCACACCTTATGAAAAGGAAATAACTTATTCCTTTTGCTCCATACATCTTCATTCAATTTTCCTTAAATAGCTGCAGAATGGCAGAAAGGTCTGGGCAATGTCCAGTGAAACAGCCTGGCAGGGGAGCCATGGCCTGAAGCTGTGCTCCAACCATCATACAGGAATTATTCATGTGAGCACTTCTCATGTATTCATGGGTTGTGTTGCGCACATTGCTTCACACCAAATCAGAATATTCTCAAAAAGCCATCTTGGCCACCTGCTCATAGAATTGTAGAATGGTTTGGGTTGGAAGAGACATTAAAGATCATTCCAGTTCCAAACCCCTGCCACGGGCAGAGACAGCTCCCACTAGATCAGGTTCCTCCAAGCCCCGTCCAACCTGGCCTTGGACACTTCCACGGATGAAGCATCCACAGCTTCTCTGGGTCAACACAGACCTTTAAGATTTTAAGGAAGAACAAGCAGAAAGCCATGGAGAGAAGGACCCCTCTCCTTCCTGGGCACTGCCAGGCTGGAAGCAGCTCTAACAAAGGGACCTGGCCACAAGCCAGCACCGTCCCCTGGAGAAAAGATGTCCAGAGGCATCCTCAGGTGTCATGACAGGAGCACAGGCAGCAGACTGAGAGACAAACTGGTGCAAACATGGACAGAGCTCATCAGGGTCCAGCAGATCTTGCCCAGGGGCTGGAGCTCCTGCCCTGAAGGAGAAGCTGAGGGCCTGAGGGTTGTTCAATCTGGAGAAGAGCTGGTTTGAGGGGAATCTTAAAGCAATTTACCAGAACCCAAAGGTGTCAGGGAGCTGGAGCCAAACTTTCCACTGCAGTTCGTGGAGGAGGACAAGAGAGGAAGGAGTGAGCTGAAACACGTGAAGTTCAGATGAGCCATAATGAGAAACTTTTTCAGAGGAAGTGTGTCCCAATGGAGCAGTCTGCTCAGAACTGCTGTGAAGATTTTCAACACCTTCTTGATAAAGCTCAGAGCAACGTGCTCTGACCTCATGACAGACCATGGTTTGAGCATGAAACTGAACCAGATACCTCCACATGTCCCTCCCAACTTCAATGAGCCTGTCATTGTATGAACTCACAACCTGGACATTTAATATTTTCAAAAATCCTGAGAAAAAAGTCACCTTTTACACTGGTTGTGATGAAAACCCAGATAATATAATGGGAGTATTCCTGTCTCAGAGGAGCAAAAGGATTATGGCTCATTACAAGCCATAATTTTCAAGATGATGGGATTTTTCCAAAAACTTTTAACAAATAATGGGACTCATGAAGGGACAAAAATACATTTGAAGACTAAGCAGCATAAGCCAACTATGTATATGGATAATTTAATCAAACTGCTAAAGTGGTAGGAGAGATCCAAAGAGTTAGTGATGCAAAAAAAATCTGTAATTACTTACTAGACACAGATTAAAGAAAATTTAAGAATTCTAGAAGTCCTTTATAAACTTAAGATAAAAGATTTGGACACACATGTTGTAAAGTATCTATTTAAAGCATTAGCTTTATCTCTAAGATTGTTCTGATCATGATTTAAGCAGGAAGGAACAGGGTTCTTGCAAAGCCAATCTGGTTAAAACTTCATGGTTTGGCACGATGACTTCTTTTTGATTCAAATAAATATGAATTTTCACTTACTAAGCAAGTAATGAGGATCATAAAGCTATTTTTACATTACAGACTTTGGTGAAACATGAATAAAGTCACTACAACTATTAGGGATTTTGACAGAAGATTTAAGAGATTTATCATCCCAGCAATGTGGCCAATACAACAAATGAACTACTTTTTCTGTTTAATAATGGAAATATACCCCAAATAACAGTTATATAGAAAAACATGTTTTTTACACTGCAATTCAGTCACCTTATTCTGCCAAGCAAAGTAACAACTTAACAACCTTATTTTATTACCTCCCCCATATTCCAAGTGTATTTTAAACTCCTAACAAGCAAGAATATTGCCCATACATCTTGGATTCTCCTGCAACTTTCTTTAACAATTTAAGAGCAGAACCAGTCTTGAGAGGAAAAAAACCCACCTTAAAAATAAAAAGCCAAACAACACATCAAAGACAGTAAGTTTTGTTTCTAGGATCAGCCCCAGTGAGGAAATTTGCTCCAAGATACCTAGTCTGTCTGATGCCAAGAAACACATGGCTTGTGATGAGTATTTTTCAGTCAGTTTGAAAATGCAGTTGGGGGTTGTATTCTCAGTAATATAGTTCTGCCTGAGGAATACTTCAGAATACAATAACCTCTGTGTCATAGTAGATCATTGTAAATGCTAAAATAATGGAACATTCCCTCAGTGGAAAAGGCTACAGTCCTAGATTTCATCTAGTTTCTAAAATAATGCTCACAAAATAATTGGCCACCCAGACATTTGTAGTTTATCCAGCTCTGTAACTTTCCAGAGAGAGACTTTATAATTCTCTCTTCTCGGTCTTTTCTTTTTTTAATATTTTCCTTCTTAAGTTTATTAATTTCTTGTAATTTACTACCATTAGATCCCCATTTGATCAGCACCTTTATTGTGTATTTTCCTAGAATAATTCATCTCCCTAGATGAGAGGGCATGAGGCATTGCTAGTAATTTCCTTCTCTACCCATTATCCTCTTATCTCTACACACTGGATTCAGTTGTGAGGAATTTGAAACAAAGACTAAACCTGACATAAAAAGTTTTGGTTTTAAGTCCCTACCAAGGCCAAGTTTAGGTACTGAAACATATTTTCTCCAGAAGCAGAGATATAAAGTAAAATCAGGGAAATGCCCCAAGTTTCCAGTTTCTGGATCCCAAGTCCAGGTACCTGAATGGTTCAGGAGCCTCAAGAAGAGGCACTGCAAGGCATCTGCAAGCCCTTTAAGCAGCCTGTGCCATTTATTTCTTTCTTAATGAAACTCTGCTTAAGAGAGGGATTGAATCTCTTGATATCTCACCTGATATCTAAACCCCTTTTTTTTAAAACCATCAATTTTATCAGCAAACTTTAGAATACTGGAAATTTTCTACCTAGCCACAATTATTTCTTCCTCCACAGAAATTGTAGGAAGTTTGTTTGATGAAACTTTAGATTTTCCCTTGAGTTTCAGGGCATCAGATATGTAATGTGCAATGTCTTGCCTTCATTAAACCCTCAAGGTGACCCCAAATTAAAATTCAAAGCAAACATTGTCATGGGATATAAACAGAACGAGCTGAATAAATGCTGACAAATTACAGGACAAAAAATGAATAAAATGTCACTTGTCAGTGTCAGCCCTATGTCACTGATGCTGTTTAGAGAACAGACCTGATTGAAACCTCAGGTTAAACAAGTGACCAAGATGATGACTCAGATAAGAAATATTTGTTATTTTTATCTAAATCAATTAAGGAGAAGGTTTGCTGCAATTCACCCCAAAGAGATCTACACAAAAACTCCTTTAAAAATGACACTGAGACCACAAAACCAGCAACACTAAGGCATTTCAAGCTGTGATATGTGCTGCCACTGTGTGCTGAGGGGTTCAAAGTACAGAACATTAAAAAGTTTCTAACATCTTCTGTGGAAAAGAAAACCTTTTCACTCTGATTTATCTCCAACCTTTTAAGTAGCTCTAAAATGTCCACTTCAGGTGTTGATCTAAGTTCAATTTCTTACTCTCCTGTTTTCACTATAAACCACATTATCTGCCACCTCACTCTGCCCCTTTTTCCTCTACAAAGAAGTTTGTGTCTGCCCTGCCATCTCTGGAGCTCCCCAGTGTCAAGCTGCCAAAGATTAGACTACACTTTGTCATAAGGAAAACTTGTTCAAAGAATTATGTTGGTTTTATAAATTGTATACTTCTTAAATACATCAAATCAAACAGAAAATCAAGTGGAACACACTGAGTTTATCTCCAGCACTTCAGGGCAATCCTTGGATCTGCTGCCAGAGCTGAAGACATGCAAATTTTGATGGGGAATTGCAACCTAAACTACATCCCATGAGGAATAAGCACAGTATTTTTGTTATTGCACCTTTCCAGGTGGTCAGCCTCATCATCCACAAACTAAAATTCTGCTGTTTAAACAGGAACTACCAAGACAAGTTTTCCAAGGAAAACAAACCCACTCCCATTTGAGAAGGTATTCCTGCTTACAAGAGCCACAGTCCCTGTTTCAGCTATATGAATAAAAGTAGCAACATACAGCTCATAAGATGATTTTTTAAAATCTTTGTTTCATATACCAGATTATGTTTATTATCATCTTTTTTTTTCCCCCTGGTTAAAGGAATGGCTTGAGATAAGCAGTCTAATGGTATAAAGTATTTACACAACATACACCCAAAGCTCTATGGAATTTATGTATTTCCATAATGAACACCTGTGAGACTGAAGAACAGCCAGTGACTCAACATTCAGGCTTTTGTGCATAGGCAGGAGGGATCTGGCCTGAAATCCCTCAGCAACTTGATTTAGATGAGGAATGAAGGACATGGAAACCTCAGGCTGAAGGCTGGAATGTAGGATGAGACTGGAGTCCCTTTCCCTTGGTCTGTCCCAGCCAGAAAAAAAAAATTAAAAAATGGGGTCAACAACACAGACAAACCCTCCTGGACTGATGTCAAACACAGAGCTGTGGCAGGTGGGACCCTCGGTCTCAGAGATGTGATTGTCAAGTGTTTGCACTCTTAAATAGCTGAGTGTTTTCTGGCCTCCATGGGTTTTAGTGTTGCTTCCCATAGCAGGGAAGAAATTTACTCATGGCAGTCATGAGGAAACCCAGGAGGAACAGGCCTGGAATAATAAGGTGGAGGCATCACCATGACCTCCTTCTGCACTGCCAAAGCTGACCCAGGAATCCAGTCACATCAAGGAATTTTCTTCCTGTTGGAAACATGGGACTCTATTATCAAGTTCAGGAAAAGGGAAATGGATTTAGGGAGGCAAAAACCCAACAGGAACTCGGTGCCAGAGCTGGGGATGCTACTCCAGGAAAAAACAGGGAATGCAATAAGGCATGGAAAGTTTCCACAAGGGAAGTTTTGGTGAGTGATATTTTAAGGAGTTTGGAGGCCTGGCCAGCAGCAGTTTACCTGCTGGTGCCATGTGCTGCTTCTCTAACTTTTGATAGCTCAAGCTGCTCTTTCTATGCTGCTGCCACAGAAGAGTCTGTGTGAGCACCTGGCACAGAACAGAGCCCCCTGCTCATGGAAGATGCTACATCTCTAATCTGACTGCACTGTAAATCACTTTGACCTCCAAAGAGAACATGTCATGGATTAACAGATGTTCTGTAAACTATTTCCTTGCCTCTTCCATCCTGGTTGTGTCTAGGCAAATCAAGCCTGCAGATTGTGCATTGTGGAAATATCTCTGAATGCTTTGAAATGTTCCAGAAATAAAGGCAAACACACTTTACCTGCCATGATGCCAGACTCCTGTTGTACGAACACTCAGACTCCCCATCTTCAGATCACAGAAGGAAGACAGATCCCAGTGAGGGGAAATTATAAATACCCTTTTCTACACTTTTCAGTGCAGTACATTTTACCTGTGGTTTTAATCTACAAGTTTTACTCTGCTGTTAAATGCTCAAGCCATATTCAGATTTGGCTGTATGTGCTCTTTATTTTCCTCCTCCTGTCTCCTTCTCCCAAGAGATAACTGAACACAAGACAAATAAAAGCAGCATTATTTATATACTTTTATCATATATATTTATATACTATATTTATATACTATATTTATATACTATATTTATATACTATATTTATATACTTTTCAGTAGCAGATATACAAACAAATCCTACCCTGTGCTATAAACAATGGAAATTAGAAGGTCATCTGTTCCATATTGTAATAATGCAGAGAGACCTTTTGTCTTCACAGGAATTTGATGTTCTGAAACAGATTTTAAGTGTAAGGTTTTGATTCATTAAACCCATGACATTGTGCTCAAAGGAAAAAAGCCTGTATTTAATTACAGCCCAGTTGTCCTGTTTGCTTGCTATTACTACTCTGAAATAGTAATTGGGGGGTTTTCTACTCCTGGTCTGCATGGGTTTCTTGAGTAAAATAACATTTTAAACTCTATTAGGCTGACTAACAGGTCCATTAAAAAGAAGCTAAGGAGCCCACTTCAAATTATGAGTTAATTAGTTGGGCTGGCAACAGGCTGCAAGAAGGAAACCAGCCCAAATCAGCTGCAGGTAAATCTGCTGGGCTACTGTGACCCACCTGCCTCAGGCAGCAAGCCCTACACCAGATACCACTGACCTGGGATGGCAAATAAAAGAGGATAAAATAATTTCTGCTTTTGGAATAGACTCAGTGATCACACACACATCCATGCCCCTTGAAAGGAACTTTCATTGAGAAATTCACAGAAATCAGAACTTTCACTATGAGAAGTGGGTTGGAAGGGTTTGTTGCAATTTCTCTCTCTCTCTTTTTTTTTTTTTTTTTTTTT
>VWYP01031782.1:851610-928303 GCA_013400435.1 Pycnonotus jocosus
TTTTTTTTTTTTTTTTTTTAGTAACAGGAAGAAATAAAAAGCCTCAAAACTTATCAGCTGCCCCCATCAGTTTCCAGGCAAGGGGCTCTAGCTGAAATGTCAAACACCAGCAGATTAGCTCTGCACTGCAGAGAAAGCCTCTTGTAGAGGAGAAAGCCAGGAGTTGACTCAATTCATGTTCCAAAGTGCCACATTCTGCCTCCTGCAACCTTTTCCTCTATTTTCTGTTGCATGGCCTGTTTTGGCATAGACCCTTCTCTGTAACCACAAACTACATCCTAAAATAACCAACATTTGCACCACACTCAGCAGCCTAACTCTGAAGCTTCATCAGTTGCTTTTTGCTTCCTAGGATTATTTAAAAAAAAAAAAAATCAATTTGTTGGGAGTTCTCCTCCTCTGAACATACTGCACATTTTTTTCTGTTTATATTGCTTGTTAAATATATTGGCCCAACTTAGAGTAGCTCAGAGACCTCCACATTCCAAAATAGCAAATCTTCCTTGTCAAAGTTTTTGTTCTCTCTACCCTCCTTGGGTAAAGAAGAAAGATTGAGTATTTCCCTAAGTTTGGTAGTTGAAGAGGTTATTTTCTAGGGGAGAGTAAAATAAAAGTATTTTGTGTGTGTATATCTTAATAGAATGCACACAGCTTTTACTATGAAAGCTCAAGGGCTTTCTGGAGCAATTCTTGCGTGGTTATCAAGAACCAAAATGTAGATAATGCAGAAAAAAGCCCTGTTTTGTTAGAGTCTGGAATCTATTAAATTTCAATTTTCCATGCATCCTGGTTTAAGCAGCTTGTACCACAGGGAACCAAACACGTTTGGCTTGGCACTTCAGTACCAGGAGCAGCAGAACAGAAAAGGAAGAGAGCCAGAGGGAAAATCTGTTTGCAGACACATACAAAACACAGATTTCCTTTCAAGAGCAGGTAGGAATCTGTGCTATTAAATACCCATTTCATCTTTGTCACAATAACTCATCTCTGGAGATGTTTTTGAACCATAGCCAGAGCTGTGTAGCAATAGAAGAGTTTGTAACACCAAGGAATAAAGAGCTGATAATGGAAGCTGTTGACATCCTCTGCCCCCCCATCATGGTATCTTGTATCTTCATGCTCACTTCTTGCACTTTTAATCAGATCACTTGAAAGGACTCTCATAAAACCTGTGTTCTGGTAATCATCTCTCACTTCCAAGAAGAAAAGCAGATCCCTGGCCACCAGCAGTGTAAAACACCTCGGATTTTACTGTAAAACTTGTTTGTGTAATTGACCATCTCTGAGGAATTGGACACATGCAGGAACAACATCAGACTGAAATGTGCCTGCATTTTATCTGTCTTTTTCTTCTCTTACACCATTAAGTTTTCTGATGCTATTATTTAAACAAAATAAAATGACTGGCTTATTTGATATTAATGTATATAAAAATTTTCCAACATAAAGTTGGAATAAACAGTATCCATGTATTGGAATGCAGTTGTAGTCCCCATTCCCCACCATCACAGGACCTTTTCTTATAGGAAATATTTTGAAAACTTACAGAAAAATACATGATTATTAGGTTAGGCAATACTGTATTTTCAAAACAGATTTATGTTTCAGACAGCTCTTAATAAAACACAAGCAGAAATACAAATAAATATTTATGCAAGCACCTGAATATGGACATTATACAAATATATAAAACAACACATTGTAGGCTACTGGTGGATGAGTAGTGAGTTTAACTACTTCATTTGTCTTTTGTGGGGGCATAATGGACATCCTGTGGATGAGGATATTTGGATAACCTCATGCCCAAGCCTTTCAGCTCAATGATTTGAGGAGAATAATGTTCTACTGGAGACATGTGTTGCAAAGTGTCCATTTATCAAACAACAGGCAGGCTGTCAGAGTATTTCTATTCCCCTCATGACAAAGCTGCAGGTAATTTTACAGAGGGAAGTGTCAGAAGAAGGAAAACACCGAGTTAGGACAGAACTTTGAGGCAGGGCAGAGGCTGACAAACACGAGCAGGAGCACAGAGCTCACGCTTCAGTAAGACACTAACAGAAGCTAAAAGATCTAACAAGAGAAAATAATCCACTTGATGAAAACTTCCATGAATAAGTGAAAGAGATACTCTCTTCTGGCAGGGGTTAGAGAGAGATTTTTTTTTTTTTTTTCAAAGCTTTCCTGAAATACTATTCCACTTAGTAACAAGTAGTGATGCTACTGAAAATGCCCCCTGTTCAGCAAGCTTATAGAAACTCAGCAGGGCATTTTTTGAAGGCACTGAAATGAATGCCATGACTAGGATTATTCTCCAGTAATTTACGTGCATGAATTCATTAAATTATTTCATTGTGGTCCTGTTGTATACACACATAAGGCTTTTTAGTTTTTTTTATCATCATGTCACTCACCACAAATGGAGACTCCATGAGACATTCAGATGCCCCAAAACTGAAGAAAAACTTGCATTCTTACTGACAGCAGGCAAATTTTCTTCCTCCTTCACATGAAGTCACATAAAATATAATTGACTGAAAACATTAGAGCTACATTCAAGAGGAGGCAATTATTTGAGTTCTGATGTATTTCACAATGCAAAGCCAGAAATACACTATGTACTATTAGAGTATCTTTAATTCACCTCCAGTAAAGTAAAATATTTTTCCTGTAGCTCTACAGTGGGTTTTTGTTAATTCATGGAAAGCACCATCATTAAAACATTGAAAGAATTAAAATGGACAAATTAGTTTCAAATATGTCTCTGTATTTTTACTAAGGAAAAGTAGCACAAAACCATCTTTCACTGGTCATCATTAAAGGTTGCCAGTTTGCTTAGTGTGGTGATCTAATATAAAGTCATTTTAGTCACAGTTCACCCAACAGATACATAAAAAGAAAAGCTGGTAGAATGACAAAGAAATTCTTGGAAAAGTATCTTGTGTTTAAGCAAAGTTTTCAGAGCAACTAACTTGGAGAATCTCTAGTTTTAATAGTTAATTTGAAACATCTGTAACACCATGTAAAACCAAGAAGATTATGCTTTTTCTTTTATCAGGACAATCACTCAAGAACTGACATAAATTCAACTAAGTGATGGTACTATGCAAGATCTTCACTTTTCTTTTTCTGACGTCTGTTCCCCTATTCATATCAATGAACAAGGTCTAGTAACCCTGCCCTTTGTTCCTGGAATCAGATACCTCATGAGACACTTCTGAGTTTTGCTCATGTAAAGATCAACACCTATAACACTAGTCCTTATCACCATTTTGGGGGGTTCTGACTGCAAAGAAAGGCTGCAAAATCAGGATGGCACATTTTATTTGGTGTTTCCAGGGACTAAGTTATTCAAGAGAGTTACCATTAAAAAAATATTCTTTCCTACCCTCACAAAAGAGATTGTCTTATTTCTGGATTTAAGTAGGTTTTTTGAAGTGCTTGCATAGGAATTGTTACACCAAGAGCACAGATAATGTTTCATTTCTGTAAGTTTATCCCACGTATTCTGGCATTTAAGTTTCCAGAACTGGCATTCTCTGCAGTGACCAATTCAGGAATAAAGAAGATGCAAGAAAATGTGGTTAAACTTTTCCACTTTGGAGAATAGTAGAAATTTTCCAAGGAAAATCCTGGGTTCCAACATCACTTCTGGATTAACTCTTTTGTAATTTCTATGATGTTATACAAGGCCTTTGCACAGCCTATGGGACAAATGCAGAGATAAAAAATGTGGGAGTTGGGAAGCCATCCAAAGCTAACTCGGTATGAGTGGAACTGTTTCCTTCCCAGGTGGATAGGATTGGCCATGGATGGTTTTGGAATTGCTGTAATTACTGCAAACTTCTGTTCACAAGGTATTCTCAGCTGGGCTGTTTGCTAGCAATCTTTTATCATTTTCAAGGCACAGAGCCTGCTTTAGTTAAAATCAGTAACAGTGTTTTACAAAAAAGATAAGAGCTTCAAATCAGCAAGTGCCAAACCTGCTGCTCAGAGATAAATTAGACATTCATGTTTGCTTAGAAAGGAGGTGAAGTTTAGTTTATTCCCCCCCCATAAGCTGACTTAAGTCTTGGAAGCCTTAAAAAAATGCATTCAAACCCTTAAGCTCCACAACCATGAAGCCAAGGTCTTGACCATATTAGAATGTAAGTCATAAAGGATCTACCCTGTAAGAGCAGCCAGACTTGAGAGAAATAGCTGAAACATAAATCTACTTTAAATTTCCAGGTCACAAAAGGTATTCAGGCGGAGTAGCAAAGGGAGGCCACAGGCTCAGACACATTCTGCATCAAAGACTCTGTTATACCATATAATGACTCTGTTTTACCATATAATTTCACACAGCTAGGATTGGCAAGGAATAGTTGTGTATTAGCCTGTCCGACAGAGCAAAAACAGAGATTGCAGCCTTACTGCTCTGCCCACTCAAACTGATTTTCCCTGTGAGCAGACTGTATTCTGGGCCAGGAGAATGTCCTGAATAGTCAATTTTGATTTAAATAGGAGGAGAGACATAATCACCCTGCCTAGCAATACCTGAACAACCCAAAGTTTTAATATCTTCAGAAACAAATGCCATGTAACAAAGTTACTTCCTTCTGGTAAGAGGAGAATGAAGCTGTTAAGCCATGGGAAAAATCAACTTCAACATCATTACCTAGAGAGTGACAGTCACAAAGAAGAAAACAATTACATAGAACACCAGAAAAGTACAAAGACTACCAAGTGTGCAAAAGTATTTTTGGAAGGATTATCTCTCCATTTTCATAATCCAATAGCATTTGAAATAAGTACATCACAGTTTGGCTTTCCATTAAGAAGCTTGCTTCAGCTTTTCTATTTTCCACATTAGCAGAGTAAAAGCCACAACTGGCTACAGATTTTATTATGAATTAAAACAAATAGGACATGGGGAAAAGAAGTAGTGAATCCTCCAAAAATACAACTGCTTCCAACATCATTTACAGTAATAAAATACCATCTTTAAAGTGTCACTGTCATCAACGCACCTTAATAAAAATATTCCTAGTAGGGTAAACTGTGGGACCCTGTTGAAAAAAAAAAAAAAAAGATTCAGAGACAAATTTATTTTTGTTCAGAATGAAATATATCCCAGGGTGCTGCTTGTCTTGAGCTAAGTGACTCGTGGAAACTTTTTGGCATTTCTTAAGCACTTCCTGCCCAGCAGCACAGATTTCCTCTTGGACCTGTGTGGAGAAGGGAGTCAATACAAATCCAGCCTGCTTGTCAGTGAGGGATTTTATTGGCTGGATGCCTTGGAGAGAAGCCGAGGTGAGCCCTACATTTCCACTTTACTCAGAGCTGCTGCCACCTGGGTGCAGACTGCCCAGAAGCAGGAGCACAGGGGAACACACAGGCACCAGAGATGTGTGAACGTGCTCTGTTCCTGCTCTGCTTTGTTGGTTTGCTGCTTACCTAACAACAGCAGGAGGACAGAGGGTTCATTCCAACAGATATTTACCTGAACATTCTAAAACACAGCCTTTCCCAGCAGAAAACAGATCATCATGATGGAGAAAAGAAATAAATATAAATAATGCAAAAGAATCGGTGTCAAAAATGCCTCTCATTAAATGCTCTATTTGCAGGAAGTTTTCCCAATTATAAGGCCTATGTATGATCAATATTGCCTTTAGACATTTATTTCTGTCTGCTGTTTCTATTCTTGCTAGTTTATCTGCACTAGTCCCAAAAGAAATGCTAGCATGATTCGAGTTTCATGAAGTGACCAGTCAAACAATGTCTGCAGACCCTGTGCAGGTCTTCCCCTGTTGACAGGAGAAGCTCTCACACAAGCCAGCAGGTTAAAAATCACCAGAGAATCCCAACAAAAGGCATGCCTCCCTAAAGACTCTCACTTGGAGGCTGTTTGCTCGTTTCTGGTGCTCAGACTCGTCCTTGGTGGCAGAACCCTGGCGCTCTGTCTGAGCAGTGACAATCGCATTTCCCACCGCACACCTCTGCTCCCCTCATTACTGCCAGAGCACAGCGATGCCACCAGCCCTCCTCCATCACCTCCCGCTATAAAGACATTATCTGCCTGCAATTGCATCACTAATTCAAGGCAAAGCAGGTGGTAGCTCGGAAGTTAATGAGAACGAAACACAAGCAATGTTTTGTTTTCGGATTAAGAATTCCCCCAGGGAAATGACAACTTTGTAAAATCGCTTGCAAAGCCAGGCTCTGCAGCAGCAGCCTAAAACCTGAGCAGAGTTATGGTACCTTTGCTGGGATTATTCCCACAGAGCACCAGTTCAGGCAGCAATCAAATCAGCTAAAGATACATGCAAGGGGAGTCTTCATACATCAAATAAAAATGAGATCCTGGGAAATAATAGCTGTTTAAAAAGTTTTACAAGATGAAAATGAGGAAGGAACCTTAGTCCTACAGCAGCTATACCGAGTTTTTTCTCATTAGTACTTTGGTTTGTTGTGCCTTTCACAAGGTCATCCTCTCTGTACTCTCATTTATTTCTTGCTAGGCTTAAAAAGTTCATTTTTGCAGACCTCCTGAATCTGCTGGTTACACAGAAAGATTTTGAGCCTTCATCAGAAGTTTTTTCTCAAGATGTTATCAAACTAAATAGCAAAGTACCAAAAGCACTTTTAAATGACACAAGTTCCACTGTACCTTTTCACTGTGGGACCAAACATATTATTGGACTAAGTAAGTAATTCTTTATACCTGCATGACCCAAGAAACTCCAGAATTAATAAGTATCTCACTTCATTTCTATTGACTCCAGAATAATTATCCCACTGTCAGAGTCTGCCCTGAAAACTCACAATTTTGGGTTCTCAGTTTTTTAAAGGAGTGAGCCTTTCTGCCAAGAAAAACTGCCACCACTGAGATATATATAAAAATCAGAGACAGCAAAAGAAATGAACCTCAGTTTAATAGAACAGCTATTAAAAACAAAACCACACCATGCACTAAATTAATCCTGGAGACTAACTCAAGTTATTTCAAGATTATTTACTTTTTTTCTGCAGTTTTTGTTCCTTGTGTTTATCTTGTGGGCTATTTATTATTCAGAGTAGGAGGAAGATAAATTAACTTCTATTCTGAGAAGGGCTTTGATTGCAATGAAGTACAAATTAATGGCATAATTGACTTATTGCAAGTCACTAGCAACATTATTACAACAAACTTCCAGCTCAAGAAATAAAACTAGGTAAATTTTTTTCAAAGAGGAAATATAAGTAGGCAGAAAACAGCTGTTCAAACCACAAAGATGCTATATTAAAGTCAAATCTTACTTCTTGGACAGTGTTTAAATAGCTACAATAAATCACAGGTAATAAAGACCTCAGTTTTACTGCTGCTTGGAAAAATGGTTTCTCTTTAAGTGTAACACAGACAAATGACATCCTTCATTCACCCTAAAATGACCTAGAAATGCAGGAGGTGCCTGTTGAATGACAGCATTCTGTAATTCAGAATTCCCCAGAACTTCAGCCACGTGCCAGGCCAAACTGCTCCTGGCTAAAAACAATTCTAATCTGGCAACATGGATGGATCCTGCCCTCAGGTTTGTGTTTTAAATTGAAATTTACCCATAGTAAAACTTGTATTAACCCATGTTCAGAGCCCAACTAACAGGCGTGAAACAGAATTTTGCCTTCAGAGGTTGAAGTAAGCACTTGCTACCTGCAGGGGGGATCCCATCCACTGATCCCATTGCTGCATTTGGACCTGCAGCAGAGAGAGTTTCACACAACACACCAAGTTAACATCAGGATTAATACTGAGTAAAAAGACTCAATTTCTGATATTAAAAATTCTGAGAATGCACTGTAATTTGGATTGGCTTTAAAATATGGTATAATTATTGCTCTCCAGTTAAACACAACTACTGCTTTGTTCTCAGTGCAAGAAGACCCCATATATAGAACAGCCAGTTCCTGTGTGCTGCTGTCAGCTGACCTGATCAAACATGGTATTAAATATCCTCTTTATATGCCAAGGAAAGGAGAGCAGCAGAACTTTCATAGCCTAGGGCTTTGGGCACTATGAAATGAGGCAGAAGTGGCTGCAGTGAAAGGCTGGGATAGAGAATAACCTGTGTCAGTAGAAACAGAAATCTCTAAGAATTCTTACTGCTGTTCCCAAGGTCTGCATGCATTTATGTTTGGCACAAGGTTCCAGCATTTTCCCTGGATTAGATGCAGATGTGTTCCACATGTGGAGGTTCCTCACACCCCTCCCCAGCTGCTTATTGCTCCTGATCTTTTATGAACAATTAGTGCCTGTAGGACAGCTCCTGTTGGTTACAGCTCAGAAACACAATATTCACTTCTCCAAGACTCTCACCTGATATCTACTCACACACTTGAAAAATTAAAAGACATCTATGATATACAAAACCAGAAAAACTTCCTCTTTCTGATGTTTACAATTCCAGAATAAACCAGTACAACCTAAGTTACATTTAACAAACCTGTGGACTACCTACAGGCCCACACAAATTCTTCACAATTATTAATCCTCAAGGTTGGAAAGGTATCAAGGTACCATCAAGGCAAGCAAGCTCCTGAGGGTGCCAATGGAGCACAGGCTTAGTCCCACATCCCAGCACTTGAATTCCTTGACTCCTTTTGCATCCTTGTCTCAAATTTCTCAGCCAGGGAATGGCCCTGCAATGTCCTGCTATGCTGATAAACAGTGCCACAGAAAATTCCTAGAGTTTTCTCCTTCCTGTTTTACTGCCAACCTTTTTCTCTCACTGTGCATTCAGTCCATGACTCATGCTCTCTTCAGATTTCAATAGTCATAGAGAGCAGAAGGCTTTTATCTTACACCATGTCACAGAGCAGGTCAAACACACACAACAGCACCCAACACAAAAAAAACCCCATGGATACTCTCTAATCTTCCAATCTAATCACACTTAAACAGCAAAACCACAACTTCTCAGGAAATCTAACAGCACAATCTCTCCATTTTATTCACAACATGTAGCTAAAATCTGAGGCAGTATTCTGCACTTCAGATTTTGAAGCTCAAGACCCAAAATAACCTTGCTCCAAAATCTGTGTAAAAAGTCTTTCTGTTCTGCCAGTGAAAACAAGCTCTCAGAAGATGCAGCAAACTTCATTATGTTAAACCTTTTAGAGAAGGAGATTTAACTGTCACCTTCTTGTCCCTCAGTGACTTCAGTTTTGTGGCTGTTGTCTAGAGACCACACACAATGCAGCTCTGCTTGCCACAGACCTTTTGCTGTGCCTTCATCCTACAGGCTGCTCTCTCAGACACAAAATGGAACAGGCTGTAGAATATTTAGAATAGCATTTATTCCATCTATATTGATAAAGTGCTATCCTGGTTTAAGAACAGGAACTAAGTGTAGGAAAGTCAAAATGGGGATGTAATGATGAGAAGAGAAGCAACCACCTGAACAAAACCTGCTCAGGACCTGCTGATCGTTCACACCGTTGTTCCATCCCCCAGAATCAGACCCTGCTGTCTGATTTGGGGAAGGTATAGCTCTCTTCTGGCACTCACTCACATTAAATCAGTGAAGGGATCACTTCAAAAGATTGCAAAAATGAAAAGCTACAGTAGTTGGGCATTAGCTGTTCCTCGTTAATCATTAGGATACAGAGTCCTGACAGATATTTCCCACAGCACTTTTGGAGACTCTCTCATTTTGAACCCACCCCTGCATGAACAGGCTCCAGCTCAATCCCCAGCTGAAGTGATAAAATCTTTCCAACACCTCAGTAAGACAGCTCAACTTAGATCTCCAAACCCCCTTTGCTGTACTTTGGGTCACATTTCAAATATTATGATGCCAGTTTCCAATGTGGAGTAATGGTTTTGCCAATTTGATCAATAAGGAGGTGATTCCATATTTAGGACAACTGGTTCTCTATTCCATCCTTTTTTGCCTTTTAGAGGGTATTGCAAAATTATGACAAAAATTTACTGCTGTAACTTGAAAGCAGGTGGCTGATCATTATGTGAAGCAGGTCTTGAAAGTAATTCAGTTGAAGTCCCACACTATCCAAAAATATCAAACATCCCATTTGTTCCACAAAAGGAAAGCATTTTTAATTTTAACAATACCAATCAAATCACATCCTTCAGGGATTTACTTTATGTTCACCTTTCTAATTAGTCAGAAATACCTTTTTTTTTTTGGTTAATAAAATCACCATTATGCAAATCCAAGATGCCACTCTGTCATATCCTTGCACTGACTTCAACAAATCCTCAAAGGTGCATCATTATTATTTCAAGCATGTTTTGAAGATTTCTCACTTTCTGAACTTGTTCCTTACCAGTTAATCAGTAAAAAACAGTCTCAAGAACATGATGAAACGAAGTTTAGCAAAAAATCTCATAATAACAACATTATTCATTAATAGCTCCAGGTTAAAAACGTTCTAAGACCTAATGTTTATTATTTTTGTCGCTTAAAATTGCTGAGAGGCAATTAAATCCTAAGTTATTTCTTGTCTCTTCAGCAAACAAAGAGCCCTGATTTCTGCTGATCCCACAAGACACATCATACATGTGGACAATTAGGAGTGTCATTAATTACACTGCTCCTGGCAGAGACTGGTTAGTTGTCTGAGAGTGGAGATATTTTTCTGAGCTGCAAATATCCCTTCACATTTTGGAGCAGTCCCTTGAGCCTTTAATGACACATATTTAGCATTACAGGAAATTCAATTGTCATAGTCAGGCTACTCTATTCAAAATTGTCCACAGACAACAACCACTACTCATCTTGTGAAGGAAATACAAAAAGGGCCAAGAGGAAAGCCGTTTGACATATTACCTGCTGCAGGGAGTGCCACAAAAGGAAATTAAGTCTCTTAAAAAGAGAAGAAAAATATCACCTGATGAAAAGTGCAGCTCGTATGCCTAACAAATGAGAAATTTAATAGATTAAATTTAGCCTATGCTGTCATTGATTTTTTTTCTACAAGAATGAATATGGCAACGTGCATGTTGTCAAATTTCCCCTCATATGGCTCAAGAAGAAAGAGGAAAAAAGCTCATTCTGACAGAAAAAAAATCCAGTGTGTAATGTAGGGGTCTGGTTCACAGGGCAAAGCTACTCAAGGCAAACTAACACCACTAATAACTACTGTCAGGGTTATTTGCGTGATGAAATTGTCTTGTTTTGCTCCAAAAAGCTTTTATTAAAATCTAGATTTCATCATACAAAGATGAGAAAACGACCAGCTCATGGCTGGTGGCACAGAGGTGGCCAAACCTCCCCAGTTTACACACGCTGATGGTCTGTGTGAGCTGCAGGGGAACAGCTTTGGGAAGGAATTCCTCCTGAGCCCATGAAAACGTAAACAGCACAAAAACCTGCACTCTGAGAAGACATTTAGAAGCCAGCTAATCAGAACCTCAAACATTGCTGTCTGCTGTCATTAAAATGAGACAGGCCAAACAGCAAACCATCTTGCACAAGCAGTTGCTCAAGGAGGAGATAAATTCCAGAGCATATGCTGCTTTTCAAACAGCTACCCAGCACTTCAGGGCAGCTGCTCTTCCATCTCACAGTGAAACAGAAAAGCAATTATTTCCAGTGACACAGGCCCACCATCTGAAGTTGTTGGATATACTTTGGCTTCCATTTCTCTGAAAACAGATTCATTTGTATAAACATAATTTTCATGATTTTATCACCCCAGGCTGATTTAGTGCTTCCTGGACCACAAAGAAAAGAAAATAAAAATCCTTTCTTTCTCTTTTACCATCAAACCAAAAACTCAATATCATAAGCCTGGCCTGAAGCCTTCAGACCTTGGAATTAGAGCTTGGATAACAAACACCAACAAGCAGGAAATAGTAACCACAATGGTCAGGGAAGCCCCATTTTTACAGAGAACTCTTGTCAGCAGCACCTGGGTGAGAAGGAAATGTGTTCCTCAGCCTTTTCATGATAAAGCCAAGTGTTCAAGCCATCCCACACAGTGGCATAGTCTGTTGGCAAGTTGAAGATTTATCTCAGGACCTTCAATGGCATCTGTCTGAGAGCCTGAAGCCTTCAGGGCACAGATAAAATGGGCACTGGCATTTGTGTATGGCCTGTTTTTTATATATTGATTTCTATTTAAATCAATCTTCTTTGATGAAATTTATTGTTCATTTGAAGTGTGATACAGCCTTAAAAGGAGCCAGCATTTCGTATATTTCAAGTTATTCTTAAGCTTGCATACAAATTGATTAAAAATTGAATGCACAGTCGTCAAATAACTTCTATAATTGCACTGTCTCAAACCTAAAGGTAAATAAATTGGATTCCTCCCTGCCTCAATCCTGCATTTTTTAAACACCCTTCTCTAAAAACAGGAGCAGGTGATAGCACCCAAATTTCATAGAAGTGTAAACCATAATTGTTTCATTCCTGCCAGACATCACTTAATTTAGACTTTAACTACAAGTATATCCAGATCAGTTTGCTGGGTCTGAATTTTCATATTGCATTTCAGAAACAAATATTTCAGCATTTATCTCAAACTGCTTGTCAATCACACTCAGAGCTAAGCCATGCCATCAAGTTATGTCAGGCACATGAGCATCCCAGCTCACAATTTCTGATGACCAATCCTGAGAATTTAATGTCTCCTTCTCTCCTCTCTCCATAGCACTTCTCCACTTTCACTGAAAAAGCAGTCCTGTCTAAAATAATGGTACAAGTGGAAAATATATTTCTTATTCTTCCTCTTCAAGACACTGTTCTTTTCCCAGACATGAGGAATTAGAGGCTTGGTAGCTGTCTCTACTCTCTTTGGATCTAGCCTTTTCCTTAGTAAAAAAAGCCAGAACAGAGGGTTTCATCTGGCTGATATATGTCACTGTCCTGCATCTCTGGGATGATTAATAGACTTTTATGACTGTTGGAGACCTGCACAGCAGTTGGGGAAAAAAACCCAAGAAACCCTGTTGTTTACTATATGATTTATATTCCAAATGAAGACTAAAAATACGTGAAGTTTCTAGGGAAAGCAAGATGCCAAATAAGAGAAGAGTCTGGTATAAATTAAATACTTATCTGCTCTGCTTAATGATTTTTAAAAGAAACACTATTCCTTCATGTATAAAAGGTTTCAGAAATTGGCCAGATTTGGTAAGATTAGTTTTATTTTCATTGATGTTTCACTAATGCTTAGTGTATTTAGGAGAAGGATTGACCTGTAGCCTAACCCAGATCAGCACCAGATTTCAGAAAGCCTCTCCATAAACATATTAAAGGCTTTTGATTTGATCTAAATGAGAAATAAGTAAAAATCGATGTAATTTAAGGTAATATAAAAGCAAATGGAGCAAATATGATCAATGAGCTGACAATCCCCAGAAAAACAGCAGTGATTTATAGGAAAACACAGTTACAGAAAATCTGAGCAGGAGTTATCTTCTTTTGCATATAAAAACAGCCCCCATGTCTATCCAAGCCCAATACCCTGACTGGGTTCTTTTCAAACTTTCTGCACAATGAGGGCTTAAGGCTGAACCCCAAATGTACTGATTTGTAGATATTTAATGTTACACAGTATTTTGATTTGGTGTAATGCATCAACACATTGAAATCACAATAAAAGGACAACCAAATTTGCACCATACAGTTCAACCAATATAAATCAATTGTCATTACCAGCCTTTGTATGCTGATCATCATGACATTGGGCATCTTTTCTTTGCCAGTCAGTTTTCAGTCAGTGTTATTGAGCTGAGCCAAGTATAGACTGCCTCCATGCTGATCTGGGTGGCTGTTTCAATTTGCTTGGGCAAACACTTCTGCACAATCAGTTGAGCCACTCAAAGGGATTCAGCTGGTTAATCTAAAACAAATTCCACCTTCTGGTTCCCTTTCTTTTGTGCCAAGTTCAGTGTGGGTTGGGTTTTTTCCTGGTTGGTTACTTGGCTTGGAGTTTTTTTTTCTGGCTGGGGGTTTTGGTTTGGGGTGAGTTTTTGGCACTTTTGTGAGGGTGGTTTGGGTTTTTCCCAGAAGAGCTGTGGTCAGTCACACTATTTTCCTCCCTGAGCCTTCTTGCACTGCAGGGGATTTTTGAGTGGTCACTGCATTGCCTCTAACCTTGATTCTTCTCACTTCCTCCTTCCTCTGCCCCATCACCCCCTTCCCTCCATCCTCAGTGACCTTTCCGCCTGGAATTGCCACCTAAACATCCTGCAGAGCAGAAGAGAACCCAGCCCCACACAGCCTGCACAGTGCTCAGGCAGGCACTGCTCAGCTGTTGGCAGATACACCAGGAACACTTTAAAACCCTCTCAAACATCCAGGAAAACACAGCCAACCACAGCCAGCCCAGGGTGGACACAGGACCAGCACTGGGGGAAAAGTGCTGGGTGTGAACTGTCACCCTCAATCCCCAGCATCACCACAACCTGCCTACATCTCAACCAGCCTTTCACACATTGTGATGCACTCCCAAACTTCAATTTTCTCCCTGTCAGCATGTCATCACACATTTAGGCTTGGGCTGGTCCAATCTTGGCCTACAGACACTGCAATTCTTTAAAAATTATGCCAGCAGATAGGCTACCTGTCTGCCCATATCCTGATTTTAAGACATCTGCAAAACAGTCACACAGCATCATATTACAGAAATTAAATCTTTTACTAAATAATTGCGATTGCATCATGCCTCTGATCAGTCACATCAAAACGAGCTGTGTTTTCATGACAAAAATTACAGTGTTCTTGCTAACTCATTTTAAAATGACATTTTGAAGTGAAAAGAAGGAAAAAAAGCACTCCAGTTCACTAATCATACTTCAGGTAACCCATAGCCAGGCTGCCACATACTGCAAAATCTGTCTGGTAAATTTTCCCCAGATTTAGGCCACTGACATTGGTCTGATATTTCTACTCAGGAGACACACAGTGGACAATCTCTTGTGTCAATTTGCCTGTGAGACACCAGGAAATCTCTAATCTCAGATTTTAAGAATTAAATACCCGGTTAAAGTCATGGCAAGTCCTTTAAAACAGAGAGCTACGGAATCATTTTGAGGCTGAGAAGATGGGAGCTTCCTTGTAAGGGAGTTGAATTTGTTACTCACTACTCATCAGGGGAAGAATGAAAACATTAACTAAAATTGCTACCTGAGCTTCACACTTGAAAAATGTTTGTTCCCCTGAAAACATGGTGAATTATTTCAAGTGCTGGCTCCTTGTGATCCAAATGCCAAAGCTGCACAGTGGTAACCACTGAATGCTCAGTATTGTTGTTTTCCAAGAGTTATTTACCTTGTTGTTTAGGAAAGAGAAAGCATCTCCCACATAACTAATCTGTATCTCCTTCTGGCAATGTTTGCCAGCACAGCCAACAGCTTTTATCCCAACTTTCACCTCTGTGCTGTATTTATCCCATTATTTATCCCATTTATCCTATTATGCAGCACCTCACAGCCTCTGGTCTTAGAGCTGCACAAGCTCCTCAAAGCTGTCACATTTCTCTCACAGAATTTTTGTACTTATGTATTTTTGTACATGACTTGGATGGTTTTTTTGTCATTACTACCACACTGCTGTTTCTCTAGCTTTTTATTTAAAAAAAATTAACTCCTTACAAAAAAAGTTACCTGGACACCATGTGAGTGTATTAAAAGTGCAGAGCTTCCAGTCCATTAAGTGGGACTAAAAATATCTGAACTTGTAAACCTAAATTCCTTGGGCTTGAACTAAAATAATCTCTTCCAAAATACCTGTCAACTGAATTTCATGGAAATCACAACACTGTCCTTAAAAGAAAATAACTTCTCCCCAAGAACTTTTTTTACAGAAGCAATTTTTTTAGTGAGCCCAGATGATCAGAATGCATTAAGAAATTCCACCAATGTGTTATACATCATGAAGGCCATCACAACAATTTTAAAATTCTTTTGCAAGATGTAGAGCAGCAACTATTCAGAAAACTTCTGAATCATACCAAATCAAAAAAGAACCTGCAACAAATTCAGTGCATGTTGGGAGTAGCCAGCAAGCTTGAAGGATAAAAACATAAAATAAAAATCTGAAGTGGTCTTACCACAGAAATGCTTTTTCCACTACATTGTTTCTTAAATTCAAAGTTCATTCCTTCAGCCTAAAGTATGCCATATTCTTTTTTTCTATTTTACTGCATAATCACATCACACCATGATCTAGTTCTGTTCACTTTTGAGAATGCCACTTATTTGCAAGAGTTACTGTGTTTATATTGCTCAATGTATAATCCATATAAACATTGCCATCTCTTACAGCAGATGGAAAGTGCAGTTCTCAAATAATAGATTGCTAAGAGGCTGCTCCTTTGGGCTTATCTGAAAGATCCAGTGAGAAAGATATGGATTAAAGTTCAGCTGAAATTACATAAAAAGAACTTAGTGACAAATTGGACATTTAGTGACATCAGCATTCCATGATTTGATATAGATTATGCTGAATCTGTTACTTAGAAAGACTTGGGCTATAAGAAATAATTGGGGGGGTTGAATCTTCTCCCGTTTTCTGCTGTGCCTTCACAGGGCACATGGGAACTCCACAAAAATAGTAATTATCTACAAAATGGTAACTCTTACACAGTACCTTTAAACTGCTCACAGTGTGTGTGGATAAATATACACCAAAGTGCACCAGTGGAAATTCAACCCAGCTAATGATATAGAATAAGGCAGAATGAAAAATAGATAATGGGTATGTCCTATCTACAGTTCACATTAAATATTAGGAAGTTGCCTGCAAAGTAAGATCAAATGAAAGCACACCTGAAGCATTTTAATTTGAATTCAGCAAACCAGAGTTCGCTGGCTTTTCATCAGGAAGAAAATAATTTATATTTCCACCTGGTAAAGGTCAAAATTTTAATTCAAATTTGAGAATAACTAGTCTTGAAATACTGAAACTTCCAGTCAAAACAAAACCTATGGCTTTTAATTCACCATTCTTTGAATAACTAGCCACACTGCACATAAAACTTGAATAAATAAGATGCTGCAGAACTGATCCAGTGCTTATGAAGCATTGTGAATTCCAGGATTATTTTGCCTCCTGGATTGAGACACACAAAAGCTCCAAAAATATCTGCCCTGTGGAAAAAAACCCAGCATGTAACAGGGTCAGAAAGCAGAAGGAGGATCTGAAAAGGGCTTGTGGTTTTGATTATGGAAATCTAAATGTGCACAAGGAGCAGTTCCCTAAATTCTGCTGCTACACCCTTCAGGCAAGATTTGTCACAACTCAGGGCCAGGAGTAGGTGGAAGCCAACTGGGAAGAGGTACACACACAGCCTCAGTGACAGTCCAGGACTGCCATAACCCACAGTACTTTCTTATTTGTTAATTGAACAACTCTACTAATTCTCTCATGCACCTGTAGGAGCTGCATTTTTCATTAATTTACTGGAGGTATCATCAGTTGGCACAGCAATGAAAAGCCCTTGGGCACTGAGCTTAAAACCTGAGCACCTGGGAAAGCTTCAGCCTGGAAATAACCCTATTATTTCTACTTGAAACAGCAAATAAAGCTGGTTTTTATGTCATTTTAAGACCATGACTTCCAAACCAAAACCCAGGAAACAACCACCAATTTTGTGAACTAGCTCTGGTTTAAATAATGTCATCACCAACAAACGTGAACATAATACACCTCCTAATGCAACACATTCCCTCATTCTGGACGTGGGCATCACAGCAAGAAGGGGACAGCACCATGCTGTGGCACTGACAGTACTGCAGACATCTTTTCTAATTTTGCTTTTCTTTTGGGAAATTTCCTGTAAGAGCACAGACTAGTGCTTTTCCCCACACACGGATGCAAATGGACCATTGGAAATATAGTTACACACACAGATGATTTCTCAGACTTTTGTATTCTTTATGGGAAATAACTCCTTCACAATCATTTTTTTGGCACAAAGAGTCATGTAAAAATAGACATGAGCAAATATTTTTCCAGTTCAACAAATCTCCAAGCAAACCAATTTTTTTCCCGTTTCAGAAAAATCCCCCCTGTTTTAACATTTTGTGTCAGAGTAATATGACAACTGCATACTCTTAATTAACACATGATTTGACTCTTTGGCTTTTCTTTGGAGAGGTTCAGAAAGTTTTCCCTTGTCAAGATGGTTGGAAGGGGAGGGGAGTGGGAAGAATGCAGTGGAAGTCTGAGAAAACAACCTGGCTATAGGAATGTCTCAGAATATTGCCATCAATGGATTACAATCTATCTGCATGTGTTAGGGGGATGAGAAAAATGTTGCACACTGTTCAATTAGTTTAAACTTAGACTGATAGTGATTTAAATAGAATTTTTCACATTGTTATCCAGGCAGTTCTATTTCTTAAGTTTATATGGATAGAATATTTCCAGTTGGATAAATTACAAATGAAAGGAAAAAAAGATTGCACTGTAGCTGCCAGAAGTTGGCTTTCAACTTATTTTGCTGGGGTTACAATATTTTCAGTAGGTGACAGTTGGAGACAAAAGGTAGAAACAAGTAACACAGTCAGTCTTGGCTTCTTGAAAGATAAAAATAAACCCTGGATTAGTTTTTCCTAAGTAAAGTCACCAGTAAGAAAAAACAATCCAATGTCTTAGAAAGTCCTGTGATCTTTGAGTCAGTGTCATGTGGTATTACACCCTAGGCTTCACGACAAACTGGGGTGAATTAGGAGTTTAGAGAAATATGTGTAATTAAGCAGTAAATTATTCATACAGCCATGAACAGCTGCTCTGTAGGATTCAAGACATGATCCATGATATTTATAGAACTATTATGCCTAGTCCTGTTTAAACAACTGGTAAACATTTCAAGTGAAATGATTATTAGAAAGCCAAAAAAAAAAAAGGGCAATGTAGGCATCCCACCCTAAGCCTCTCTCAAAATAGGACTGGCTCATTCACCTACATTCTTGGAAATATCACCGAGAGTTTGCTGGTTTTGTTTTGGACAACAGCTATAAAGATATTGCTAAATAAGAATGAGGGTTTTTTAACTTCTCATTCAGAACAGAGATAGAAAATAAAGCAGGAGTAATTCACTTCATAAGCAGCATTAAAATCAGGACACAAAAAAACCTTTTGGTGAATGAAGTTTGCAATACCTTTGGCAGCAGTATTTTGCCTTCATTCTATAAAGATGCTTTTCTCAGGGACAAATTAGAAACATAACAAAACACATGATATCTCTATCTTCCAATCTGAAGACAGGAAAGCTTCCAAACTATCACTCTCTTACTCAAGTTTACTTCATTTTGAGTAAGTATTCATAGGTGAAACAAAAATTAATGTTTAGAAATATTATCTAAGTTATTTACTTTGTAATATTGGCCAAACTGATTTCTAGATTTTACCTCTTTATATTACAAAAATGTCACCTGGTTTTGAATGGCATTCAGTTTTTAATGTGGTAATAGATAACTAGTTGAATGCTTTTCACAGGGCAGAAGTAATTTTTTAAAATTAAATAGTCCAAAGATATTTCTAGAAAAAGTTATTTCCTTTTTCAAATTTCACTTTTATTTTTTAAATGAAAATGTGAACTGTGAGGCATTGAACAAAACAAGGGTTCAGTCATAGAGGATATTCTGATAATGTAGCACTGCATGGAGGGGGAAATAGTGAAAGGAGTCATAGCAATTCTTTTTTCAAATTGTTTTCAAAATAGTTATTGAGTAATGCAATACTTTGAAATAGTAGAAAATTATGACAAATTGTTCAAATCATGAAATTTTCATTAAAGCCTTGGTAGCTTTACAATAATATCTTTACAAGAACTGCCTGAGATGTGACTGTATAAAGCTGATGTTTATTCTTGCAGAACTGTCCCAAATGTCACTACGAAAATGTTAATGTCAAATAAATGGAATAATTTAAATGTATCAGAGCTCACTGCTGTACCACACCAGATGTCATAAATAGAAACAGAACCCTGGGTAATCCTTTACATAACACACCTGTTTATTTGTCCTAAGCTTGTTTGTTGTTCTGCTGCATCTTACACCAAATTAATCTTTTTTTCCACTTCTATGAGGATAGTAACATTGGCATTGATGAAGAGAATGAAACCCACATGAAATACGCCTGCCCACTCTTTTTTCCAGATTTCTTTCTACTACAGTAAATTCCTGTTTTCAGTTTCTTGAATGCTGTCTTTATTTTCATTTGATAAACCAGTCCAAAGCTTATTCACAAGCAAAGCTAAATCAGACACTGTTTAATAAATTCTGATTTATGCCCAGATTTTACAATCTCTGATCACAATGAGCACTGCACATCTAAAAATTTTTCCACGGATGGCAACGTAAGTCAAGGGGCAGAATATAGTCTTCAGAGATTATCAGTACACTTAATTTTTGTCAGAGATATCAAGTGTGTTGATTTTTTTTTTAGCCATATTTTGAATACTTAGAGACAGGTTTATGCCAAATGTGTACAAGCACAAACTCAGGCTGGAGCAGATTTGGCAGAAAATCATCTTCAGAACAAATATTTCCAGGCAAAGAGCACAGCCTCCACTGTGGTAGAGAATCATCTCAGTAAAAGGAGGTGCAATATTTACCAGCTAGAAGTTAGGTCAAAATAGCAGAACAGGCTCCCCAGGGTGGTGGTCACAGCACTGAGCCTGACAGAGTTCAAGAAGTAATTTGGGCAATGCTCTCAGACACATGGTGTGACTCTTGGGGTGTGCTGTGCAAACAGCCAAGGATAAGGGGGTTTGTCCATTTTGCAAGGTCCTGAGACTAAAAAGGACTTTGTACAGGCCACCCAATCCCCAAAGCTGCCCTCACCATTTGTGCCTGTGAACTGGAGCAAAGAATGAAACCAGTGTAACTGGGGATTATTTTAAATACCAAAATAATACCTGGAATAAGGAAAGACGTATGCTTTCAGCCCAGCTCCAAAGAGAGATAAAAACACTGCAAAGATGAAATATATTTCCTTAAGGTTTGGGCTTTTTGTCTACAGGCTTTCAGCTAATTCAGGTGAAAGCAAACTTCTGCTAAGCCATCCCTGCCTGCACCACTCCCTGAGGAGTTACCAAGCAGTGATACGACAAAGAGTTTCCCAAACAAGCCAGCAGCTCTTGATCAACATCATTTATTTATCAATGTTTCTTATTAACCAACAATGAATCATTTAAAGAGAGAGCAATTAAGGATCTCAGTGAATAAGTGAAACTTAACTCATCGCAGCTTGTAACTGGAAATATGTTTAATTACAACAGGTGTAACAAAGCAACTCCTTTTGTATCACTGCACTTTTGGATTTCACTGCACCCAAAGCACAAGGAACAAGGCCAGAATTTGTATGAGAGGGTTCTTCTGAGCAACAGTGACCCAGCTTTCCCTTGCATATGAAAAATGAGTTGCCACAGGATTAGTTCACAATTCTGGTCAGAGCAGCCTGGCAGCAGCTAATGCTGCATTGATGCAACATCAGAGCTATTACTTAAGGGTTTCAAAACTACCAGAAAAATCTTAAAACCATTAAGATGATGACTGCTCATGTTTATGAAGATGAATATCTGGCAAGACTTAGATGTTTTTAAGTCAGTGGCTACTTTAATACTGAGCTCATTGCTGTTGCTATTTTAAGGCCTGTAAAACTACTTCTAAAGATGAAAGGATCATGGCACAGTACTCAAATAGCTTTGATTCAAAGGGTTTGTTTCAAGAAGAACGTGAGTAGCACAGCAGGTAAATGATGGTACAAAATCAGCCCGGGATGTCAAGTGAATTTCACAGTAATGAAATGAATTAGGCATGCTGGCAGATGGAAGCAAGAAAGACATGCATCAGTATGTTAATTGTGCAAGTCTGTCAATGACTTCATCAAGTTTAATCTGTTTAATTGCCACTCTCCATAGCCTCTGTGACAAGACCACCCCATCTGTCTGGAATTATCAGACACATCCTCTCCTTCCTCAGTGGGTGCAGCTTGATCAGACAAGCAAAAACTGGCATGGAGAGCTTTGGGTTGTTTAAGTGACAGATTCCAAGGAAAGAGGGAAGTAATTTTCGAGGAGACAAACAAAAAACACTGACTGAGCTTTGAATGTGCACAGAAGTGCAGGAAAGCCAAATTACAGGTAGAGCTGTAATGAAGAGACAGTAAAACAACTGCACAATTAGACTACATAATTGTACTGAGTCTGGCTGGGATAAAGCTGACATTGCTCACAGCAGTCTGCAGGATGCTGTGCTTTGGGTTTAGGTCTAAACCCCTGTCAATACACACCAGAGTCCTGGCTGTTGCTCAGAGCACAGCAGGAAGAGGGGTTGAGGTTGGGTTTCTCCTTTCCACTCTGCCCCCAGTGATGCAAGAAGCCAGAAGAGAAAACAACCAAGACAGCTGACCTGAACTGACCAAAGTGATGTCCCACACCACATATCATTGTGCTCAGCAATTACAGTTCAGGAAAAAGAGAGGAACATTTGTGGTTATGGCACTTTTCTTCCCAAGCAGCCACTAGATGTGATAAGGCACAACTTTCCAGCAACAGCCTGGACACCTTCCTGCTGATGGGAAACAAGGAATTAACTCCTTGCTTCAATTTGCTTGCACACAGCTTTGTTTCAATTATTAAACTCTCTTCACTTTGACCCACAAGGTTCCCTCTCTTAGTTTTCCAGTTCTCTTCCCTGTCCTGCTGTGAGGAATAAGCAAGCTACTGGGTGGGAGTTTGACTGCTAGCTGGGGTCAACCCACCATGCTAATTCAGTCATAAAAATAGAAATAGCTTGAGTTCCACTAGCAAGAGATTGGCACCTTCTGGATGCAATGCCCACTAAATCCCTAATTTATTTTTTTTTCCTGCTAAATTCTCATTTAGATAAGCAGAAAGCACAACAGCAGCCATGCCAATGCAAGTATGTATAGCCTATAATTATAAATACTATGAGAGGTTACATGGTCTTCACAAACAATGCAAAGTACTGGTTTAAAAGCATTTGGATTCAGAAGTATGCAGGTCCACACTGTCACAACATTTGTAAAATGTATGTTGGGAAAGTGCTTGTATTTCTACTAGAAAAAAAAAAAAAAACAGCTTAGAACAGGAAGCAACAGATGGCTCTGGCTGCAGAATCTCAAGATCAAAACAGAGATCAGCTCCAAAACCTAAACATTTCTAACCTAGAGAAGCACAGAAGTGCAACCACCCAGCCCCTGCCTGGGTGTCCCTGTAGCTGTGTGTCCTTCCTGCCAGGTTTTTCCATCATGACATGCCCATTCACAGAGCTACAGGACAAAGTGTAACTGTCTGTGTGGCTTATCAGAAGAGATGGATCACAAAAAATCAATCTTCTGTGTAGTGGAGAGAGAAGGGCTCAGTCCCTCAGGATATTCTGTGTAGTTCCATGCAACTCAAAGAGGTGATTTGCCAGGGTTTTTTTTTCCTCAAAATGCAGCCTTGAACAAGTAGCTTTATGAAGTAGGAAGCTAATCAAATACACATTTGTAATAGGATAAAGGATTACAGAAAGCCTAGATATGAATAAAACTCAGTTGCAAGTAATCATGCTAATTAATCAAACCAGTGACAACCCTGAGCTACAAATCTTGCATTTCTTCAACAAAAGCAGCAGTATGATGGGATTCACACAGAACAGAGAATTTCTTCCTCTTTTCCTAGAGTGTGGAGGCAAGCAGCCCCCTTCTCATGTATACCATCACCTGTATGAGCAGCTCCAACCCCAGCCCAGCCATTCCCCTGGGCCCAGCACCATTCCTTGCTGTGGCTGTACAGGGTCTGCAGGGAGCACCCATTTCCCTCCCTGGCTGCAAGTCTTGGCCACCCCCCCAGTCTGGGAGGGCTGGACCTGCTCATGCTCCCCACAAAAAGCTTTCTCATCCACAGCTTGTGCCTGACCTGAGACAACCCCCCCAAAAAAGACTAGAACTGAGAACAAGATCAAGGTCACCTCCTGCCTCTTGGGGAGCACAGTCCAGCAACTGTGGGGACCCCAGTGGCAGAGGCATGCATCCATCCATCCATCCATCCAGCAGGAGGCTTCCATGTCTGGAGAGCCTGCACAAGCCAGCAGAATAATGAAAAAATTCCCATTGCAAGAAATATTGTAATCAACTTAAGATATCCAAGTAAGAAAGGTTTCCCTCAAGGGCAAGGGCACAGAAGTACTCTCTACCACTCCAGATTATTGTCAGAGTCATCATTAAAAACCCTGACTGATTTAATTCACAGCTATTTTAACAAAAAATAGCTAAAATCTTCACCTACTCTGTCTTCATTCACAACATCAACTCATCAAAGAGGCAAAAGGATTTGCAATCTTACCAGAAGTGACAGCAGCTTTTTAACCAGATGCCCATCACACCTTACAGGAAATTAATCAAAGGAGCCATTATTGGCAATAACAGCTTATTAATGATCAATAATCAAGGAGTTACTTTCAGTACACAGATGTTCAGTCTCCATAATTTTCTCTTTTCATGTTGTCCAGTACATTTAAGAACAAACCCATTTTCACAAACCCAATTATGTCACATTTTCTAATGTCTGCACTGAACTAGAAACAGGAGTCACAGAAAAATATAAGTGAGAGAAGAGCTTTGTACCAGTGAAATCAGCACTTTATTTTTCCTCTTGCTGTAACCAAGATTTCAGTGGAACACCTAGAAACCTCAGAGGAGGCTACATTAAGAAATTAATTTTGAAATCTTTGCTCAACTTGATGCCTAAAGAGAAAGAAAGGTTAACAACTGTCTTACTGACAAGTGACTAAAAACTTCTGTAATTAGAGTGGTTGAGCAGCAGGTAAGATTTTTTTTTCTCTGAAACATTTTCACACAAGTTATTCCCTTTCACACAGAATTATTTCCTTTCATTTTCATCAACAGTTTTCTTAATGAAAAGCAATATCTCTTGTCTTAAATCAATTAAAAATAAGCCCCTTCACCTTCATTAATCCTCTTTGGCATATCTATTTTACTTAGGAATTGTTAAAATCTCTTTCTGCTCAGGTATTATCCTACCAGCCACAAATTCATCACATAACACCTACAATAACAGATCTCTCACTAGGTTCAAATTATTATCTTCAGCACCCAGTAAATGGACAAGAAAATAAAACAGGATAAAAGACACATTTCTGAAATAACCTGTAATATCCCTCTCTTCCATGAATACCCATTTTACTTGATTCCCTGAATTCCATGGCTAAAAGATAGGTGTGAAAGAGCTCTACTGGATTTTTGAAATTACTTTTGGCTAAAGCAAACACATTCCTTGCATGCAGTAAAAAACACAGAGCAGTCCCATTCCTGGCATGAGCCAACACAACACTCTGCAAAGATGTCTCAAGTGAGGCAGAAAATGAAGAGTTGAAAAGTGTTCCACATTTTCTGAGTTCACTGCAAAGTTTTAGTCCTTCCTTTTTACGTTTTTACTATGAACACCACAAATATCAACAAATTTCTGCTTGTACTTTTATGAAAATTCAAAACTACATGTCCTTTCACTCCTTGATATACGCTGCTTCATTTTCTGGAGAAAGATACTGCTGCACTCACAATGACTGACCTAAACTGGTTAGGGAGGGTCACACCAAATGCTGATGTCTATATCTGCAAGAGTCACCTTTGGAACCACCTTTGGTTCTCTTTCCAGTCAGTGGAGAAAAATGGGCATTCACAGGGCCTGAGTCATTCTTCTCCCAGCATCCAGCAGATCTAAACCAGGTCAGACAAAACATGACCTAAAGCATCCATGTCTTTTCCCTGACTATGAAGAGTCTCAGCTGGCTGGAGCTCAAATGGAGACATCAATGCTGTGCAAACACAATGGGGGATGATGTGAATCCTGCCTGCTGTGCCCAGAGCACAGCACGAGGTGTGACTGTCACCTGTGTTCTTGACACAAAGCTCTCCCTGCACTGCTCATCTTTTGGTCCAGATCTCTCAGTCCAGGTGATTTACACCACATGAATAATGGGTATGTCTGTTTGGGCAGCCAAGACTGAGAGGATGAAAAAGAAAAATTACATTTAGATTGCTCCAACAAATGTAAACACCTACTGGGGAAAAAAAATTTCATGTACTGGCAAAATGGGAAAATCTCATGCTAGATCCTAGATTACTCTTCAGAAGCACTTCTGTATAAATGGGTGGAATAATAGAAAGGGAAAAGATAACAAAAAGAGCATATTTCCCATAGTTTAGGAGCTGTAGAGGCTCTTCACTGGCCACAATCACCTCTGCCCAATAATTTTTTTTTTCTTCTTCTTCTTAAATATGTTATCACAGAGGCCTTATCACCATTTCTGATTCCATCTTGGGGCCAGCTGGCATTGGCTCTGCTGGGCATGGGGGAAGTTTCTGGCAGCTCCTCACAGGAGCCATCCCTGTAGCCCCCCACTACCAACACCTGGCCATGCAAACACAACACACTGTGCAATTCAGGAGCATCTACAGATGCCCTAAATAATGTTTTCTGCTTAAATTGAGCATTTTAGCCCCCTGCTTTCTTCCCCGTTTGTAGTAGATTACGAGCACACACCACAATCAGAGCACCTCCATCTGAAGCTTTCTCATCAAGCATTGGACTTCACTGTCAGACTGACTCAAAACTATTAATAGAAGTCAGGACTGAGCAGGGCTGCTCAGTATTACAGCTTTCTTCTTTAAACATAACTTACTCACACTTCCAAATAGTCCAATATCTTTTAAAAAACCCTAACAAACCAGGAAACAGGAAAACCACAAAGCTCTTTCAAGGATGTTTCTGAAGAATAAATGTCAGCACTGGGTGCCTCAGCCTCATTTTCCAAGTCTCTAAGATCCAGAGAGTTGATGGTAACTATTTTTTTACCAAAAGTTGTTTTAAATGCTGAAGGGAAATGTCCTTTGTCTGCAAATCACACCTATACTACTCTGCAAGTATAATTGTATAGATCCTGCTCTGTACAGTAAGTCATGAGGAAATCAAAGCTATGCAAGTTTCCCCTCCATCAACTCCTCCTGACTAGATTTAGCAACAAAGAATATTTCCTCAGCTCTAGCTTAAATTAAGAAATCACAAACCCAGTAAAATTTCAGATAGTTGAAAGCTAATTAGTCCTGCTTGATGTCAGCTGCAAGATTTTGTAGTGTGGGAGTATTGTGCCAGCTTATGTGATCAAATATCTGGCTTTAAAATATTTCAGAGTGGACTAAAGGGATTGTAACATGAATTACTTTGTTAATATCTCACAGGCAGGATTATAAGCTTCTGTCAGTGAGTACAACACTGCAGCCTTGCAAGAAGTTGCTGGAAGTCCTGTAATGAAGAACAATTTGCCCATACACCAGAAATCATCCACGAAGTTTCACAGCTCCTAAGCATCCAAAACTGCAGCTTGATTTCAGGGATGTGAGAGTTTTGGATAAAAAAGCACATAGTTTTGGATTTAAAAAAAAAAAAAAAAAAAAAAACAAACAACCAAACCTCCAAAATAGCAACACAGCAGCAGCACCAAAAATTTATGTTTGATTTACTAGCCATGAAAACAGAAGGATCAGAAAATGGGTGGTAATTTGAAAGCACTAGCTGCTCAGCTGAGTAAATAGATCACAGATGTAACAAAAGTACTTGAGATGTCCTGTCACTGCAAAAAAAGGAGCAAAAGGGCATGTACCCATCTGTCTGCCTACTTCTAGATCAGCAACCAAAATTGAGATGAGATGATGGAGCATTTGGACAGAACAAGATGCCTTTGGGTCAATGCTGTCTGCCTCCCAGCTTCTGAGAAGGAGCTTTCAAAGCCCTTTTTCAAACATACCACCTTATTTCTGGTTATTGCAAAGTTGTATAAGCCATTTGAGACAGACAGCAATTACAAATATGCAGTAATTTTGTCTGCAAGAGATTATTTTCTTTTCATGTCAGTGAAAGGCTGTGTGGATGGGAATGCTGAGAGTAAAGTTGATATTAGCCTATAAATTTCCCACTGTATAAAGCTACAGAAAATTGACACGTTTCAGAGTCTTACCTCCCTGTTGTAGCAACTACCTAAAGTTTAAAAGAAAAAAGGGGGTGATTTGTAGTTAACAATTTCCACACAGCAGAATGAAAGTGACAGGAGAAATGCCTACAGGATACCTATTTAAAGGAGATTTTAAAAACTTGTCTTTCATCACATTAAGACAGCACTTGCAGAGGTATTACCCCTCTTCATTTTCCTACAATATTACCTTGTTACAAATTCCAACGAGCAGTCATGTTATAAAACTTCCCTCAGTCAAAGGAAGGGGGGAAAAAAAAGATTGAAGCAAAATAGTCAGAGCCATTAAAAGTTTCGTACCTGGGAGACTAATTTTAATCCCTGACTTCAAAAATTATAGGGTAAGGCAGTTTCAACAAGTAGATGTTTTGGTGGTGCTGTAAGTACTGCAGAAAGCTTCCTTCTACAGCCACATCCTGTCTGAAAAATTGCTGTAGTACAAAGGGCAGGATGATGGCAGGCACAAGACTAAGCTCACCCTGCAATGGTGCTGCCTCTTCAGGAAATAAAGTTAAAAACCCTTTAACGGTGAGCAAGAGTTCTAATGTACATCAGAAATATGCTAAAAAACAACCCCAAAAGGCTGGAAGAGTAGTGTAGAGCAAAATAAACAGCTAAAAAGGCAGGGAACTGCAGCACCTGGGCAAGGCTGAGCACAGTGCCCTTCCTCACAGGAAGGCAAAGGAGCAGAGAGCACTGGGACCCAGAGCAAAGAGCAGAGGCACTCAGCTATCAGGACACAGGAAAGGATGGTGACAAGGCTACCAGAAGCTGTGATTACTGTAATTACAGTAATTACAACTGAGGAATTCCAGAACTCATAGCGCTTGTCTCGTCACGCTTTGTTACACAGCTTCAGTCCTGTAGCACACCCCTTACCTGTACAGCTGAAATAACAGCAATGATTTGTTCTGCCTGGGTGTTGTGTGGATAAATGTGTTTATCAGGAGGTGCAGATTCCACCACCAAGGCAGCAGCTGTGCTGGGACAAGCCTGTGCTTCTCCCCTCAGCATTCACTGCAGCTCAGGGGCTTTATGTTGCACCACTCCTCCCTTACCAGCAAACACTGCTCAGCCTCACTGGCAAGGTGCATGTCCTCCCTAATTAGTGGAGGAACTGCTCACTCCATGAAAGCCTTTGGTTGCTAAGGGACAGCTTCATCCATTCACACTGAGGATGACCTGACCCTGGGATCAGCAGAACTTCTGTTCAGCCTTTGCAGTTTTTGGATGGATGAGACCCCGGATGGAGTGAGGCTGCTGAGGGACGAAGCAGTCACAGCAAAACCCTTTTGTGCACAAACTCTGCAGCAGCTGCAGATATGGGTTGCCTTTAAGCTTTGAACTTGATGTCTGCTTTAGAGGTTCTTAGTTCTCATAGTTTCTGTGGTTTAGGCATAGAAAGATCAAGTTTTGGGTCCTTTATTCAAGCTTTTCAAATTAGCAAAGCTTTTTTATCCTGATATTTCTGCCTCTCCATTCTACTTTTGTAAAATGGGAAGGAGTCACTTCACCTTGAAAACAGCTACATTGGTGATAGCAAAGCTTGTAAGATACCACAAATGAAAGCATTACCAAAAACATTGTTATATCGAGTGTTTTCTATTCAGATCAGGATTTGAATAATCTATGTGAACAACACACAGGGCCACCTTTAAGCATAAAATCTAAAACTAATATCAGTTTGCTTTTAATGCCATCCATCTTACAAATTTCATGAGTCATAAATCCATGGAAGAAATATATGACCTCATAATTAAGAGCAATTGTAAAGTACATACACACATGAGGGAGCTTATATAGGGTAGTTTTTAAAGAGCAAAACGAAATACAAATTTATGCCATTAAGAAACTGGAAAAATGTTTGGGAGCAATTGTTTAAAATAAGTAGGAATTAACATACTACTAGAGTAGCAGAAGATGTAAAGAAGAAAGTATTCTCTAGATGTTTTTTGTTGTTGTGTTGAAATAAAAAAAAAATTTAAAGGAAATTTAAAAAAAAAATCTTTCCCCTTTCTTAACACTTCTATTGAAGACAAGATCCCAGGCTAAAAGTATTACTCCTGTAAACCATCATAGCATCTCTTACACTGTGCAGTTAATCCCTTATTTCAGCAGTGTGCTTTCACAGAATGGGTCAGGCTGGGAGGGACCACAGTGGCTCAATCTGGTCCAACCTCCCTGCTCAAGCAGGGTCATCCCAGAGCACAGGGCTCAGGATTGTGCCCAGATGGTTCTGGAATATCTCCAGTGAGGGAAACTCCACAGCCTCTTTGATCAATCTGTTCCAGTGCTCAGATAATGCACATTAAAAAATTTCTTCTTCATGTTAAGGTGCACAGGTTTCTTCCTCTTGTCCCAATAGCTTTGTTTCCATGCCATCTCATTAGTCACTTTGAAAATCTCAGATACAAACCCTTCCTAAATTTCCACAGGAAGAATAATTCCCACACAGCTGCCTGTAATATGGCTAAAAATATTTTATTTCAACTTCCACTTTCAAAACACGCTAATGACATAATGAAGTGAGAGAGAATGGAGAAAAATACTTCAATGCATGATATTTTACACATGAGGAAAGCTAAGAAAACACCACATTTGACTGCTGCAAATATTTCAGTGAGTTGAATTACACAGACATTGCAAAGCAGGGATGCACAGTCCATTTGAAATCCTTTGATGCAGTAATCCCTAGTCCCAAAGCCAAATGGTCATAACCACATTGCCAACCGTAACTGAAAAATTTAATTTTAAATGTAAGGAATTTTTTTAAAAAAATACTAATTTATCAAAACTGAACACAATGCTAAAACAGATAAGCAATTATGATGTGAACTTTTTGCTTTCTCTTTGAAGCATGGATGACATTTATTCTTCCACAGCATTTGCTTTTCATGGGCCATGGCTTAGAATTACATTAATTAAAACTATGAGCCACCCTCTTTTATGAGCAGGAGGATGCAGAGTTGCTAGGAAACACAAAGTTATGATCCCAGTGTAAACTTTCCTGACAGCTAGAGGAAATATTCCATTAGAAATCCAACAGGGGCATTTAGGGAACAGAATAAAAGAGACAATGGGAGTGGGAGTCTTTTCCATATTTAGTTCCTCCAAATTAGTAGGACATTTTGTGTAGGCAAATTCCTGCATCTTATGCTAAAAAAAAAAAAAAAAAGCTATCTTTTTGAGGAAACAACCTATTGAGAAATATTAAGCAGAAAAGAGCTTGCTCTCTGACTTACCCCTCCAATCAACCAAAAGCCACTTAACACCCCACACAAAGCCATAACTGCAATCTTTGCAAATTAATAACAAGTCTCTAGCTGGAAATTTGGAAGATCATCAGCTGAAAGGAGCTGAGGAGTTTCAGAACAGGTGTGCAACCATGGGATGGTGTGACCAGACTCAGAAATGGAACTGCTCACAAATGTATGAGGCAACCAGGGGGATGGATTAATATGGTATTAAGGACTCATGGGAGCTCATCTTTAACATTACACCCTTTAATCAGTAATGTTTGGCTTGAATTAATACAGAAAGGTGCAGGCACACGTGAAAGACCCCTTTATTAAGGAAATGGTGTTATGACAACATGAGAGTTCAGGAGCCATGCTATGCAAACAGAAACTATATCTATATACACACTTGGAAATATGTTTATGTGTATGTACATGGATATGATTCTAAACCAATTTTGTGTGTACATTTTCTAAGAAAGATATCATATCTACAAAAAAAATTTCTCTGCAACTGGTCTGGCTCTAAAGAGTTCAGGTGGTTGTTTTCAAATTGGAATGACTTTTGCTCACTTAGCTGAGTGAAGCAAACAAAGACCACACACTGAGAGCAAAGCACACGGGACAGAGAATGTGTGCTCTCAAATCCAGCCTGGGACACCTAAGGGTTAATTTTAATTCAATCCTTATCAGACCTCTGTAACCATTGAACTCACCCACTCCAGGAGCAGGCGCTCACTTGAGGTTTACTGACACACCAGGGCAAAAAAACCAAGCTCTCTACTTCTTATCTTACAGCTGGCTGCATATTTGGGTTTTTCCTACACCCACAGAAGAAGGAAGTCCTCCTAGAGACAAGAACAATCAGTCTCACCTCATCATCAGTCCATCTGTGAAGAATCTGGTTTCTAACCTCAAATCAACTGCTGCTGCAGAAGACAACCACAGCATGATGAAGGCATGCAAGAGGTTTTAGGTTCTGTACTCTTGTCCCTGTAGGAGGCACAGCTCCCTTGACATGCTACTTTCCCTTCCTTCAGCTTGGAGTTTCAATTAAAGCCTCACAGGAAGGCAAGAAAATTGAAACTTAGTGTAGGCTAAGTCTGGGTACCTTCCCAAGGGTGTCCAAGAGCAGCTTGGCACCCAAGGCCAGGCAGTGCCCTCCTGCACCATGGAAATTGCAGAAGGATGCAGCTCAGATATGTCAGAGCCAGATGCTGGTGGCAGTCAAGGGAGAGGTGTTGCCGCCCTTCCAGATTCCCTCCAGCAACAACCCTTCTATCTTCATCAACCCTGCAAAATGACCATCAAATATCACAGGAAATCGACATGATTTTCATGCTGGGCCAAATCATAAACCACCAAAAGGCAACACAGGGATTGCTCCTTTATAATCCAGTTCACCCCTAAGGATCGCAATTAACACCCCCTTGAGGGTGGATCATGAGGGTCTGGCAGAACAAACCCAGCATCAGCAGTGGGGACAGAGAGCACAGCTGGGTGAGAGGCCATCAGCACCCCGAGCAGGCTGCATGGAGACTGTGCTCAGTGCAGAACAGAGAGACAGATTCTCAGAAATATCTTAGAAAAGCATGCCACTCAGTGTTTTGCTCAGTGCCTTTCTCCACAGCACGCATTGTTTCACTCAGTGTAATGTGACCTAGAGAACAAAGTGCCCACGTCCTTTGTGGCTTGGTTAAAACCATGGTTAGCAAAGCACAGTGGGTGAAGAATAACAACAAACGCAAACGCTGTGTCTGGATTCCTTCCAAGGTCTGTCCTAAAGCAATTTTCATATTTACAGATGTTTACAGAAAATCTCTAGTCTGGGCTCCAAATATTTTTAATAACAAAAATGCATTAGTCTAGAAACTTTACAGGTAAGAGCTAGTTACCAGTAACTCTAAAAGCACTGTTTCTGCATTAAGTTTGCCTTGCTTTTGTTCTCAGATCACCACTCCTCTAACAACTCCATTAACATTCTTTACAAAGCCTGCTAACGATCCAGTCAGTGTCTGTGTACACTTCGCAGTACGGATCTGACAAAAAGCTGAAATCTCAGACATCACTATAATAAACATTCATCTTGGAGGACAGGATGTTTTCTCAATACCTTTGTTGCACATTATTGACTGCACAGAAATCCAACGCTGCCAAGAGAAATCTGTCATTTGAAAGGCTACAGGATGCTTTGCAGAAGGGGCTTGGCAAAGCTCCTCTTTGTTCCACAAGCAAATTCCCAAGCTCCTGAAGTTTGTCAAGATTCACAGCTGATGCACAGGTCCCCTCAGAGCTGATGCATCAGATGAGGTGGGGTGATCAGGTTAAAAGCCAATTTAAATGAAGTTTGATGACAACAGATCAAGGACTTTCATTTGGAGCAATATATGCAGAATATATTTAGGGTAGGTCTGCACAGCCTGAACTCACAAAATATCACCTCTAAAGCCTAGCACTGAAATCAATCAAAAGCTGAAAGGAATAATCTTGCCCATACACAATTTTAAACCCCCACTTTTTCATTGTTTTATATATCTGTGATGATTTTTAAAGACACACTAGCAAGCAGGTGAAAAAATACCAAGGAGAAAGCTGATGTTCAGTCTTTCAACAACAGGAAAGCAGAAGTTTTTATCTGCAGGGCTTTACATGTCAGGTAAGTCTTTAAGGAATCCCAGAGGAGGCAGAGGATTCACCTTCCCCACTCCCATCCATCCCACTGGGAGGTCTGCAATTCCCCAGGACTGCTCTCCTGGAGTGGAAAGTACGGTGAGTCCAGCATCCTCCAAAGACACCTGCTGCTAAAATCAGAGCAAGGCAGCAACTCAGAGGCCATGGAATCAACATCCAAGCACTGCTGCTGTTCCTCCTGATTCAGGGCATGCAGCCACTCTTTCATTTAGCACATTTTGCTCTCTCTGCTCCTCCAATAAATGTAAAAATCCTCAGGAAAAAAAATCCTCTTAATTGCTCTTTGCTGATCAAGATGTCATGTGAAAACCTTTTAACACTTTAAAATTAAGGGAAAAAATTTGCTTAAAAGAAGCCCAACTCTCATAATATGGAAAAAGTGGAGCAAGAGTACTTACTCCTGTACTAAGTAAGTCCTCTGTTAACTTGGGATTTCTGAATATGAACAGTGGAAACAAGATTTCCATTGATTGTCCCTTGTGGTGCAGGGAACTAAATTGATGGCTTCTTCTTCAAACATCACTGTTCGAGCTCCAAATATTAAGTCATTCCTCTGAGCAATAGAAAAATTCCTGCAGAGAGGGAAAGATTTTGGAAGAAATTATCTTATATTTAGTTCTAAATCATTGTCTGTAGCCAAGTAAAATCAGGGCAGAGATATTTACAGGTGTCCAGTCAGGCACTGTAACTTAATATTTGCTTCGAATAAAATCCCAGGAGCTTTTCTGAGATATTCACACAAGGGAAACTGAAAAACACTCTTTAAGTTGGTTTGTTTTAATGTGAATCCAATCTAACTTGTTAATCCACATATGACAGGGCTGGTTTGCTCATAATCCAACAGATCCTCTGGAGAAATTGCCTGTAGGATTTCAACTAACAAAGCTTCATTCCAGAGTTATAAACACTTTCTAGATGGCTGAAGAGAGCACGAATCAAGGGCACACCACTGACAGAAACCTCCAGGTCACATCAATTTCTGTTGACCATTTTTATTTGCTTCAGGCATGAAAAAAGGCCAACTTTTCCCTTCTCAACATGCACACTCCAACCCTCCAAGACTAAATAACTTATCAATTTTCAGGGCTACATTAACCGCTGATTAGTTGGGTGCTAAGTTAATTAAGCTTGTCTCCTTTTCATTATCAGATATGGCCCAGTACTCCATTTGCTCATTAAGCAGAATGCCACGGTCATTAGAGGTGTTCTGAGTGCAGTTTTCCAAAGAGGGAGATAAACAACCTTGTATCTTTGCTAAATGTCTCTCCAATTTGTATATACCCTAAAAAAACCCAAACACAAAAGCCCCAGACCGGGATATGATGTGACAGCTATCTCAGGTGGTAGAGCAGGGGTGGATATTGTCCTGGTTTCAGGTGGGGTAGAGTTAATTTCTTCTCAGAGCTGGTACAGCTCTGTGTTTTGGTTCCTAAGACAAGGAGAATGTTTTTTCCCTTATCTCATGCTTTGCCACTGAGGAGGTGCACAAAAGAAAAGTGGGAGGGAGCATAGCCAGGACAGGTGACCCAATGGTCAAAGGAATATTCCACACCACAGAACATCATGCCCAGTATATAAGCTGGGGGGAGTTACCCCGAAGGGTGGCCAGTGTGGGTTCAGGAAGGGGGTTCTGGCATCAGTCAGCACGAGGTGAGCAGTTTCATTGTGCATCACTTCTTTTTCATTCCCCCTCTTTTTTCCTTCTTTGTCTTCCACATCGATTACAGCAGTCAAGAATTTTAAAGTTACTCTGTAAAAAAGCTTAACCAAAAAGAGTCAAGCAGGACAGGGAGAGTAAAGAGGATGAAAAAGCAAGGCCGTTAAAAATGTGACTTTTAGGGCAATTATCAAGGTCATCATCGAAACCAGAAGAGACAGAAGAGAGCCATGACTTGATCCCTATCCCTGAATGAACTGCAGGAGATAAAAAAAAAATATTTCAGCTTTTGTCTACGTAAGCTGAGAAAACAGTGTGGAACCGGAGGGTAAGGAAGCCAGCTGGGATTACTTGCTAAGGAACCAGGCATTGACAAAACAATGGGGGAAAAAATACACAAGTCCTTTATCTCTCTGAATATGACTCTCACTGAGTGTGAGGGTAAGGTGTCCTAATAAAAATGATATTCCATATCAGTGAGGCAAATGGACCACAGCAGAGAAAGATATTTAATACCTGAGGGAATCAGCTATGAGAGAAATTATGTATTTTGGAACCAGGACTTCCTCCACAGTGAGCCTTTTTATATATGATACAATTTGAAAGCAATGCTTTCTGTCATTTCCCATGATCCATATTGAAAATAAATCCACTTGGATGGACCAAATGAAGTCTAAGTGTAATTAAGTTTTCTGTAATGCAAACAACAAATGTGAATGTTGGATAAAAGAAGAGGGTATCAGAGAGGTTTAATAGAAGCTGGGGTCCACCATGAGTTTGAATGGCAGAGGAAGCAAGGAAGTATTTAGAAGACAAATCCAGATCTGTGAGCAAGATACTAATTTTTAATTTCTATCTGCATCTTCATTATCTGTAAAGTAATAAAATACTGAAAGTTCATGGAGTTGTGAAACTATGGTTAAGAGGGATTTCATATACTTAGTCTCTAGCTAAGAATTCTGCTACTTGCCAAGGCTGACGTTGAAGGAAACCTTTCTTTTACCTATTTGAAGGCATATTAAATAAATTACACAATAAAACAAGTAACTATGGCTGAGGGTTGAAAACAATTCAGAAGGACAGTATGAGAGTGAATCCAAGTTATTTGTGCAGCTGCAGCATTCCCATAGTGGAACAATGGATTTGTCTATAATTTCCTCGTTGCATTTCAATATTTTGCAACCAAAACGAACTGTTTATACGTAAAGAAAAAAGTGTCTCTTCCAAATATATGAAAGCTGGATGAGAGAAAGCTAAGTTACCACCAGATAGTTTTCAGAGATGACCTATATTTCAGCAATACACTTTCCAGTGTAATTTCAAGTAAAAGCATTACCAAGACAAAAGCAGATTGAAAATTGATTCAAGGCCTTCTCTGCACTTGCATTCATTTTTCTTATTGTCAGAGCCAGTCTATTCATATAATGGTGATATGCACAGTATTTAGCCTGAATTTTAGGCCACCAAAGATTATAGTTTTAGGTTACAAGCTTACAAAAGTGCTCTATCTGGTTGCAGTTGCAGCTATTACTCTTTTTTTTGTGATTTATAGGTACAGTCTCTTCTCATGCATTACAGAGGCAAAGTGACACCCAGTTTGTGATTTCTGTAATTTTGTTTTGTTGTTTTGGGTTTGGGGTTTTTTTGTTAACTGACTGTAAAACACATTTCTCCTATAAAAGAGCACCAGAAATATTTTTTAAAAATTTAAAAGATACAAATTCAGGGTTGGGCTTGATATACTTTGCATATGAAGAGCAAGCTCACACTAGCATTGGGCTGAGCTGTAACTCAGTGTTCCTGCATGATCTGTGAAGCACAGAGAGCAATTCAGGACACCCCAGGAGTACAGTTCTCTCCATGGACCACACAGAGAGCTATAGCTCTTCATTCCAGCCTTCTAATTTACCTAAAGATGGACTCTGAGGCACTCACACCATCCAAGTGATAAAATGAGGTCATTTACATTTGTCTGCTGTTCACCTAATGTGCACCTAGGAGGCTTGAAGAGCAAAACCCAGTCCTGGCACAGACAGAAGGAATGTTAATTGAGGTCAGCAAGCCAGGCATTTGCTTGCTGCAAGGCTGCTTTCCACCCCATGAGCCACAGGGACATCATATTGCTCTGCTCAGAAAATCCTTATCTCCTGCCTTCTAGTCAAATGCTTTTCCACCCACCTCTTCCCATAATCAAGCAGTCTGTCTTCTTTTGCTTTTTCCAAGTTTGTGGAAAGGGGACTGCTGAAGGTCTAAGGCTATTTTGACTTATCTCATTATACTTAGGAAAGTTTTTGCACAAGCCGTCCTCCCCAAATATCTGAGACTTATCTGATTTTGTACATAACTAACAGGAACAGCAGCTTGTACCTGACACCTCCATCAGACCTCACCTGTCACCTTAGATGACATTAACCTCTACTTTCAGGCATCAAGGTACATCTCAATACCACAGAAAGAAAAAAAAAGGAAATTAATAAGGGAATTTGGCTTATATTATTATTATTACTTAATTCTCACAGAGCTTGCAGAATTTCACCCTGGTTTTGTGGAAATGTACACCAGAAAATGCAGAAAAATATGGACAAAAATCCCCCATAATTAAGCAGAAAATGAAAATCTGATGTTTATGCCTTGTGATTCAAATAGAAAGATGTGTCATTTCACCATGTACTGAACTAGCAGGACAACAATAGGTACAGATTAAAGCTCAACCTATATAGTTTAACCTAAAGAGGAATCAAGATAGATTGGATTGCACTGTCTACCTGAAGGAAAGAAATTAAACCTTCCAAATTCCAGAAACTAAAGGCAACAATTTCATATTACGTGAAGGCACTTACTTTAGAAAGTAAAGATAATTAATTAGCAAGATGTCTGGCTTAAGGACACAGCTTTCACTCTGTAACATTTTTAAGCCAACACAAGACATCCTGCAGAAGGTGAGCCAGGACTGGAAGCCCCTGACAAGCCAGGAATCACCTGACAAGTCTCTACAGTTATTAAAGGCAGGGAGGTCATTGTGTTCTTTGATTTAAATACCTACACTTAAATAAGAAAACCATCAAGATTTTGGCATGAAACAAGGTATTTTTATCCTCAATATTCACCCTTAATTTAAAAGCAGGTATCAACTACACTTGTGACTGCCCCAAGCACCTGCATACAGCAATATTATTTCTCCTTTCCTGAGATGATGCTCACTTCAGTCTGTTTCAAACACTCCTATCCCAAACACAACACTGTCAAGGTAGGGCAGTCAAAGAGGACATTGAAATACCATTTAAAGCATTTCTGCCAAAGGCCAAGGCTATGTATTTATCTATTTTAAACCAAAGCCACTGTCACCATCAGTTTACCATGGAAGAAAGCTGGGATTTTAATTAAGAGAACAGCAACTTCTCAGGTAATGCCTGGATTGTCACCTCTAAAGTATCACTGGAAGCACAGACTTCTCTCACCAAGGATGGGCCTATCCCAAATTATTTCATGTCCCATTACAGCAACATGGAGGAATACATAATTGTCTCTAACTCCAGGTGACTCAGCACCAAATTGGGATTTTTTTGTTTGTTTGTTTCAATGAAAATCACTATCAAATCAGAGCATCTGTGTTCATGTCGACTGGACTTCTATAATCCAACTTTCAAAAACTGGCATTTTTGGTTCTGAAAGTTGCAAGATTTATATTCCACCTCCCAATCAGATGAGTCCCTTAACATTTGCCTTTTTGCAACTTCACTTAAAGATTTCTGGTAATACCCAACTTGCACTTTAGGGGAAAAAAAAAAAAAAAAAGAGAGAGAAGAAACCATCTGACTTCACCCAGCAATTGATATATAAAGAACTGCCATTAGCAACATCCACAAGACATATGATGTCCAGTCCTAAGGGGAAAAAAGCAAGGAAGCTGAATAACTAGAAGGGAGCTTTTTTTCAGCATCATGACAGCACTGACAGAGCTGTGGGTCTGAACAGATCCTAAGATGTCAACAAAGCACTGATGTGCTCATATAAAGTAGGATCAGATCCAGGTGGGAACGCAGCTTCTGGGCTCCCACCAGCCCACAGCAGCATCTTGTTTATGCAGGACACACGCCTGGCACACTCAAAGTCCACAACACATGATGCTGAACACAAGTGGGACTTGATTCAGCACTTTCCTGAAGCACAGGATTCCCCAAGGCTCACAGGGAAAGCTGCAGCCAGGCAGAGTTTTGGAATAACATCCCTTCTGCACAAGTTCTTTCTGAACTGTGTAAAATGAAGCAAAACCCACTGCACTTTCCCTAGAAGCTACAGAGAGTTAGTGCAATTATTTGTATTAACACATCCAAGGGAAAAAAAATACACCCTGGCAGCCTCTCCCTCCTCATCAGAAGCAGCAGGAAAGCATTTGAGTATCAGGAATTGTAAACAACCTTCAATTTCAAGGACTAAAGTAGTTTTGGGATATACAAGATCAACAATCTCTCCACACCAAAGGTAAAATAAAGACAACAAAGACAAAATACAATCAATAACTTCAGAATGCTTATAAAGAATACAGCACATAGTTTTTTCGACTACAATTTCAGAGACTACACACTTGAATAAAGTGCAGTCCAAGCTAAAGCAGGCAGCAAAATTTGCCAGAGCTACATCAGGAAGATTAACTGAGGTATATTAATTGAGTTTTGTAAATGAAGTAGCTGCCCTAAGTTTAGCATACATCCCATACCATCATAATTGCAAAAAGTCATGATTTTTGAAGTCCTGAGTCAAGGAATGGATAAGTTTGCACATCACAATCTGAAGCAGCATCACCAGAAAACTGCATATTTGTACCTCCTCCCTACCTGTGGGGAAAATGTATCTCACCACCAAGTGTCCTTAACAGGAATCAACATATCAATTAACAGAGCAATTAACTGGGAAGAGAGTGCACAACTCCGCAGCAACCCAGCCTTTACTCACGTTGTGCTGCTTTACGGAGTAAGGCAAAGATGACCCACCCTAAGTTAAAACAGATTTGCTTTCCAATAGGTCATAAAGCTGACCCAAAACACTTCATAAACCTATAGCTGTATTTTAAAAAAAAATTGTTTTAAAGCTGGCAGGCTCGATGTTGAAATAGATAAGGATCCAGAATGGATCAGGGCCGGAATTAGGCATGGGAGAAAACCCGGACTGGACTTTCCTGGGATGCAGAATGGGGAAAAACACGGACTGGATCTTTGCTGGAATACGGAATGGAGAAAAATCCGGACCAGATTTCAACTGGGATACGGAACAGGGGAAAACCTGGACTGGATTTCAGCTGGGATGCAGAATGGGGGAAAACCTGGACTGGATTTCAGCTGGGATGCAGAATGGGGGAAAACCTGGACTGGATTTCAACTGGGCTATGGAATGGGGGAAAACCTGGACTGGATTTCAGCTGGGATGCAGAATGGGGGAAAACCTGGATTGAATTTCAGCTGGGATGCAGAATGGGGGAAAACCTGGATTGAATTTCAGCTGGGATGCAGAATGGGGGAAAATTCTTTAGGTGTTCACCTTTTCATTGGCAAAGACTTAATGAAATATCAGAGGATCAGGGCTGGGCAATGAGAAAAATCCCAGACTGGACCTTCAACTTGCATGATGGATAGATGTTGCAAGGATACAGGGAACAAGATTAGGTTTGTTTAAGCATATAAAAAGAAAATATGGGGAGCTGTAAATTTAGGGGTTTCCAGCACATATCCTGAAGACACAGTCACAGTCATTCACAGGAATGTCTGAGCATGGTGAGAAGGAGGACATTCATTAACCTCCAGTTTCACTGTCACAGGAACAAGGACAGCAGCGTGTGCCTCAGTCTGAAGATGAGCAACAATAAAATGAACAGCCATTTGGGGACTGCAAATATATTTGGGTTACATTTTTGTCTCAGACATGATACTGAAGGTTGCCATTGTTCAGTTTTATTGTGGGGAAGATTCCCTCCTTCACCACACTGCACTACCAGAGAAATAAAATCCAAACATGTAAAATTTTCAGGTCAAGGGAAGGAAGAGGGGCAATGCCCTTTTTCCACATGCACACTCCACTGGGAGCCCAGCAAAGCTTGTAATTCCAGACGTTTTCAACCCACCCACAGCTCCCTATAAATAAAGGGACAAGACCAGGCACTGTCTTAAGGTCAGCTCTTTCTATTGTTGAGCATGGCTCACAACACAAGTGAGTTTGTCTCTGTATTTATTGCCTGTTATGTAAAATCTTCCTCTGCTCCTCGTTCACAGTCCCAGGATATCCTGGCAAGGAAACACACACACGAGGCTGCACTTTGAGATCATTTAAATAAAAGAGAATTATAATGAAGAGCGGAGGAAGGGGGAAGAGGAATTTTCAGAATGTTTGGTTTAAACATACTTATGGTTAAAACCTCCCACTGAGTTAAATTCAGTTTTCTTGCTTTAGCTTTACCTTTTCAATGACATAAAGACTTAAGGAAATATCAGAGGCAGCCAGTGAGCCCTTTAAATGGTACTGAATCAGAAAACATGACCACAATGTGAACCACTGGAACATAGACATCCATCTTTGGCAATTTTTACTCAGCTGAAGCAAACGCTCCATAAACCTGTTCTCTGAACACAGAGCACGGTCATCAAACATTTTCTTGTGCGGATAAAAGGGGAAGATGCCTTCGAAACAGTTTTTTCTTGCTTTTCCTTCTAAAAATAGTTGATTTTTTTTTTTTTTGAGAGTGAGAGAAAAGTTCCAAAAGTGTCTTTTGAGAGATGTTGCATCTCCCTCATGCCTAAAATTTTATTTGCAATGAGATTCTCACATCGATATCAGCAGGAAAAAGCTCAGAGCAGTCCTGTATGAATCTTAATCTACAATATTGCAGAGCAACCTTCACAACAGCAATTATTCAGCAATTTTAACCCAGAAAAGAAAAAATTACTCTACCAAATAGCTTCTGTCCCAGATACAATCCCAATATTAGCTGAGGAGTAGTATTTTCAGCAGGTGTACACCTCTTCTGCATGCCATGCACAGAGTTGGCTGAAATAGCCCAGAAAGAATGGAAGGTGGAGAAATTGCCCTGTGAAGACCTGTGCAAAATCAAAAATGCAGTGCAGTCTCCAAAAGAAAGGCATCAGTGGCTTCACAGAATTAAAACATTTTCTTCCACCCCTCTCATATCTTCTAGCAGGTTGCTACTGAAGCTCAGAGAGCCACTGACTGTCCTGAATGTCTCTTTTTAATAGAGCTGGAAGGACCTTGGTAAAGAACTCATCACCTTTAATCTGATTTTGAAAAAAAATACAGATACTTCCCTCTAAAGGAGCAGAAGTGCTGCTGAAAGACATTGCTTTGTACCATTCACTGACATTACTATGAAACTTGACTTCTGATATTTCTATTTTCCATGAATCAAAAGAGTATTTCCCTGGCATTAGAAGTGTGAAATGGCATCTGAAGAGAAAATAGTGCTTTTACCAATCAGTGACATTTCCCTCTCTCCCCAATGTAGCAACCTCACCTGAACTGATGTTTTCTAAAATATCAACTATATGCTTTCATAACAGTTAAGTGTCTTGAGGTTTAACTTGAGCTAGTGAAATAAAATTTGCTCAAGGATGGTAAATTAAACTGGGCATGCAATATTTGAACAGGAAATTAGAGTGTACAGCTATATTTTTTTTTTAAACCTAGCAATTAGATAAATGCAGACCTTCCTGTCTTTCTTTAGTGAACCTACACCCTATGTTCCTAGAAAATATGACAGCTAGGACAGTTTCAGGTCAGAGTATATATCTGCTATCATCATTACACTCCCTCCTGTCTGTGACACCTTGGATAATGCAACAGCCCACACAGATGCTTTTCCTGAGGAAAGTTACATTAAGGGTATTTTTTTTAGAGTCGAATCCAAATCGTTGGTTGAACCCAGCACCTGTACATTTCTAACCATTTGCTGATAAAAATACACACAAAGGCTCAATACAGAGACAGGGAGATGTGATACAATGCAAAAAGAAAATTCATAAGAATGAAAACTAGTTTTGTGCTCAGGGACAAAGCTTGCCCTGGTAAATTGTTTGGTGCATATGAAGTCTCTCAACCTGAAACATGACCAAGCCCAGCTGACTTCATGCCACAAAATGCAAGTTCAGCAGGCAGATCACTCCTTTCAACCCAGTACTCAAAGTTATTTTAATAGCTATGAAGTTCAGGATGTCAGGTAAAAGCAAAACTTCAGTTATGGTGAAAAAATATTCATAATGTTATTTACCCAGATTGTGATATTTCCACCCTAAACCAAAAAACAACAGAACTTTACCTAGGAAAGCATCCAGAATAAATCAAAGCCCTACAGGCTAGTTTAAAGCAACAATTGCTAACAAAAGAACCAGACTAAACTAAGACCAGACTAAAAGCTACCTAAAATTTCTGTAAGCATATTTTTTAAATTAAAAATTTAATATGAAGGACCCAACTTAAGAAGTTTCTTGAATCAGAAAATTCTTATCATCTATCTGTTTTCAAGGGGATGACAAAACAAAACCGAAAGATTAATCTTCTGCAGTTGAAAATTAGGCTTGAACATATCAATGCTTTCATGTTGCTGAAAAAAGATTCTTTAAATTTTCATTGATTTTTGACACCTTATAAAAGCGTTTATGATGCTACATGAAAAACATAATTCAGTGACTATGGCAAGTAAATTCACTATGGAAAAAAAAATAAACTACCTCATTTCCTGATTTTTGACTTCATAGCCATAATTTGCATAAAAGATGAACACAATGTGAAGGAAGAGAGATCAAAGAAACATCAACTTCTTGTGTGTGGTCAGGGTGACCTGCTGAAACAAGGCTGAGAACTTGCTGAGCTTCATGCTGTAGAAACTGATGTATCCTCTGTTAATGCCCCATAAGGTAGAGGGAAGTTACTAACTTATTTTTCCTTTGGAAATGGAAAATTTTTCCATTTTCCTGTGATCCAGGACCTTTCACAACTGGCTTCTCTTCCTTCAGGGCAAGCTTTTCTTCTGCTGGTGGGAGTCATATGGGCAACTAGAATTGTTTGTAGCCATGCCAGGCACATTTCCAAGCAGCTGGAAAGTTAATTTTGAAGAGGACTTCTTAGTTCCCCCTCCTTTTTTTTTTCTCTGTCACAAAGATATTGCAGGAAAGCTGCCAACCCCTTCACCAGAGCAATGAACTTCCAATATATAGAAATCCTTCTATTTGTGTATTTTTTTGCTCTGTACACAGTTTTATTAGAGATTGTGTGCCACATAGAATAACAGAATATGCCACACAGAGTAACATTAAATCACAATTTTCAGAACATTCAACAGAAGGTGCAGCTTTTTCCACCACAGAATGACAGCTTCACTTATGGGATCTATACTGATATAAAACCAGCATAGAAGCCTGACATGAGGCATTTTGTGCAAAAAAGGAAGTAACTTTCCCTGGAACTTAGAAAAAAGGAAAAGTTTGAGGGTTCCCCACATCTGTATCTAAAATGATGATCTGTAAAGACCTTCTGAAAAGAGCAGGGTCATAAACACCACTGTTATTTGGGCATTCAGCAGAGGGACTATGTGAGGGAGCATAGTCCAGTGGTTATATGCCCCAAAATACAGTAGTGGTAGGATCACACCATTAATTTTGCCAGTTTTTCCCCTCTCCTGTATTGCCCTGTCAGTGTATTACCTAGTAAAGAAATGTCACTTCTAAAACTTTACAGTATTACACCAAGAGAACACAGGGAGAAGCAATTGGATGTCAGTGCACAAAGACAAGAAAGAGCTGCACAATGTTTCAGGTAAATTAAGATGACAGAATGCTGAAGAGTTCAATGAACAGTCTGTTCAAATGCTACAGCACAAAAAGAAAATCAAAACTTTTTAAGCATCAAAAAAAGAAAAACAGCATAGTTTTTCCCCCCTTGCCCAGCTTTCACCAAGCAGATAAAATTCAACTTGCTGTTCCATCTTGCTCTGGGGCAGACTGAGGTGGTTTCTAGGTCAGATACCGAAACTGATGTTTCCAAAATAGCTACATGACTGTTCTTTCAAGCATCTTCAAGTACATCTCAGTGCACAAACATGCAAGCATTTGCTTAGGAGCAGGTACAAACTCAGTCCTATATCCAAGAGAAATACAGTGGCAGTGAGGAAGATGGTGAGACAAAGCCACTTGGAAAAGGGAAGGAAAACACAGATATTGAATAAGACTGAAGAAGGATGGAGGAGATCTCTGCAGGAGAACACGGTGCAGTGGCAAAATGACCACCTGGGAAAGGGATGAGCAAAAAAAAAAACAGAATCAAAATGCAGCTGTCAGGCAAAGACTGCAGGATCCTACCTTGTCAGGAAACAGGGGGCAGCATGGATCAGAAATGGGATGTGCTAGAATTGGAATGAAACCAGGGAAAAAGGCACTGCTATAGGGTAAGTTCGGCAGGATGCACAGAATCCCATGCATGAGGGGAAGCAGTGGGCACTGCCTCTTCCCTGCTCTCTCCAGTTTTTCACTTTCCTCTCTTTCTTTCTATTCTCTACTGCCTTTTTTTTTTTTTTTTTTTCCCTCTCTGAGCTACCTAAACCCAGCAGTTATACACACATCCATTCTGGCCTCCCCTAATTGAGCCTTGCCCAGTTCTGGTTGTCACAATTCAGATGAAAACCATGTCTTGTGTTTGAAGTGGATATTCAAGCTCAGCCATGTAGAAATGCAGCAGTACAGCACAGTCTGTTCTGGAATGTGAGACCTGAGAAAAGGATAAGAAAAATAGTCCTCTCCATTGTTCCTATTGTACCAAGACTTTCCCCAAGTCTCATAGACCCAGAGCTGAATCATTTCAAAACACAGCACAATTGCTGGAGACAACCCTCTTCATATGCACTGCCATATTATACAGCATTCACCATCCCCAAACAGCTGTCCTAACAAAAAGTCACTTGTCAGTCAGGTCTGCAAGTCCCCAGATTCCTAGAGAAACCTTGGAGAAAAGAGTTCAGAGTGCCCCATAAGTATTTTGATAATGATTTTTTACACACCTTGGTTTAGTTAAATTAGAGATGTTTTTACTGCTGTCATGAACAAAAACAAGACTGCAGCCACTGGAGTCAGGAAAAGCTGAAGCAATGCCTTAAGAACCTGTCATTCTGCCAGTGGATAATAAGCAACTGAAGCAGCAGAAACTATTTACAAACTTAGCACAAATACTCAGTTTATACTGAGGGTATTAAATTTGTACTTGGCGTGCTGAAAAGTACTTAACACTTATATATGAAACTCACTTTTTGTAATGCAGTGAATTAGAAGAGCAATTCCATGGAGGTTAAATGGTTAACAGGGCTTCTCTCAACAGATCAATGCAGTGATGGGATCTCAATACTAATTTTTTGTAATCATGAAGCCGTCACTCAAAGATCTGGGGAACTGACTGCTATCAGCTCAGCTAAACAAGATATTGTGAAATAGCTCCTTTCAAGCTTGTTTTTACTTAAACAGAGGAGAATTACACACTAAATCAGATTGAGTATAAGGGGTCCCTGCCCTCACTGCCTGTTGCCATTACTAGCCATTATTCATGGTTAAAGAGCATTAAGCCAGGGCATGGCTGTGCCCATTTTTATACTGAGCAAGAACTGCTGCTGTTTGATACAAAAATTTTCAGAAAAAGTGGTGGTGGTTTTTTGCATTGTGTAATCCTTGACAGTCTCTCCCTCATCACCATGAATTCCTTCAGCTTCTTAGTTTGCAGAACTTTCCATGGCAGGAGTCACACAGCTCAGTGGGCACCATCACAGTGCCACTCAAGCACCTCCTCTGCCTGCATTATTCTGAGAAGGATTTGAAGGTTTTCAATGCTTCTGAGGAGACAGACCATGCTTTCAGATGAAAAGCTTTTTCTAAAGTTCCTTTATACTGCTGCTACAGTGAATTGACACAGCAAGAGCAATATCTGTTCCACAGTCCTTAAAGGCACAGGCACTCTGCTGCTGCAGCAATGGGTCTTACAAAAACCTTCAAGGCATAAATTTCCATGTGTGTCCTTTCAGACTTTCAGCCTACATCTTCTGAGCATAACCTCCCCAACAACCTCAGCCCAAATCTTTCCACCTCAGGCAAGTGCAGCTCCATGTGGCACAGCAAGCAATGACATTACTTATGCAGGAGCCACAATAGCAACCCTTGCCACTCAAGGAAAAGATTTCTGCAGCTGGAGCTCCTCTCCATCCAGAGGAAACACTCCATCAGGTATGAATTAATTTCCTTGGGTTTGTAGTGCTGCTCTTTTCTTCCTGAGATGTTAAGTACTCATCAGTGACAACGCTTCTGCTTTAGGTGTTAAAAAATATTTTTTAAACAAAGAAGGTTTTTCTGCATTTATTGAGGGAGAGATAGGGTGATAAAATAAGAAAACAAATATTAGGTGATATTTGCATTCCTTGTGAGGAGTCTTGGCATCTTAGTCAAGCACTGGAGCACTTTACAGGTGTAATACCTTCATGGATTTAAAAAATTCTGTCAACCTCTACTACAGGCAACATAGCTGAACTATTTCAACTCAGTAGAGCCAGAACATGCACAGGGTGTTCACCAGCTCTGAGAGCTATATTACCCCATATCCATTTTATGGAATAAATTACAGAAGTAAATACTTTCCATGCTCCTCTGATACAGCTCTACATCTCTTCTATAATTTAGAAAAAGCTAAAAGTACTACTCTAGTGAAAACCTGCTTCTGGAGAGGTTAAAAAGGTTTCTGTAAGTTTGAAGATGCAAAAGCCACATGTTTTATAGTGATCCTGCTTTCACTGGAGGAGGGTGTGAGGCAGAGACACCACTCTTGTTAGCAGGAGCTCTGCAAAGAACAGGAGAGGAGTTCTTGCCCAGGAGAGCTGGCTCAGCCCCCAGAACTGATTGATGCTGTGCCATGGCAATCCCTCCTCCTGAGCAGAGTAAATGCCAGTGCCCCAGGAAGCTCATCCCATCCTTGCCTGCCCACCACTGCTCTCTGAGCATCCTGAACACCTTCTGAGGGACAGCTCTCAACAATCCCTGCCCTCTTTTTCAAGGGGTACCACAGCCCAGAGTCCCTGCCCATCCCCACAGAGGACAGCCAGTGATCTCTCTACCACCAAGCACCAGGATGCTTAAGGAAGGCCCCTCCACCACTCTAAAATGACCATTTAATGGTCATGCAGCCTCTCTCAAAGCAAACAAAGGAACTGATAAGCAAATGTAGCCCTGTGGCTGAAGCCAACCCCTCTTAGCCAACTCTTGTGATCAAGAGGGTCAGGCTGTTCTCAGCTTCCAAAAACAAACGTCACAAAGGTGGTGCAAGCCAGACAGTGCTGAAACATCTTTCACAGTGCTCTCCACTGAGCAGTAATAAAGCACAAGCAATTGTAAACAGATGTTCAGCCTCAAAACAGCTTTCAGCTGCAGTGTATAAATACAGCTTATGCTAAAGAAATGCCTTCAGTGAATTTTGCTAACAACAGCTCGTCATGAGAAGCCAGTATGTTTATGTAGCAGCATTACAGACTGCTGTTGTGGCTTTATGGCTAGAAGTAGGTCAAATGAATTTATAGAGCAGCCCTGACAATACAGTAGTTGTTAATATAGGGGTAGTTAAGTTTACCACCAAACAATGTATTCTTATCTCATTTTCTCAGCACTCCAGAGCAAAATCCACAATATGATGCAGATATTGCATACACATCAGAGCAGCAGACAGCTGTGTCATTAAAAGAACTGCACTACCAAGAATACTACTTCTTAAGCAGTTATGAATCATGAAATAAAACATTAAAAGTGATTTCTTTTGTGTGGACATAAAGGAAAGCTCTAATAGAATTAGATACTTCTTTTGGCTGTTGTTATGCCACAGCAGTGTTCATGTGCTGTTAAGTAATTTGGGTGATTAACTCTTTTGTACACCAGGAACAAAGCTGATAGAAACCCAAAGACAAGTGCCATTACCACCTCATTAAACAATATCAGAAACAAGGAAAATGTGTTTTGTTTTGCAGTAGTTATGTAAACAAACATCATTCTTACCTACACAGAATATAAAAGCAAAATAACAACAACAGGAAAGTCCTGTAATTGCCATTGAAATATTCAGAGGTTTTTGACAGGCCTTTTATTCTCTTTTATAAAATATTGAAATTTTTGTTCAAAGCTAATAAACTACACCTGCCAAAAATCACTCATGTCATTAAAAAAAAAATTACAAATAGTCAAAAAAAGTTACAGGTTTTCTCTGGCTTTGAACTGTGCTAAAGTCAGCGAACCAAGTCAGGAATTCCTGAAGTACCTTGTGGCTAACATTTCCCATAACCTCTCACATGTCTGTAGGAACATCTTTCATCATCTTGTAGCAACATTGGCCATGCTGAAGAGCAACTCCCACAGGCACAAGCTTTGAAAGCACTTACCCTCACATTTCTAAACTGGAAATTACTCAATTAAAAGGCAATTTAGAGATGCCTGTTTTTCTGCCTAAAAGCCTCATCAGATTATAGCATTATTAGCCAAATAAGGAACTTTTCCCCTGTTTCACATGCAATTCAAATAAAGTTACAGAATGCTAGCAGCTTTCAGCCTGGCTTGAGCAGCTCCCTGTGTGCCCTCCAGAAGACCCAAGAAGCAGGAGGTGGCATCCAGCCAGGTGGCACCTGGAGATGCCACTTCCAGAGAAGATGCAGATCACAGAGGTTGTAGGCTTTAACAAACAAAACCACAGACACCAGGTACATCTCAGACACTTCACAGAACCATCAGAGCTGTGCCAACCCACAGTGCTGCTGCTTCTCCACTGCAGCTCTTGCTTGCAGGAACACTCACGTTGCTGTTTCAAATTCCCCACTGCATCCTGTGGTCACGTTTCCCCTCCAACTCTCCTCATCTGTTGCCCAAGATCCTGATGGCTTCCTGTCTCACTTCTTGAACAAAGTGGCTGCCCATGTAAGTGAAAGGTTTATTCTGCAATCATGAGAGGCTGGGGGAGAGAAGAGTGTTAATACTTCTGTTGCCCAGCAATCCAACAATACACAACTTAATCCATTTTGGAGCTTTCTTCAGTGGTTCTTTTAGGCACTTTGTCTCCAGGAGAATGCTCCCAGACTATGCACACCTCCTCCTAGCAGAATCTTTCCATACCACTAATTATTTTTGCTTCTCCCACCTCCATCTCTACGCTCTTGTCAGCAGCAGACTAAGAAAGCACACATTGTCTTCCAGGTGGCTGCACACCACTCTGAGGGTGACTGTCATTATTTCCCTTGCTCTTTCCACAACCTGCTGGCAATTATGTTTCTTTATGGTGACAAACCTTTTGTTATTTGTGGACTGCTGTTAGCTCTGAAGTCAGTAAAAAGAATGTAAACAACATACATTATTCCTCCTGTTGTACATGAACACCAAGGATCAGTTTGATCCTCCATGTGCTACACAGTTGTTTTATTTTGCCAGGTCCTTGCAAAGCTCCTTAGTGCAGCAGCAAACTATTAAGCATCTATTAAGCAACAAACAGGATGCCTCAAGGTTCAAGGAACCTAACTTGAACAAGCACTGTCTGAAATTGGACCTGTTATTTTCTGTGGTGTGACTGAAATAGTAATTTTGCTCCCAGAGCTCATCACCTTCCTTTAGGACCCGCCCTCCATCAGGTTCCCTGATATATTTGGTATACTTTGGCACTTTTCAGGGGATTGTGACAAGAAGGCAGGCACAAAGAAGAACTGAAACTTTGGCACTTCTCAGAGGATTGTGACAAGAAGGCAGGCACAGAGAAGAACTGAACAGCAGGACTTGAGTCTGCTACCACCACCACACTGGTGTGTGCAGCCCCTCCAGGCACATGCAGGGGCACCCTTTAGCCTGAAGCATTCCAAGCTCCTCGGCTCAGTTTGAAGGCAGAAGGAACCATTTATGCAGATCCAAGGATATTTTTACCTCTCTCACAAAGCTCCAAATCCCTCTCCTGATATTTACTACTACATTTCTGGCTATGGTTCTGTCTAGAGCTGTTCCTCATATTAATAACTTCCAGCACACCCATTAGCTTCTCTCCAAATGGCATCCAGCTGCACAAACAGGTAGGCAGTAGATGACTACACCACTCTGGTTGCTATCCAACATGAGTAAACGTGGCCCATAATTGGGCATTTGTTGCTCTTTATGGCAATCTCAATGTTTCACCACTTGGCAGCGTGATCAGAAACAACACTGAGAAGTCCACCTGGTTAAATCCAAGATGGAGCTCTCCAAGAAAATTCATTTCTCAGACTAGCATGTTTCACCTATCTAGCAATAACACTGTGTGAGCACATAACTGCACGAATTTATGTAAAAGAGCAACACAGTGAGGGTGTTGCAAGGAGAAAAATGAGAACTAAGGCAAAAAAACCACTTCTACAAGATGACTCAGGAATTTAAACATTTGAATGAAAATGCTTGAAAAGGAATATAAAAAAGGCAAAAGGTGGAGGAGCTGTAAAATATTGTATTTACCAAAAAAGAAAATACCAGAAGAAACAGCTGGTAGAAAACAAGCAGACATAGAAAGGAGTTTTATTCTACAGGCATTTTGGGTATGCCTTGCTTGCACAACTAGGAAATTGCAGAAGCCAAGTGTATTTCCAACTCTTCTGAAGGTCATTTGAAAACACAGGGTGAGGGGAACATGGGGAGAAAGCTTCTTCTAAAAGGGGAAAAAAGCCTCCAAAGGCAATGAAAAAAATCTGGGACAATTTCTTAAAATAGTTGAGGTTTAAAATGCCTCTGAAATAGAAAGAGTCAAGATAAAATGCTTGAAAAGTTTTTTCAACACCTTAATATTGAAAAAAACTACAAGGCAATCTTTGAACATGACTGTCATGAAATGGATAAATCTAGGATTTAGAACTAGAACTTTCAGGAAGCACACAAAAACCTTGCTGTACTTCAAGACCCCACTAAAGCAAAACCTTACTTGGACTCCACATGTGCTGCAGAGATAGTTGGCTTCTCCAGCTGGGTTAGTAGGAGCAGGATCCAAGGCTGGAGAAACTTCCCATAAATCTGTCCAGTGTACCTACAGTCAATAAATCCTCAGGCAGCTCTGAGAGAGACCCTTCATAAACAGCACCATTCTCAGAACTGACCCCACACCATTGCAAACTCCACCAGGCTACCACAATTTGTGGGGATTTCTGGTAGGTGCAGTCAAATACAGCATTGATTTCCTTCTCCAGCAGTTCCCTTCTTTATGAAAGCATCACTGGTATTTGTATTTCAGAGGAACAATACAACCCAGGGTTCATTTGTTTTGTAGATAGTTGATTATGTCTTAGAAAAATAGGTTTCTCTTCTGTTCCCTGCTCTTTTATGTTGAAGATATAGGAAGGAAAAAAAATAATACTCTACAAACACAGTTTGTGGTTACTTCATTTCTTTGGACCACATCAAGAGAAATGCTTTTGCAAAGTAATATTACCCAAGGCAACAACTATCACTCAGATGAAAAGAGAATTTCACATATTTTCAGTCATCATTTAATTCAGTTTAGCATCTCTACTGACATGTCCACCTAGTTTTTTTGCATCCACAGTATCTCAAACTGATGTTTGTGCTGAAGGACATTTTCTCTCAATTCAAGGAAGGATCAAGTCCTCTTTGCTCCTATAACAGAAGCAACAAGCAGATACCTCAGGATAAGCAGCCAGATCAAATGTCTAAGGAAGAAATAAAACCCCAGATTCTGAGCAAAGAGAGCATCTGTTCTGTAGCTGTGGAATCTCTCCCTGGGGCTTCATCGAAATGCAGTTGCTTGTTAAAAGCAAGGAGGCAGGCTAGATTCAGTTGTTTTCCCTACAGCTACTCCTATTCCAGAGGAGAAGCTGAAAAACGAGGAGAGAGTGTCTGTGCAAATCCCAGATGATAAAACTGGCACCTTGGACACTTGGGCATATACATTTGCTCTTTAAGAATTAGGGTTCAAATCAGCAGGGAAAGATCCATGAGCACTCCAGACAGATCTATGAGGGAATTGGCCTAAGGAATATTTATTTATGTGAGGCAGCACAGAAAGAACAGAGGCTTGGAGATGCCTGCTGCACAACTCCTGGCAGCACAGTACAACCATGACATCCTGGCCATTGATTTTCAGTGTCAGCCTGTGTTTTGTCCTTTTTTCAAGGACTACAAGTAGCTTAGAAATATGCCCATGAGGAGGGAGATCCAAGGTCTGCATTTTTAACAAGGAAGCTGTTTCACTGAAAACTCATCCATTCTTCTTTCTGCATGATAGAAGCCTTCCAAGAGCATTTCTGAAAATGCACCAGGGACACCTAAAACACTTGCCACTCTCTCCAAACAGCTTCAGTTTGGAATTCATAGAGTACAAAGAAAAACAAACCATAAAGCCACATAATAGGCTGAAATATTACCCAGGTGTGAGGAAACATCAGGATTGATGCCCTGACAAACACTATATACTGAGAGATAAGCAACACAAACCTGCTGGAGTGAAAGAAGCATCCTCACCAGCACACACAGAGCCAGACTCTTGAGAAAGCTGCAGTCTGAGCACTCTGATCACACAAACTAAAACACAAATTCAAGCAGAAAGTGAGAGAATGACAGCAAACCAGACTTCTGGGAAGCAATCAAAATAAAATTAAACCTGCTTGGCTACATCAGAAAAGGTTTCCTCATCTGGGGTGCTGATAGAATACTGGACACTTGTTCTCAGATGGATTTCTGCATCAGAGCTGTTTCTCTCTGCCTACAGAAGCACAGCTCTCCTCCTGCTTTACCTGATAGTGTATGAAGCTCTACAGCTACAGGGAAAACACAAGAAACAGCACTGTGGGCACATCTCTTGAAGTAAATGAGTGAGCTGTTTACCTTGGAAAGTCCTGGCTTATTGAACTGTTAGCAGAGATTTCAGCTAAATATCTTGGTGCTGTAGCATGCAGAAACTAAGACACAGTTCACCCACACAAGACAGTGATCAGTTCAATGCATTAACATCAGCATTTGTCTTTCTTTTATGCTTGAACAAATAAAATCGCCTGGAAATCACTTATTAGCTTGCTTACCATCTCAGATGTTCTAGAAATGGTGTAAAACTAGAAGGAAAACAATAAATTAACCACATCATAATGTTCAACTCTGGCTTATGTCACTCAAGAATTGCCAACAGCTAAGACTACTCTAAAATCTAAGACTAGAACTAGGACCGCATCACAGCAGCCTCCTTAACATCCAGCCTAAAACCTCCCCTGACACAACTTCAGGCTATTCCCTTGGGTCCTGTCACTGGACATCACAGAGAAGAGATCAGTGCCTGCTCCTCCTTTTCCTCTCATGAGGAAGCTGCAGACTGTGATGAGGTTTCTCTCTTTTCCAGGCTGAAGAAGAGAAGAATAGAATCAATAGCAAGCCTGTTTGAAAGAGTAATTCTTTTGAAGCATAACCAGTTAAAATAGCCATTAGTATCAACTTCCAGGTGCATTATTTGTTGATGTGCTCTAAAGATTAACAAGAAATAAACACCACTAGGACACTCTCTCTGATGGCACTTCATATTTCTAAAGTGAGTTGGGGTTTGTACCTAATGACTGTTCTCACAATTAATACCTTTTTATGCACAAATCCTCAAAGTCAAGATGCTGAATGATTTGCATTGATGCAGCAAAAGATAAATGCAGACGAGGCAACCACTACCTGTTATTGCTTTGAGTATCAGGGCTGAGAGCTTGAATGTAACTCCATCTTTTCATGCTGACATTGGAGATGTTATTGTCTCCAAAACACTTCAGAGGATGCCTCTCAGCCAGCAAGAACTCAGGTCATAGCCACATTGAAAATAATTAGCTAACATTTACCTGAAAAGAAATTACTTAAAGCATGGAAATCTGGTCTATTCATAGAGTGAAAACCTTAGGCCTTAAAGCATGGAAATCTGGTCTATTCATAGAGTGAAAACCTTAGGCCTTCTCCTGCTTGGTATCTTTGTATCTGTGTTTACAATGGCTCAATGGCATCGACTCCAAGTACAGCACAGGGTGTTCCTTGGGATCACTTCCATGTTTACACACAAATCCAAACCTGCTGTGAACTCACCTTTCTCAGCCTTATCAAGGTACTTGATCCTATCATAGAAATCCCACTGTGGCAATGGTAAGAACAGTCATTTCCAAGTTCAGATCTCTTTCACTAGGAATAGGAAGGACCAAAGGCATGAGTGTGACACCTCATTTTGACATAGCCTGAATTAGGTAAAGTATTTTCTCCCCTTCTCTTTCAAAGGCAATGCCACACTGATTCCTACAAGCAGGACCACCCTCTTACCAGATCTGCTGTATGACCACTGACTGACTGCAAACTACACCCATCCTGAGCTCTTTTTTGAAAGCTGGATTAAATTAAACCAAAATTTACATCAGCTTCAACACATTTAAAAAAAATACATCAGTGGTGAGTTGCATAGGCAAGTGACAGCTGTTGGGCTCATTTTGTAGTCATTCACTTTTGGAAGTCCTTTCACCTTTCAGAGCACCCATTTCAGGGACAGAAACACGGCAGGGTTACAATCAGTGACTCCATACCTATTTGTATGGCTTTCAGGAATCTGCATCTGAGATGTCAGGAAGAGACAGCAAGGTCACAGAAGTACTGAACAAGTCCTTTTGGTACTTCAGCCAGCAAAATTATTGTCCACTTCAGCCTGTTCCCCTCAAGTCCCTTTGATAAAAGCAAAGCCTTGTTTTGCAGCAGGAGTCTTACAAGAACAGGCAGCAGTAACCTATAAGTACTGTATCAATTACTGGGTGTTCTGGATGTTTATTCACAGAGCTGGAAATACTACAACACTGAAGAAATACAGTCCTTATTTCTGGAAACAAGTACTATTATAGCCTAAATCATTAACTTCCCCAAAGACATGATGAGTCAAATGTTTTCCTGCACGATAACAACATCCACTGTAGCAGAGTAAAAATAACAGCATGTGTGCTCTGGCAGCTGAAGAATCACCATTTCAGTGGTAACAGCTTTTCACCAAAAGGCTTAACTAAAACTTTAATAGCTTCTTGCTCACCTCTCCCTTTCCTACTCATAATTTTTTATATTATACCCATCTTATCATTATGCTGCTGTACTGCTGTTTTGCTATTCTCAGTTTAAAAGCAGGGCAAGCTTAAATGGTTATCTTCAATCACTGAAAAGATGTAGATAGTTGTATATGCCACAGTCTTACAACTTCAAAAAGCAGAACTTAATAAATGTTAATTTTTATCTTGAAAGATCATTTCTCTGATCAGTATCGCTCCAACTACCGCTCTATCATCTTTCTTGCACCATAAATAAAAAGTATTTCTTCTTCCATAGTCCTCCTCACATGAGGCAATGTAGCTTTTTCCCTTTACTTCATATAATGAAACTGCAAATAGAACATAGAATGCGAGCAAAATCACACCTGTTTATAAGGTATTGTTCCGTTCTCCTCATGCCTTTTAAAATTAAAACAACAGCTTTTCAGAGTTGAGGGTAGATATTGCACACCATCCACCTCAGCAGGTTTTGTGTTTCTTAGTACAGTGTATTAGGTATTACAGCCAAGCTCCCTTTACTTTTATTATTATCATTATTATTTTGAGGAGAAGGCAGCAGGGAGAAGAGAGGAGAGGACACAGGAAGCTCTCTTTCTTTTAGGAGAAGACAAACTGACCAACCTTCTGAGCAGAAGAATTTATTGATACAGGGATGCTAAGAATGAACTTGACTCGATATCACAGTGAAACGAAGGTGCAGAGACTGTTGCTAGAATTAAATATTTTATAACAGCCCCTCTCTGTATAATGCTCCAACATTTATCTAAATTTCGCAAACATACGTCTTTAGAAACTGCAAAAAATAGTAACATTTCAAGATACAGTTAGCACTGCAAAAGCACAAATCAAAATGCCTACAGTTCTCCAGTCCCTTGTGCATCCATCAAACAGGGATCGAAAGATGACTGGCTTTAAATTAACTGTCTGACAAAGCACTACAAAACAGAGCTATCATGGAAAGATTGATATTTAGTCTCTTACGCTAATGAAAAAATAAATGAACACGTAAGCCTCACAGACAGAGTCAGACTTTTAAAATAACTTATCCCAGCAGCATTGATGTGTCATTATTCTCAAGTTCAGTTATATTAATCCTTGCAATCTTTCCAAATGCACAGCTTTAAAAGCGTGCCTTCCAAGCAGTTTGCAGTACCTCTGAATGACTAGAGGTTCATTCCAGGAGAAATCTTTATGTAATGGCCCCATCACCAGTTACACAGGTGAGAAAAAGAGAAGCCAGAAAGCTTTATTTGTAGCTGTGCCTTTCTCTAATGACTGTTATAGCATAAGGTTATACATAGGCCTAGCACTACCTCAGAAAAGATCACCTAAGTGACAATACAGCATTTGTCCATGGCAACAGATACAAGGGCAACTGTTACTGAAAGTGACAAGTGCTAAAAACAGCAGATGAACTCAGAGATAAGGTTTTCCTTGTGCAGATAGGCTGAAATCTGGAAGCCCTGTTTCATCTTCAAAGAGCTAAAGTTTCTATTTTCCTAAAAAGCACAATAGTTGGGGTTCATAAAGCCATCATAAATCAAGATCATTGTTTTTCCAGCAGTTACGCTATATTATCAAAGCTTTCCTACTTTACTATTTCCTCAAGTACACCATAACATCAAGAATTTGGGAGTCTGAGGGGGAGCAAAGTAAAATAAAAAGTATATGGAGAGGGAAAAAAAAGCGTAGGCCGTCAACAGGAAACACAATTCAGTGAAGAGCAAGTCAAAACCAATCCCTCCCATACAGATGGCTGACAACCATGCCCTCAGAACTAGAATTGGGGTTGGTTATCTCATTCATTCTCCTCCCTGCTCAGGCTCCTCAGATAAGCCATCTTCTAGCTTTGAGATGAGCCCCACAAGAGCTACCAAGTTGTGTTTTACAGTAGATTTAGTTACAGCACAATCCAGTCTTTGAAGAAGAGGAACACAGAGCATACACAGCTCCCCTGAGCTGTCACAGCGTTGGGGTTTGGTCCAGCTCCTACACGGTGTCCTTGAGCAGAAGAGCTTGCAACACGCCTTTCCAGTTAAGAGCTGATTACATCAAAATACTCAGTAAGGAAACATATCCCCCAGTTCATAGGAGTGCCACACGAGTTCACTCCTGGCTGCAGGCAGGATTTAGACAGACAGCCTGGGGATACAGACTCAGTGCGTGTGGGGAGAGCGAAACACCTCCGACAGATCAGCTGCTAAACCCCGCTCCTGCACACACAACTTCTCATGGTGCACAGCACACACTCCTGCTGGCAATTCGAGCCTTTCTGCCTAAGGCAGCGTGCTTCCCAGCCTGCACTCTCCTGGCTCAAAAAACCCTGTTTCTCTGCTTGCTCTCTGAACGTAAATTCTCCACAAGCTGTGTTGAGGCTTTGCCTCCCCTCAGTGAGCTGTTTTCCAGAGCGCATCAGCTCTCTGCAAAGTATTTCCTCCAGCAAAGGGCTGGTTTTGACTTTTGGGCAGGATACAAAGCTTAAACATATTAATCATAGATTTATTTACAGGATTAGCAAATCCCCAAGTTGTGGTTTGTGTGGGAAGGGAAGGATGGTGATTAGATGTGAAAACTGTAAGACAGTGTTAAGATTAAGGTATAAAGATATGAAAACCAGCATCTCTTCCTTGATAACTAAAACACTGTTAACTCTCTTTTCTCCTAGAAATCTGACTATTACTAGGAATAAGATGTACTTTGCAATGTTTTCAAGACTGCTACTTTGATAAATCTCTTCCCACATGCTGGATGATCATGCACACAGAGCAGCCACTATGCCCAGTGTCAAAGAGAAGATGTGCCCCATAAGCTTCTGGCTTTAGAGTTGCAAACACAAACCAAACACCATTAAATCAACACAGAAGTCCCATGCAAACCAACCACCAGGCAAGGTGAGCCAGGCAGAGTTCCAAGACAATTCCTAAGTCAGTTCTGTAGGGCAGGACCTGGCCAGAGAGTCCTGCATGCTCCACTGAGGGAAGACACGTCTCAGTCCCACAGGCATTTCCCATCTCACTTCCCTCAGGACACTGTGAATGATTTTTTATAGAAAATGACCAGCCATCTACATGTTAATAGCACCAAGAAAAGTTTAAACTAATGCTCTTCCAGCAGCTGGGGGTGACCAGAGCTTGAAACACCATCAGGACATGTTCTCCACACTGGCAGAATTGTCACTGCTGCATTATACATTCCATGCTGGTAGACACACCTAGCAGGATTTAAGATATATTATGGCCAGAAATAGGATACTACAAGCCAGTGGATCACACTGGGGTAGAGCCTGCCCTAGGAAACCATGGTGTACCCTACAGTATGGCTGAGTCAGCCACAAAAGACATGGCTTCAGTTACAAAAATCATCCTACAGGAAACATGCCCGTGGCATTGCAAACAGTCTTAGTGGATGATTTGAAAGTGACTAAAATATTAAAAAACTTCACCCTTTTCTTCTGCAAAACCGTTCCTGTGGCTGCTTAAGCAAAAGGGAAGATGATACCATCTCCTCTATCAACATTTGCATCAGAGCAACAGCTTGCAGCAGCTAACACCACATTTCTGTGATCACACAGAATTTCTGGCCAGTATCATCCTCAGATTTTGTTTTTCCTCTTTCCTGAAGGGATGATGAGTCCATGCAGAGAGCACATCATTAGAAATAGGAGTAAGGGGCATGTAAGTGTCTGTTCAGTCCCATATCCCTCCTGATAAATTGATAGTTCACAAATGTGTGCCAGCTGTTCACAAATGTGTACTCGTTCACTTGAATTACAATAGACACTTGTTTGGTATTGTTGCTGTGGCTAAGCCACATCTACCTCTTCTCCTCCCTGAAGTCTCGCAGCAGCTTCAAATATTTGAAATGCAGGGGAAGTTTTTCATGTTTAGCAACAGCTTCTTTTGTAATGTTCCCTGAGTTTGTGAGCTGTACAAAAGAAACTGAGCAAGTAATAGCTACTTGTACCAGCAACCAGCTCTGTTGGATATCTTGGGATGCAGTCACCTCTCCCATGCCATCAACAATGGGACAAAGCAAACTGACACTCTTCCATGTTTACTTCCAAAAAAAACCATTGGGATTCTCCATGAGGATTCTGCTCAGTGACTGTAGCAGAACCCTAAAGATTCAGTAAAGTTACACAGATTTCTTTAGTAAAAAGGGCACCTGCACAAACCCAGGCCCCAGAATCAAGTGCATAACCAGTTAGACATGGTTAAAATGCCACCGTGGCACAGAAATAGACTTTCAAAGCCTTTTCCAGTACCTTTCTTTTGCTCTGATTTTCATTTTCTTAAGAGCTTTTTCATTCTCTCTTTCCAGTCTGACTGCAAGACTTGCCAGGACATCTCAGAAGATCCACACAGAAGCAATGAGCACTTTGCTGAAGGCTCCCACATGCTCAGGGAAGAAAGGTAAGACCATCTTGAGACGCAAGAGCAAACCTTTTCCCCCCATCAGGGAGAAATCAGTCACTAACAGCAAGGATTAAAGCAGAATCTACTCTGTTTTGATACCATTTTCTCTGCTCAAATATAGGTCTCACTAAAACACTGGACAACACACCCTCTACGCAGGGCTTCCATCCCATGTCACATCCAGGTCTGGAGCTCTCAGCCTTGCCAGGAGTTTTTGAAAGCCAGGTGTGCTCAGGAACCCCACAGCCTGAGCCTTTCTCAGCACAGGAAACTGGTACTGGAGACATTCCACCAGACTCTGCTCTTTTGTTTCAAAAGTGAATCTAGAAAACAGTGCCAAAAAAAAGTGTAAGTGGAAGGGTTTTTTATCGCTCCCCAATTGAGATTTCCATAAATTCAACAAATGGTATTTTCAGACAGTTTTCCAGATTGCAGATGTTGGCATGAATACATCAGCTCTTGGATTCTTTACCACCAGTTCAACTTTCAGATCTTTCCAAATCATTAGCATAAGATCTCCAAGTAAAATGTTTTCCCTGATATAAAATATGAAATTATTCCCACAGATATTGATTGCTGAACTACCACTCTCTTCAGAAGAATCCAGATATAGACAAGGATGTGCATTATTAGTCTGATGACATACAGTGTAATCAAGCTAATTAATTTGACAACTTGAGATTGAAAGGTACAAATTGAGGCATGTGCTGTAACAAAACACGACACTTTCAAGCAAAATATTGCATGCAGAATGCAATGTTAAAAAAGGAAGTTTAATTAGAAGCATCATATTTTTTATTATTTTGAAAAGCAGTATCTAGAAAAATTTCCAAATTGTTAATTGGAGAGAAAGTGAAAAAAACGTTTCTTCACAGAGATGGAATTGAATTAATTCACATACAAGCAAGCCAATGAACACTGCATTAGAAGCAAGTAAAAAAAAAATTAAAATAGCACAATAAACTGACAGCAAGAAAAGTTACTACATGCCTGAAGCAAAAAGCACTTATCTTGAAAAAAATCACAAGACCAGGCAACCCTGTTGAAGTAAAATTCACTGGAGGAAATATTTTTCTTATTATTTTATTGCTAAACAGCTCAAATTGGCAGTCACTTCCAGTCCAAAGCTACATCTCTACTATCCAAACCTTTTGACAGTACTGAGTAGCACACATAATACTTACACAGCAATATTGATTTTCTTAAGAGCTTAAGATGAAGAAATGCCAGTTGCAATGTCTCCCTAAAAAACATTTCAAAACCTCATTCCTCCTCAAAAAGAAAAATGTAACCCTAAAACACATTTGTGAAGGAAAGGCCGCCAAGCTCAAATTATTTTTGCAACTAATATCCAAACACATCAATTTAATTTAAATTATACAGCTTCTCAGTTAAGAGAAAAGGCTTTAAATCTTCTGCTTCAAATGGAAATTTCTGGTTCTCCAACTCAAAACAATTCACTCATCAACTCCATCCTCCCTCCATGCTACACAATTCTTTCAGATCTTCCAGTGATCAGAACATAACATAGAGGTAAAAATTGATCTCCCATCTTATAATTCATGTTTTAAGTGTTCATAAATATATTTTGGGAAGTAAAAATAGTTGGTCTTTCTATTCCTGGAATGTGATTAATCACTATCAACAAAAAACTGTGAAATTATTATATTAAATCAACACAGAATCTTTTAAACTCTCCTAGAAAGGAGTTTTATGAACTTCTGTGATACTAAACTGAAAACATTGAACAAACAACTCTACATCTTACAACAAAGAGATCAGTGGATTCTTGTTATAGAAGATTTAGATTCCTTAGACCCACACTCAAGTATGACAAAGTTGTGTTTACCATTATTCACAGTGAGGGCAAGCACACAGTGATGCTGAACAGAACTAGAAAAAAAAAATATAAACAATTTGAAGAGATAAATGGTTTTCATCCAAATCCCTTTGGGTTCATATCCATATAAGCCTCAGCAGATAGGAAAGGGACCACTAGGTTCAAACATCACTCTGACACATTTTACTACTTTTCCATTCACATTAGCTTCACCAAAATCAGAATTTTACATACTCCAAAGGCCCAAAAACAGGTAGGGGCAGAAACAGTAGGGCTCTCACCTATTCTAAAGACACAAAAAGCCCCCAGAAGAGGTTTGGAGGCACACTGATGATCTCTGATGTCTGAGCCATACATTCATCTTATGACAATGCTCCAAAGGTTTTTGCCCTGCATCCAGAATTAATGGGGTGCTTTGCTCATGATTTATCGATGCCTCACAGGCAGCAGAGGTATCAGGGGCTTTCAGATGTAAAGTTTAATGACTGAATACACCAAAACACCATTTTATCTTGCTTTCTGTCTTATGAAAATTTCTTCAAAATAATTTCATTGTTCAGGGATATTTTTCCCCCCTGATTCATCTTTTTCAATATTTTTTCCATTTTAATCCTAAACACATTTCTAGGGGTAACTGCAGCTGAAGTTAACGCCACACGCAGCTGACAAGCACCACGAGCTCTTTCCTGTGCAGTGAACAAGATTATTTCTTGTCACACATAATTCACAAAGCAAATTAAACTTGTCAGAGTTGATGAACATTGTAAAAGTGACACTTGGAGAGCAGTCAACAGATGGAAAACAGCAAGGTAATGGTGGCCTCACTAATTACTTACAGGCTGAGCTTTTTTGACCATCTCAGAACTGTAGTCAATATATCAAGGTGAGACTGAAAATATTTGGCAAATGCTGAAAGAGCAAAAGTTCTTGGCAAGATATCTCATAAGAAAAAAATAAAACCATTCCTCTCTGTACAAAAGGAGCAAAACTGTCACAAAGTGCAGAATCTGGATAATTTACAACTGGAGTGTTGCACTAAAACTGAAGTAGAAGAATGTCTTATGTTTTTTAGTGAGGCAGAAGTGTTTTGTACAGATACCATTGCAGCCCTGCCTAGGGCATGCCAAACATGAAAAATTACAAAGGTGTGAGTGCATTTTGAAACCCTTTATGGAGGCTTATATATATCAAGATGAAAAGTTTGGCATAATTTTCTCTTGTTCTATAGCATTACTAAAATTCCTTCATCCTCAAAGAACTTGCCTTTTGCTAGTTCCAGAGCTTGATTAGAAAAAAACCAAACCATTCTGTTGCAAATGCTAAGCCAAATTGGGGAAGAACTGCTAACTTACTGCAAGTTTATATTTTGGCCTTTCTGGTGAAGAGGAGGAGACTTTGATGCCCCTATGAAAAGAAAATCCTTTCTTATAAGATTGGTGAGACAGATTTGCACTCACAGTAATGAAAAGATGACACAATTTATTATGAGTGGTAGTATAATTACTAGGAGATGTGATTTATTACAGAAAGTTAACTAGATACCAAGGCTGTTGGCATAAAGGTTAAAAGGGAAGAATCAAAAGGGAAAATAAGTAAATAAGGGGATTTAGGGAATGAGAAGGAAAAAAGAACTGTTATAAGAAAGCAAGCAAAACAAGAAAATCAACATTCCATACTTTTGTGAGAGTTACTTTGTACTCAAAGTCAGAAGCAATTGCCATTATTCCATGCATCCAAAACAATATATACACATACAAGTTGCTACTTATTGTAAAGCTAAACCAAAATAATTTTTAGCTGTTGTGCTTGGCTCATTCCTCCTCATGGAGAAACCTTTCCTAAGTGGAGAAATCCTTTAAATCTGAGCTAGTGCAGCCAATTCAGGGCAGGAACCAGACTTGAATTCTCCCTTTACTAACATAACACAGGCAGCCCTCTGCAGCTCTCTCACTACTTTATCCTTCTGGATACACTGATGGAGAAGTCAGCAATAGATTTGCTGACAAATAATTCATTGCATTAAGAACAAGGGAAAAGGTCTTTAACACAGCCAAGAATAGCAGGACTAGATATGACTTTGTAATAAATACATTTGATAAGACCTAAATGGCAGTGGCAACGAGACCATATCCATTATATAGGTACTTTTAAAATTAATATAAAATTATATTCATATAAATAAAGAGAAAATTCCTTCTTTTATTTTTTATCAAACTTTAGTAGAACATATTACCATTAGTGGAAAAGGATTAAAATATTTCAGTTACATAAAATGAACTTCATCAGTGAACCTACACCAGTAAGTACCAGGAACAAGTGACAAACTTCTCTAAGAAGAAAAGATACAACAAAGTTTTGGATGTGCTGATGTGCACATCCATGGAGGGCCTCAAAATCTAAATTCCTTTAGAGCAAAGACAAAATAGGCATCCACATCTCCACAGTGACTCAGTGATGATTTTTGCCAAGGGCCAAGGCTGCAGCTCACTGCACTTGTACATAGAGCTGGAAACAACATTTTTATTCATGCAAATTATGTAGTAGTCACCAAGCATCAGAAAATCAGCTCTACCAGCATCAAGGAGGTGCTCACCAGAGAGGACTTTTCAATGTCACTATGTCTTACACACACAGGGGCAGAGGAGAGAAATGCTTCAAAATTCAGAAAATCAAATCAGAAGGCAGAAGATAAACAAAAGTTTCTATATTTATACTGTAATTGAAACTCTAAATCATTTTAGTAAGTGATCTCCATAAAGTGGAGTCATTGAATTTCCCATGTTTAGGATCTTGGAGTATGGAGAAAACAACAATAAAGTTGTAAGGGACCAGCCTCACTTATTCATGACTGATATTTCAGCATGTGCTACATATCCATGCAGCAGCATTAGTGTTCTGTAGGCATCTTCTGCAATTTGCATCAAGAATACCTCTGCCATTGTAATTCAACCTAAAATCCATTAAAGCTATTATATTGTGCATAAAAATTGATGAACAGCAAAATTTTGAGCAAACCTAATCACCCATATATTTGGAAACATCTGTTTGATTTTTACAGGAAGGCTCAGTGGGGTATAACGTGGCATAAAGCAATGTAAGTCTCAGCTAACTATAAATCCTGTAACTAAATTAGAATTACAACAAATATAACAAATCTGGGGTTACCCTGTGGTTTCACAGCAGCCTCCTGCTGTAAATGACAGTTTCAAAATACTGAGCTAATCTAACATTTACCACATTGCTGTTCAATCCTTCTCATAAGGAGTAACAGCCTGATTTCCTACCAGCACAAGAAATAAATATGAACCATACTGTTCAACAGCTTAAGTCACAATCTGAACTTTGAGGAAGCTGAGAGCTCAAGATTTCAGGTCAGAAAGAAATAATTCTTCAGTGAAGAAAAAAAGAAAGGAAAAAAGAGGAAGCAAAGAGATGTTGGTTGACCTTGAACTGCTTTGGTTTGTTTTATTTTTCAATCAACACCTTCAAGCACAATTAATTCCCATCTTCCTCCATGTTCCACAGCTGTTTGTTCTCTTCTATTTTCATGGCTTTCCAAATTCATATTTCACTGGAAGTGTGGAGCTCAGGCAAACTTGGAAAAGCATCTATCTCCATTTGTCTTCCTAAAAACTTCTTGTGTCCACAGAAAAATCAACACACCATAGTTGAAAGGAGCGTTATACAATGGCAAGACATGCCAGCACTTCTTGAAGCACCCAGCATAAACCCCAGCATTTCATACCACAACAAGAATGAACTTCTTCATGCCAGGATTTTACCCATCTTCAGTATGGGCACTTCCTACAAAAATTTTGTCCTGAAATCAAGAAGAAACATTGCCTGAAGTCAACCCTCAAGAAGCTGCATGACCTTTGGATATTCTAAGGAGAATAACAAAAGCTCTTGCAAATATCTGCATTTATTTGGTTACAGAACTAATGGTGCCGGCCCATCTCACAGATGACACAAGCTGCAGCAGCAGCTGCTCTTTCAGACACTGACAGTAGCCAAGTGACCGTGCCTTGCCTTGAAAAATGGATTTCACTTCATCAAACTTCTCCGTGCTATGATTTTATGAAGGCAGAGTGATTTATTTCCTGGCGTAGGAGCAGATACTTTCCTGCATGATAGATTTCACATCTAGACATCCAAGACACTGGACAGATCAGGTTTTTCCTAACTAAAATGCCAGCTTGTTAAATGGACAGCTGGCTGTGTGTACATGCACATTCACACACAGCAAGGAGCTTAGGAAGCTGTGTGTGGAACCCACTCTATGGGTAACAAAGTGAAAGCTTTCTCTGGTCCATTGTTCAGGTTTCTATGGACACTTCAGAACCAGGCTGGTACCCTGGAGATAGTCAGGAACATGCAGATGAAGAGCACACAAAAGAATGAGGAGGTTGCTACAGAATCCTATGATGGGGTTCAGCAGCAAAATCAATATGATGAATTCAGCCACTCAATGATGAATAAGGTTTGTATGATTATGTGTTTCATGGTTAAGTGTTCTGCCTGGCAGCACATGGACTAGTTTAAAACTCCATTTATAAATCCATGTATAGAGTACTCTCTGCTTCAGCATTGATTGCCTTGGCCCTCCCAAGGCAATGTTCCCTCTCTCCTCATTCCCTGTTTCCTTACAGGGCACTGGGGAAGGCAGCTGTCACTCCTCCAACACCTCAGACCCTTGTAAACAGGAAAAACCTGGTGTCTCCAGAAACAGCAGGCACAAGAAGCTCAGTGAATGACCAGTAATTAATTATCCAAAGTAGGAACCAAAGGTTTGAAGCACAAAGCTGATCAATGCAGTCATTAGAAAAAAGGATGCTCACCAATCTTCTGTGCCACTCTGGAACTGCAGCTTTCAAAACCATAATGCAAAGTATTCAGTGCATCAGTGTATTTATATTGTTTATCTAGAAGCATCAATCAATTTAATAAGTTTAATAAGCACTTTTCATTTGGAACATGAATCTGAAAATATTCCACCTTCCAAGATTTCCTCTGTTGCCAGACTACAGAAGACCCTCGCCTTCTACTATTAGGAAAGGCCTCAGCTGATTTTGGGTCTCTCAAAGAGATGTATAAGTGTCAATTCAGCAAACCTCCTATGATGAAACCCCCAGAAAAGCATTAAAAAAATACCTGTCCATCCTGAGTAGTAGCCAGAGCTTTTCCACTGGTAACAGAGAAACCACAATGAAATCCTTATTATATGATGCAGTCAGAATAATTTGTATTCAGTCCTAACTTACCCACAACAGAGCCTTACTCCAACAGGGACCCACTGTTTCCTATTGCAGGTGTTCTCCATTCCCAGTTAGGACCAGAATTTTTTTCCAGGACCCAAGAGAGTTTTATTCCTTAAGTAAGTCCTGTCTGAACTGGCACCTATGAGAAAGTTCCATTGCAAATTCACTATTTTGAAACATCCTCACACAGCCAGCAGACCTCAGTGAGAGAAAGGGGTCACTGTGAAATTACTGCTGGTTACAAAATTTTTTTTTAGTGGGTGGAAAACTGGGCCATTATTCCCATAACTCATATTCTCCATACATTTAGAATTATGCAAGAAATCACCCTTATATCAAAAAACAGTATTCTCCATGAAGCATTCTAGGGAATTATAAAATATCTATTAAAAAGATATTTCCGACTTTTTGTCATTCTCCCTAGTGGTCAGTTAAGCCAGGTTTCACAGTATTGTTTCTTTTAAGTCTGTTTTTTAAGTGATTGAATGCTAGAGAGATGAGCAAAATGCTGCCTGCAGTATTTATGCTTATTTGTCACAGCTTGAAATTGGACTGGGATATTGAGAGCATTTCAGAGTCTGTGCAAATCCCTTCTTTGGATTATTTACAACCTGTTGATGCATATTGAGGAGCACACCATAAAATATCATTAAAATGATAAATCTGTCCTCAACTACTGTGAGCCTCCCTATCTCCTCTTGCTCTTTCATACATTTTCAATTGTTTTCCTTTCTCTGCTAACCCAATTATGACATCTTTTCAATAACAAAACAGGCAGAAAGTACATGATGCCGAGATATCTCTGCAATATCCTCACCTATGGTGCTGTGAACTGAGGGCAGAGACTATTTTACTGAAAAACAATGATACTGAGTGAAGAACAGGAGTGACAACTACTTGCTGTAAACGGATGCTGCAGATACCAGCTGGAAGCTAAGATGCATTTCATTATCACCAATTAAATTTGGATTTACAAGTAGCAAAACAAACAAACAAAAAGTCTACAAACAGTTCCCATCCGTAGCAGAAAATCTGTTTTCTTGCAAGCAACCTTTGTGGTACTCACACAGCAACATTGCTGTTAACAATTTCTAATGTAAATTCTTCCATCTTAAATCTCCAGGCCACCATCCTGCAAGCCTCTACTTTACTTTTTCCCCCCCTACAGTTTTGATTCTCTTTATTCAGTAGTCTTCTTTGATTAAAGTCAAGAGAGTTAAAGCCTTGCCATCATTTCTGTTCCCATGTCGTAGGCTAGAAATATTCTTATTCTAAAATAGAAAAGAAAGTCAAATTCCCCCGGAGTGCAGTATTTCTTTACTTTATCACAAACATCCTGTATACTAAATGGCATCTCCCTCCCTGAGGAAGCAAGTTTTACCTCCTTCCAAAGCAGTCAAATATGGAGTGCACTGCAAGCTGTATTTTGAGGCTATTACACAAAAAAGGAAATATCCCAACATTTATTCCCTTTCCCCAGGTGACCACCAAATTACAGCCAGCTGTAATTCAGAGAGGCAGGGGGAGAAAGCAGAAGTGCTTAGTCAGCAAGCAGGATAATTCACAAGTTAAAGGGAGTGTGTGCATTTACAAGAGAGCATTTTGGTTGCAGGAGAGGTTGACTGTGTCTTACTCATGTGCTGCTTCTGCTGACTCCATCCCTGATGTTGCAGGACTTCATGGTTCCAGAAGAACCACACACACACTCTTAAGGAGCAAAGATTAAACCAACATTTTATTGCTCAAATATTATGAGCTCTCACATGCAAGCACACGGGGAAAAAATGAAGAAAATCTCTTCAATGACACTTACGTGACAGCCAAGATTTTGTTTTTGCCAGGAGAACATTAAAGCCAGGGAATCTTTTCCACTCAGAGTGCTCCTCAAGGCATTGCCCTTGCCCTGCCTTATCCAAAGCATCCTCTAATCCCTCTCCTCAGGGCTGTGATACAGCAGCTGACAGCTAAACCACAGTTTGAGATTCACAGAGGCTTTTGTCCCAGGAAACACAGCTCAATTACCATCCCAGGAAAAAGGGCACACTACCTCCTAACTGCCTTTTGCTTGACCCACAAGCTCTTAAAGCACTCAACCAGTAAAATAAAAGTAATCTTATCTCTGGTTTAACTGCTCCTCCATCACAGTGCCTGCCAGACCCTGGCTTTGCACCTCGTGCTGTACAGCCAAATTGTGCACACACACATCCATCCTGCAAAGAACATTATTATTATTAAAGACAATCTAATGTGAAGACAGGGAAAAAAAAAAAAAAAAAAGACAAAAAACAAATAAACACACACCAAAAAAAACCTCTCCACTAGATATGGAGAATTACTCATGATGTATGTATTTAACTGAACAGAGAAATGCAGCATCAAGTTGATGACAAATCTTCCCTGATCCTATCCAGACTCCTGGGCAGGTCCAAGCATTGCAGCTTCCAGAGCAGCCTGTCCCTCATTGTGCAAACCTTCTGATAGCAGTTCTACCCTTCAAATATCTCAAACTGCTGTTTACTCAGGAATTAGCCTGGAATTTCACCAAGATGTTCTTTTTCTGAAGAGAAATTCTCTTCTTCTTCTTGTAATTTAAGATTTGTTTTGTTTGTCTCATTTATACTACTGTAGGAAGGATATTTGTGATCTGAGGTGATGGTTTCTCCTATTTCTGTGATTAATAACTGCATTAAACATGTTCTCTGCAAAACTAGGAGAATATTCCTTGCTTAATAATGTCTTACTCTTACTGGAAGAAGAAAAGAAACCAGTAATTTCTATTTAGACTGATTAGAAAATGGAAATATTACATGTAGCAGCTGTCAACCCAGTTTGAAGTATCTTTTTTGCTGTTTCTTGAAAACTCTTTCAAGTCCAAAAATCAGAAGACAAGAATTCATTCCCAAAACATTATTTCAGATACTAAAAATGAAAATCTAAACTGCATCTTGCAGTTGTCACTATTTGCTATCAGGATAATTGTTGCATGTTTCTTAAAGACCATTTAGATAATTTTAAGGCATGGTATGACACAGGTCAGTGAGATGAAAGGCAATAACAGTAGGCAACACAAGGGATGAGCCACATGAAAGTCAGAAATATCTCCAGTCTGTGGGCAGAAGTTTTGTATAAAGTTGTTCATTTGTATAAAGTAAGTTCCTTTTTGTTATACATATATTTTTCAAGCCAGATACCATTTACAGTGTTAGCTTTTGCATATTTCAAATACTTAAGATAGCAACCATACAGAAAAATTAGGTTTCTGCTGTAATTTAAAAAAAAAAAGTTTGTTTGCATGGAAGTTGCAAGACTTCCACAGTGCTTCAAAACTATCATTACTATTATCTAAAAGTCACATTAAGCCTATTTACCTTGCATTAAAGCTGTGCTTTATTCAGCCTGCATTAAAGCTGTCTGTAAGTAACTCTAGACTCGCAGGTAATCAACACAGTTACTGAACTAAAAGTAAATTATAGAGGGAAAAAAAACCCAAAAAACAATATGTTGTATTTAGTTACCAGTTATTACCCTGCACAAGGACACCAGGAGAACTTTAGGGTAAAGATCAGCTGTATAACCCATAACTCCCTACCCAAACCATCAGTATCTCCACATCATTAGGACTTTCAGAAGCAAAATTCCTTTCCTCTGCATATCAGGGAATCATTTCACATTTACTCTAGGTCATGTCACATAATGAATTCCTCCACCTGAACAGATACTTGGGGATTGTGTGGCACCTCCGCAGGAAGCAAGTTATTTCTAAATTTCCACAGGAAAAGAGGAATTAGGATAGTTAATCTTCATGTAGGTATTAATAATCAGTGAGTGGTCTCTGGCTATTGTAGCAGTCCTAGCAGAGAACTGCTCCTCTGAAACACTGAGCTGCTTTTCCACAAGACAGGCAGATCCTCATCTCACTGAGCACCAAAGCTGTGGAGGATTCAAGGGTCCTGACTGGAGCACATTTTTCAGAGAGGGGAAAAATCAAAACCAAGTTGTCTGCTGACAGAAATGAGAAATATTTCAGAGATTAATGTAAGAAACACTTCAAGAACTCACTAGGATGAGGCAAGATGCCTGAGCACAGGTGGCAGTATAGAGGGAGGAGCTGTGCAGAGTCAGGCACTGCAGCCTCACCCAGAGCAGCTACAAAACCTTTCACTTCACATTTGCACTGCAGTTACTGACAGCACATCAATCCCAAAACGCTCCCACCCAGTGCAGTTCCTAACTCTCACCTTGGCCTGAGCTCGGAGGAATGGCAGAGCTGGATTTGGAGCAAAACACAAGAATCATAGACCAATTTATGCACAGACAGACATTGGTATGAAGGCACAGTGTAACAGTATATTAAATATTGCACACAGAGGTGGATGCAGACATGCTACATCAAGACTTACAGATATTAGGGAAAAAAAGCTTGGCAAAACTCTAAGTCTCCCAAGTTTCTCTTCTAGTGTTGCAGCCTTGAGCAAAATTCTAATAGCATCATCTGGGTTTTACATTCACAAAATTGAGTGTGCGAACTCTGCTGCATACAAATAAGACATTTGCATATATTTGACCAAGTTCTGTAAGTTTTGATAAAATTTATTAACTGCTATATCAGTACAGTAGAAAAATCCACCCTGATGTTGATATGAACTACTTCAAGAAAGAAAAACAATAATAAATCAAGCTTGGCAGAAATTGAAATTCAGAAGGTAGGCTGATCATCAAACTTGAAAATGTTATTTAGTGATACACAATAAAACAAATAACTTGCATTCTCCAATTCCCCAGTTAATGTTTATTGATTAAATTTTGTTAGAAAAAAGCTATTAGCAGTGCATATCCTTGGACAGGTGCTTAAAGCAAGTGGTGTAACTTATATCTAACCATTTGTTCAGTGAAAAGCATTTACAAGGAATTGTTTTTCACTCTTGAGGGGGTAAAAAGTGGGAGTACTTTGCAACAATGCAAGCAGAACAAATTGAAAAAAAATGCATTCTATTTTATTGGGTTATAAAAATAAGTCATTGTCAAAGTTTCATAGGAGTACAGTTGGTGTGTTCAGCCTTACGTTGCATTTAAAAAGTTGCTTTTCTATTTCCAGACTTCAGAGCAAGCTCTGGAAAAGAAACACAACATTCCCTAACGCATCAGAAATAGATATTAAATTTTTTATCATTTATTCAATTAAATCATTAATTGCAGGCAGCAAAGCATTTACCTACAGCTTTTCTGAAATTAAGCCTTGAAGTCTTAGATTAGAATTGAGCCTTGAAGATTAGAATTTCCACCACCATTCTTGCATGTTTAATCCCACAGAGCAGTTTTCATTCTAAGTGAGTCAAGGAGAAGGGGAAAAAAATAACCTAGAAACCATTATCAAGCAGTTATATTATTGCTGTAAAGGCATCAAACAGGTGACTCACTTAAATCTAGACAGAAGAGAACACTGTGTTCTTCTTCAGCTTTCACCTTCCAAGAAAAGGGGTTTACTAAAACAGCAGCATGACAGTAATAAATTGTAAACAAGTATGGACATTCTCCTATGACCTTTGCTTAAAGCAACCACAGGCTTCTGTCCCAAACAATCTTTGTTTCTAACTGTACTTCAGGGCATTGTGGTTTAATGAGCTCAGCTCAGCCACTCACTCACTCCCCCACAGTGGGAGAGAGAATCAGAAGGCTAAAAGTGAGAAAACTCATGGGTTCAGATGAAGACAGTTTAACAGGGAAAGAAAAAGCCATAGATGGAAACAAAGGAAAGAAAGGAATTAATTCCCTGCTTCCCATGGGCAGGTAGGTGTTCAGCCATCCCCAGGAGAGCAGGGACAAAATTATTAGGGCCTGAGAAAGTGTTATTATAAAATAGCCACTCAAATTTGCTATATAAACTTGCCAAGCCAAAGTAATGAATCCTGAAAACATTTTGCATATCACTAGAAATACCCTCAGCAAACAATGACTTTCACTGTCTAGAGACCACAGGTACATTTTTAGATAGAAAGTAGTCATGCAACAGTTCTCTCCTGGGTGAGTTTTACATCAAATAATTAATGCACAACAGGTTTTGTGGTCTTTTCTGCAAAACTTGTGGCATTTCAGCTTAGTATTCAACAAAATAAATGTTCTTAAATACATGTTGTATCATCATCAATAAACAGCACATTCTAAAGGTCAGCGCATACAAGTCCTCCAAGAAAGCATAAAGGAAAGTCAGCTTTAAACAGTGGGAGAGCAGGAAGAGTCAGAAGGCTACTAAAAATATTTCATTAGAGTACAGCACCCTCTCAGGAGCAATCTCTCAGTAATATCACAGGTGCCACCCTGCTGAATCTTTTGCTTCTTTCCAAGCTCATATCAGAAAGAGTTATCACAAAGGGGTGGTTTTACTTTGGAAAATAAGTGTGGGAAAAGGCTAGTGCTGCAGGGTTTGTGTTTCCAGCAGTATTCAAAACCTGTCTGTAAGCTGCCATTAATTACAAATAACTACACAGAAAAGGAAGCAAGTACTCATGTCCAATCTCTATCATGCCACACCAAAGCCCTTTACAGATTATTTCACTATTTCATTTTATAAAGTCCAGTCTACTCCTATTTTCATCATCTCCATGGGCTCTGATTTAGGAAAACAGTAGTACCTTATACAAGAGAACAAAAATGCATACAGTAAGAGTTAAAACAGGGATGTCTTCTCAGAGCATCAAAGAATTTGGCTGCCTTAATTCCAAGTGTTTATCTCAAGGTTAATGACAAAATAAAATATTATGTTCTCAAAAGCATGTTCAGGTGAAGATTAAGCTTTTCAGAATAATAGGACTGCTCACCCCTCAGTTATTGGCACAAACATTTCCATTCAAGGCCACAGCACCCACCAACAGCAAGATCTTCCCAGAGAGAAGACGCTCTCTCAACAGAACCAGATACTCCACACCAGATACTTCTTCACTTTTAAATACAAGAGCCACAACGTGCATCAAGGCTTTGCTTCTTAAAACAACCCCAAGAGTCAGGCAACAGTGATGTGGAGATGAGCAGCAAAGACAAGACTGCTCACCCAAGAGGCCCCTGAGGGGAGGCTGGAGCCCATCCCTGCAGGTGATGCCCTCCAGATGTGGGAACCAGGTGCTGCATTCAGCTGCACTTACCCTGAACAAAATGGAAATGTATCAGCCATAAACCTCCTTACCTTGACTTTGCTGAGATGGGTTAGAGACACTCCATGAAGCCAGCAGCAGTCACCTTTTCCCTGGCATCCACCAGGCATAATCCTCTGCCCACAGCCTGAATGCTGCCACTTCTGGTGCCAACTCCAAACTCCCATCTTCTACTCTTCCAAGAACTTCCAGCTGCAGAGCACCAGAACAAGCTGACAACCTCCCCAGAGGAACTAGAGTTGCCACAAAGGTGTTACTTTCCAGGACACCCTCTACTGCTGAAGCAGAGAGGCCACTCAGGCAGGCTGAAAGCAACTCAAACTCTCCCCACACAACTCCTCCAAACAAGCAAACCCAACTGCTCGTTTATGGAAATCACCTATTTCCCACCTGGATCTGATAACAAAGTCAGCTGGATCCAATGGCAAACAAAGTCAGCTGGATCCCAGCCTCAAGCTCCACCTAGTCTGCAAAGCAGATCAACAGGTACATTTGTGAAATCAAAGTAATGTGTTTATAGTTTTGAATGTGTTTTGTTATTAACTTCAAGTGCTTTCCCTCATAAACACTTTCCAAAACACTGGTGAAGGATGTTCCCATGTTGATTATATACATATATGTGCATGTATATGTATATATATATATATATACATATATATATATATATGTACACACACACATATATGTGTGTGTGTGTGCATAAAAGTTCAGGAAAAACACATAGGAAGAATCTTGGTTTTCACATAAGACTTCCTTTCTTCCTCACAAAGATAGTTTCATAAAAGTAATGCAAACCAAGAAGGATTAAAGTTCAAGGAAAGCAATAGCTGAGCTCCACACAGATGATGTCAGGAAAAAACTAATGGGACACTGGTCACTCCTATATCAAATAAATCTCAAGATTATGGATGTGACAGATGTCCTAATGATATTTTACTATTCCTCATAAAGATTCCAGGCTATTCTAAGACAAAACATGAGCAAGAAGCAAGACCTACCCTAAGGGTATGAAAATGGTTTTGAAAGATTTTTTCCTACTAAATGTTAAGACCAAAGGTTTTGTTCGAGGTGGAGAAGCAGATTAAAGACTGAAAAAGCAAAAAGCATGCACAACACAGGAATCAGAGGAAAGAACATGCTCAGAAGGCATCTTTCTCTATGAGAGAGCAGGTGAAGGTCTAAGAGCTTTGGAGGCATGCAAGGGTTTGCAAGGTAGAAGAGATGGAAAAACACAAATGGAAGGACAGAAAATGTAGACAGCAGATGCTCCCAGGAAATGCATGAAAGAAAAATGTTCAAAGCTCATGGTGACAGAGAGAGTCCAGCATCTCTCAGGAAAAAAAAAAAA
>VWYP01031782.1:936900-1040683 GCA_013400435.1 Pycnonotus jocosus
CAGCGCCGGGCAGGGAGCGCTCGGGGCGGTGCTGGAGTGTTCCCCGCCGGCTGCCGCTTCCCCGCCCCTCCCCGCCTTCTCTCGTTTCATTTTTGGCGGGGGCAGCGCCGGCTGCGGAGGGGAACGCGTCGCTCTCCGTGCTCCGGGACCGGCGCCTGCCGCGGTGCGGATGCGTTTGGAGGAATCCTCGTGAAAACAGCTCCCGACGTTTTCCCCCCACATAAAAAAAAACCCAAACCCAAACAAACCACCCACTTGGATAATTAAAACGGTAAATCTAGCTAACTTTTCATTATCTTGCTTGCTGTGTGCTTATATATGTAGATATTTATTATTTATCTGGCTTCATTTCGTCATCCTTTGGTTTTTGTTAATTATCTGATCTTGTGCTGCCGGAGAACTTGAAATATTGGGGTTTGCAACAGAGGAGGACTCCGTTTCTGCTTTTTCCTAAAGTTGGACTGAGGAATGAAAACGTTCCTAGTTCATACCAGCCTTGTGAATATGTTTACTTGCTTTACCAGCCTGAACATAGATGAGATTTCCTGTGGCAGCATCCTCTTGAGTTTGCTTTTCCTTTAATTTCTGCCGATAATACAGCAAGGATGTGTGTATGCTACACACATGCAGTCCTGTAGGCTGATGGATTTTGTATGCTGGCATTCACAGCTGAGATTCCAACTAGGCTTTGAATCTCTTTGGTTTATGATGTTAACAAGTGAACTGTCTTCTGTTTTCATCCTAATTCAACTTGTGGATTCTGCCAAGAGATCATCTAAACCAAATCAAGTGCTGTTTCTTAGCCCAGTAATTCTTTAGTTGCCTTTTCAGGGATGGAAGCATGCTCTCGTTTGTACAGGTCACACAGTTTGTACAGCTTCATAATCCAGAGGGCTTTTATTTGAGAGGATATTCATTTTATCCAGTCCCTGTATTGGTTGGATGCTTTATGAGATTGGGCAACCCCAGGCTTTCTGCACTTTATGAAAACCAGCTTTAGGAAATCATATGCCTTTGCTTTGTTAAGTGTTATAATTCCACAGATACTTATGCTTACTACTATAAGCTATTCTTCTTGGAATATTAATTGAGCAGATATTTACCTGAGGAAAATAAAATTGAGAGGTTAGTTAAAAAAAATCAATGTATACATGGAGAAAAGACTGTCTTATTCTCATCAAATAAGAGAAAATGAGAGCATCATGTGCATAGTTGGTAAAAATTACTGACCCGAACTTTGCTGTAAAATATGGGCTAAACTTCCAAGTCTGACTTGGGAAAAACTTAGCTCAGGGTAGACTCTGTTGCTCTTCATTGATTTTGTTTCTTTCCTTTCTGAGAAGTCAATCATGTATTGGTCTACTTACCCAGGTATGCATGGGAATATTCACCTGCACAGGCACAAACCTGATACTGTCCAAGTATTTGGGACTTGTCCCAAGGACTTGGGAGCTGAGGTTTTGAGCCACAGAGGACTCCAAACAATGCAGAGGAAAGGAAAAAGGAGGAGGGATTTACAATATTTGCTGTTGGGCACATATTTTATGGACCTTACCTTGGGAATGAGTCTCAGTAGTCAAAGAAGAGAGGAAGGACCTCACGTGCACTTGGCACAGCTTCTGCTCTGAACTGCTGCCTGCTGTGATTACATCTGTATTTAAATTAATCTTTGTAAAACTTGTGTTCATCCATCATTTATCTTATTAGTGTTAAAAATGGGATAAGACATGCATTTGCTGGTTAATTTCATCTGCTAAATTCTAAGATCTGTTGACCCAAGAGATGAATACTTTGCTTAGGGGCTGAAAAAATTATTTTTGTTTGTGATCATACCAACTGCTATGTGCTGATGCTGCATGCTTCACTTCTTGCAGTGTGGCATGAAACAGGAATATGGAATTAGGAGTCACTGTTTTTCCTACACATAGGACTTCAAGGGGTTAAATGATTGGTCAGCAGCACTGCTCAGAGCATTAGTAACTCCAAGGATTATTACTTTCTGACCACATGGAAAGGTACAGCCTTTGCCTCAGATTGTTTTCAAATACTGAAAGTAAACTGCTCTTGCTACCCCAGCCTCTTCACAATTACCATTCACACCTTCTCTCTTTAGTGGGATTTCTGCAAAGTCCAGATTTTCACCAAGCCTGTCATAAATATCTGGAAGTTTCTTCTTTTTGATTATGGAGACTGAAGCACTTGGAATGTTAAAGGAGGGAAGAAAGGTAATCAGCTCCAAGCCACTGTGAAAAGTTAATACAGTATCTAAAATAGGATTTCTGACTTACCTAAATGTCTGCTTTTTAAAGAGGAAATTAATCAAGCCTTTGTTGTTTTGGAGTTTAATTGTTGTTATTATTATTCCCAGAAGTTTTGGACTCTACAGCTCTCACTGCCCTCAGTGAAACTTGCAAATAAGCAAGTTTTCTTGCATGCTTCCTCCTCCTTCCTTCTCTGAGAGCTCCAAATTGCCTGGTTTTTCCATCCAGGCAGCAAATGAAAGGGCTGACAGAATACACTCAGGCAGGAGGCACCCACTGCATGTAGAATCTGAGTTCTCAGCACTGAGATTCCTCTTGAGCTGGGGTTACAGGACATCTCTCAGGTGCACACATCATTTTGGGCTAATTCCACATCTGAGGCTGACATACCATTATTCTAGTGTTTGAGAGCACATAAGTGATTAAAATTCAGATATTTTTAATGACATACTGATGCACAGCTGTTAAAGGCGACAACTGAATTTGTTTGATCTGAAAGAGCAACACCTTTTTGCCCCAATTTTCTCTAAGGTATTTACTGGAAAAAAGCCTTATATGCTTCCAGATTCAGTGTTTTGCTCTACTATTAATCCCACAGCCAGAAAAGGGGGGAAAAGGCACAGCTTCAAAATGCATGAAAAACTGACTTTAAGACAGCTTTAGCTGAAATTGAAATCAATTTTTATACCTTTGTCTTTTAAATGACTAATCTCTATCTGTGGGTGTCCATTTAACCTGTGATATAACTTTAGAAGCTGCTGGAGGCAATTTGTACTATAGGATCTGAAGTGATTAACATTGGGTACACATATACATAAAGCATTTCAGTATTTGATGGGTTGCATCTCTTGGTTTTGGATGCCTTTCTCTTTTTTTTTTAATGTCACATTCTCATCTGCAGGGTAATTTATGAGCACAAGCAAAGGTTACAGACTCTCTAATTCAAGCTTCAGCTGTTATGGCATTTTTATACAAATGCTCATTTTCTTTGTCATACCATTTAGCAAAAAGGATCAATGTGATCCATTATCCTGCAACTATTGCGTGAAAACGTGTGGAAAAAAAAAAAAAAGAAAAAAAAAAGTGGTTCTATCAACAATGTGTCCCCTGGTTGTATTTTTTTGTAAACAAATTATATATGTCAGACATAATGTTGCCCTCTGCTATTACATTATGTTTCCAAATGTAATAAAGTTGGGGAAGTTTCAGTGCATGAAAAAAACAAAGTATTTTTTCCATGGCCATTTGATGTCCATGGTTGGAGATTGGCTCCTGGCAGAGAAACAAGTCCTTCTGCCTATACAATTCACATTTTAATTAAAACCAGGGCACATTTCAGAAAATGTTGGGAATGTATATTATATATATTGAATCTCAAGTGTTATTTTCTTGATGGTTCATCTTACAAATTAATGTTGGAGTAAGAGAATAGAATTGGAGGTCATTTCTTCCACATTCTCTTTAGGTTCTCAGTTCTGCAGTTACTGGAGGAAGAAAAGCACATGGGAGTACAGTGAAATATGCAGACCTAGACATCCTAAGAATCAACTAAACTCTTCTGAGTTTGCCTTGCCTGCAGTGGGAGTGTGTCACATGGTAATTTGGGAAGCTTGCTTGGAAATGGAAGAGTTATGAAACTGGGTTTGCCTCCTACAGCTGTGCATCCCTGTGTGTATTTGCAGGTTTGCTGTAGGGGAGAGGTCAAGACCCCAAACTTAAAAGTAGGGTGGCTAATTTTAAATAGGCTTGTTCTGCCATGAAGCATCAGCTCAGCACTATGAAAAGTCCAACCTAAGAACTCCCACATCACTGGCTCCTGAAAAGTGGGAAGATTGGAAAAGCTCTATTCAGTATACATGAAAAGTAGCCTTGTTGACAATCTTTAAGTACTGTTTCTTCTTATCAAAATGCAAGGTGACCTTTGGAAGTTTTGAGTGGCAAGCACCCCCATATTTAAGACAAGGCTTATCAAAGTGAAAAATTGGCTGTTTAAGTCTTATTTGTTCTTAGAATCTTGTGCTTAATTCATTATATTTTGTGAGAAACCATTACTCCACTATGTTAAATGGCAGTGTTAACTTTTCAGGCTTTGACTGAACTGGATTTGTCTTGATTGTCAAAAATAGAATGGTTTGATGGTGAAAACATCCAGAAAGAATCAGCCAGTCAGCTGGCTCATGCACAAACACAGCAGTTATTCCCTAAGTGCCTAACTGTTAAAAAGTCATTCTCTGCCACTGGGAATATTGGATTGCAGAGTGACAATCCTGCTATTGAGCTGCCTGTGAGGTGCAAAGAGGGGCCAAGGTGATTTAGCTTCCTATTTGCATAAATAAGTAGGTGTCTGTGCTTACACATGTACAAAAACACCCAGAACAGGTCCGTGGCAGCCAATACAAAATCCATCTGAGTGAACAAAAAGTTGTGGTGAATTGTGAAGCAACTTTGGGACGATGACCTGCTGGAGAAAGAGGAAAGGAAAGCAGAAATGAAAACTAGGAATCACAGAAAGGTCGGATCCAGTACACAGATTTTTGACATGGGGTTAGAACTGGCTACCTCACACAGAAATGCTTGTGCAGTAATGAGAGGGGATTATAATTTGATGGAATCCTGCCAAAGGGTACTTTGTACCTATTGAAATGTGGTTTCATTTGGCAGCTTCTCCTGACTTGAGGAGAACTTCCAAACTCTGCTGCTATAAGTCACAATCAAAAATATGACTATGTTAGAACACTTTGACCTTCGAAATAGAATTTGAGAGTATTAAATTACTGTACCTGTAACACAGTCGTGTCTGCAATAACAATTACAGGCAAAACGACAAAAGTCAGAGTCCTCTTCCCCCTTTTTCACGGCAGTGGAAATAAAAGTTCGTTTTAGTCAAGTTTCATTCCTTTTCCTTTCTTCCTAAAGCTGTCTGTAGCTGGTTCCTGCAGCAGCTGAGTGAGTAGAGCAGGACAGTTGGCTTGGGTCTTTTCATGGACCGGAATGCCAAATGTTCCTGCTCATTGTTCCCTCCCTCTAACAGAGGACACACTGTTCAGTGAATCACTCTTAGGGGCCAGCAGCAGGACATGACTTCAGCACCTTGCACCTTCTGTCCTCCCAGTCTCACTGTTTTTGTTGCCTCACAGCAATTAGGTTTCAAGCAGACCTCACATCCTCATCCTCCACTGTTTGAGTTTCCTGGGTTTTGACTTGCTGGATTGCTGCTGATTGCACTCATGTGGAAGCACTGACACTGCCCTGCCTGGAAAACTTCCTGTGTGGGCAGCAATAATCCTTTGGGCTGTTGTTTCTGCCTGAATCCAGACGCCACTGTCCATGGCACTTACTGGAGGGTGGCTGTAATGCATCAAAACAAGCATTTTCCAGTTTTGAGTGCAGATGATTTATTTGTATAACCACATTAGTTAGTCTCTAGATGCATGCATTTGGGCCATAATTGGATCTTTCACTGTGTAAGAGTGATCCTTCCTCTAGGAGGAAAGAAACATTCTCTTTTTTTACCTAGCACTCATGATTTGATCCAGTTTATTTGTATTAAGCCTGAGATTATCTCTCAATTTAATATGGTGGGGGTTGGGGGGAGAGAAGTAGCTATCAATACTCATTTTCTTATCCTTAGCTTTGTGCTAGATTATAAAAGATCAGCCTGGCTTGGAGAAACCACTGCAGTAGGCAGTGGTGGAGCCCACGGAGTGCAAGTTTGCCACCTCACTGCGATGACTGTGGCTCACTGAGTCACTGATGAGAAGGGGGTGCTCTGAAACCAGCAGATACAGCTGAAACAGGGAGATCTTTGATCAAAATATGATCCCTGAGAGAGATTTTAGGCCATGGTTTATTGGTAACTTGCCTACTAAAAGATGTAGGCTACCTTGGACCTCTCATCAGTATTACTTAGAGATGCAGCCCAGTCAGTTATCATAGTATCTTCCTCTAATTTGTGCCATAATAAATCCCAGTAAATACAGCACAAGCTTTTTATAGTGCCACAGACACAAAGCAATAAATGTGTGTTGGGTGAAAATACTAGGAGTACGTACCATTGTCTGCAAAGCTTTAATCAAAAATAGCTCATTATAACAACTACTGTCAAGTTATAAACCTTACACCACTTGTGATTGTTCAGGAGACTCTCCTGGGTACCCTGAAATGTTTTAATTAATAGCTTAATAAAAATTAGTGTTTAATTATTCATTAACAGTTGAGCTGAGGGAATAACCTGTAAAGTTGGTAAGCATGCAGGTGATGAAAGGTTGGGAAGGAACTCAAATGGATGGAACAACTGAGTTAGAATTAAAGACTGTCTTAAAAAATGCAGCTGAGTAGAACCAGTATCAGGGATGCTCTTGGGCAGGAACAACCAAGAGTGCAAATTTAACCATGGAAATGACTGGCCAGGCAGAGATGGCACCCTAGCAATATCACAGAGCTGATTCATGTTCTGATGATGTAACTGCTGAATCCTTTTAGAAAAACTGCTACATGGCGATCCACATCCTGAACCTGGGCACATGGGGAACAGAGAGAGCAGGGCTGCTCTGCAGGGGGGATATGCTGGGAGCCAAGGTGACCCCAGCACAGACACTGCTCACAGAGGGGATACAGCCAAGCACAGGCAGGAAGAGCCAGGTGCTCATAATGGGACCAGTGACAGCCCCAGAACAGTGAGAGGATGAACCAGGGGCCACCCAAGAGAGCAGCCAGGAGCAAAAGATGACAGACATTATTTAGTGACACAGAAAAAAATTCAAATGTACCAGAGAAAACAAGCAAATAATATAATTATCCTCTCAAGAAAACAGGAAAGTCAAACTTTAGAAGTCTAATAGCATTTTGGTCTCTGTAAAAGATGCATTTAAGGCTGTTGATTCCTTTCCTGGGGAAATGATTTCCATTCTGTCCTAACACTTGTATCTGCATAAACAATCTTCTGTATTGGGCTTGCCCAACATAATGGCATCATTACCATCTCTTCCGCACAAAGAATTTTTACATTAGGGTCATAAATCAAGCTCCTTCTCACTCTGCCTTTTACTGAAGGCTTTTAATTTTTTTCTTCCAGTCAAGTCTAACTCTTCTCAAAGACTGGACTGCAGGTCTTATTATGAAATTACCTGAAGACTGACAGTTGCCAGTGGCAAAAAGGATCCCTGCTGTTTTGTAAAAGGCAAAATGTGTTTCTTTTCATCTAGACCAAAGCCTTGTGTGATTATGGGGTTTTGGCTGTTTTTTTTTTTAATTAATATTTTAGGATGTTTGTATCTAGAATAAACAACCACTTTCTATTCATAATAAGGATCTGTGTCTACATTGTCACTTCTCTGATTTGCTGTTAAGTCCCTATCTCCTGAGCATCAAAACTGTATTATCATTTTGAGTTTGTTTGGACCCTGTTATGCAGAAAACCAATCAGTTCCTTTCAAGACGAAAGCCAGATGTGGATTTAGAGGTGATTTGTTGAGGAGATCATTTCAAATAAGCACAACAGCCAGGACCATACCCAGATTAGGATCTTTCTGTGCTGCATAGTGTTTTTCAGCACACTTCCAGCAGATCTTCTGCTCTCAAGGGCTCACAAACCTTTGTGCCACATCCAAGGATGTGCAATTTATCCTCTCCTTGATATTAGGCTATCAAACTACCAATCCACTGATTGAACCCTCATGTCAATTTAGGTCTTTTGAACCATAAAATCTCTGAAAAACAGTGATGATGTCCTTCAGCCACCTGGCCCTGTGTTACAGGCCACACAGTGTGGGCACAGCTGTTTGCTCACACTGCTCTAGGTGGAGCTAACAGGAATATTGTGGGCACCAGCCCCACTTCAGCTAAGGAGCAGGGAACTGTCAGAAAGAGAGAGATCTTTTTCTGTTTGTTTCAGAGATTTGTGATTCAGGATTAAGGTTTTTGTTTGCATTTCAGATTTTGTCAACACCCTAAGATTTCTCCTTGGGAAAAGCAGATCAGGCTCTCGTCAGCCCAGGGCAAGGCAGTTACCACTGGACAGATGACAAAATGAAACAGCAAGATGAGCAACCCAGGATGCATCCATTAGTTTTTGGTGCAAAAGTCAGTGGTGCTTTGAACTCTCTGTAAAGACAAATCTGACCTACAAAATACCTATCTTTGGATCCATCTGCCAAAGAAAGACAGGTAAAGAGGGCATTAAGTGTGGAGCCTGCTCATGACTGTCTGTTGCGGCAGCCAGCACCTGTAAGTGTTGGACTATCCAGATCTCCTCTCCAGAACAAAGAATAGGAGCCTTACAAATGCTGTCACTTTTCCAGAACATGATTTGCCTTTTAGTGAGGCAGATTGTGTCCCAATACCATGTACACACACAGTCCCTCATGAACAACAGCCTGGCCTCTGTGTGTACATGGTGTTGGGACAAAATCTGCTGTTCACACTGGAATTCCAGATCCACTGTAGTCACCCAAAAGCCAGGAGTGTCATCTGCACTTAGATATGTGATCTTTAATCAGCAGCAACAGCACCAGGTATATATCTTGTTTTTAAGATGACCTATGAAGCTGTCAGCTGTAGCTGCTTGACCTATAACAGATAATGCCATCAGGAAGAACAAGCACTAAAATGAAAAATAGCTTTCCTTGCTTTGCCTAACATTCATCTGACACTCCTGAAGGCTGGAGCTGGGCAGCACAACTGGCCACAGAGAGAAAGTTCACTACGAAGGTGCCTCTTAATCACCTCTTTCTAGTGGGCTTATATTTCTTCTCTCAATTCTCAGGTAACAAGTCCAGCCTGCTCCTCATTATCCTTGATCATGGGCTGAAATTATTTATTGGTTCTCTTTGCTGGTAGTTTGTTAGACTAATTCCTTTTTATATACAGCTACACGTAAGAAATAAGCAAACCACATTTTGTCATTTTAGTCATCTCAATCTACAAGATCTCCCAAACAGAACAAAGAAAAGGGATGCTTAGATGCACTGAAACTTCATATGGTTTTTAGTATTAAGAAGGTAAATTCGAAAAAGGTACCAGAAAAGTGTGAAAAGTATTATTTAGGAAGACCAGGCATTAGATTTACAGTGAGATTCTTGGGGTTTTTTAGATATTATCCTTCGGAAGCAGCTGCTGTCTCAATGGCACACATCACTGGTTACATGAAAGATTTCTGTTGAAAGCATGACATCTAATTTCAGAAAAGCAGTCACTAATTTCTAGCTTCAAAAGTCTGTAAAGTGTGTCAATCATTAATGACAATTAACAGAAATTCTCAATGTAGCAATAATTTAATCTCTAAAAAAGAAAAGAGGATAAAAACATGTCTTGGATATTGTCAGGGTTATATGGTTAATCTAGAGAGTTTTTGTCAACAGATTCTGCCGTCAGCTTCAAAATGTTTCTTGTCTTGTGTTTTGAAGAGCTTCAATTTGTTTATTGTCGTGTGTTCTTAAAAGCTAAAGAATCACTGTAACTGATAGAGGAAATAATAATTTTAGTGGACCATATATCCACCAAAAAGATGCCATTTAAAGAAGTAAAATTATTTGTGGATACAGTCAATTTTTTTGCCAGAACAAACCTTAACCAAACAATATTGAGCACAGATTTGGGGTTTTTTAAACAATCTTAAGACAGCAGTAAAGGAAGATAGTTGCAACAGGATGGCAGTATTTCTATTTTCCTAACAGTTCAGTGATTGGAAAGCACAGTCCAGACATAACTTCTTACTCTTCAGGGTTTTTTCATTTTGCAACACTTTTAACCTCCCCAAGGACCACTGTCACAGTCTCCTGCTCCTTCTGTTCATTATAAGCTATTCTCAAACAGGCTTGGAGTCACAGAGCAGCAGCAAGAAGAGCTCTCTACCCAGCTTTTATGGCAGTCCTGAAGATAGAGATGCTCTGGTTCAAAGCCCTTTTATCTCCATTTAGGAGGAGGGCCTGAAATGAGCTTAGGTTAGTGCTGTGAGGGGCAGTGGGAAGAAAGCAGCGCTTTGTGTTGCAAGGTGTGCAGGTGCCCACACTTTGAACTGCTTCATCCATCCCCAGCACAGGCAGAGCTGACCTCTGCTGGAATCAAAGAGTATAGAAAGTAAATCAAGGGATTTATGTCCACATGAAGAGAGGAACACATTTTTGGCAAACTCCTTATTCCTTTTCAATACGCGTTTGCAGAAAATCCCATTAAATTCTTGCTTGTCAAGACCTGTTTGTGAAGGCTGCTGGATGCAACACAGGGTAAATGGGAAAAACAACACACCAGAAGCACGGGGTCTGTGTTGCATCCACTTGCAAGAATGGGCTGGGTCTGCTTGATTTGGACATATCCTGAGGCAAGGATGGAGAAAGAGGAGGATGGGTCCTGATTCTCTTTGGAAAATGCTTTCCACTGCAGCCCCACAGAGATGCTTCTCTCCCTTTGAAGACTCGTGTGGTCTCCACTGCTGCAGTGTCAGCTGGGTTTTACTGAACGTCCATCCCACTGCAGTCTGTGAGGTTGGAAATGTGACAGCTCCTTTCATTTTATTGATTCAGAGGGAGAGGCAGACCCCTGCCTATGGATGATACAGGAGGTCAGGGAGTTTACCTCTCATCTCTCCAGGTAACACAGTAATGATGCTGACTGACTTCTCAGGTGTGTGGTGAGCATAAACTGGTGACCCTCTGCTGTTACCAGGGCCATTGCAACACACCCAATCAGCTCATAGCAAGCAAAGGCTTCTTTAGAAATGGCTCATCTCTGCTCCATCAGAAAAGTCACACAGCAAAGCTCTTTATGAATTATTGGAATAACAGGTTTGGCCAGAATTTATCTGGGAAAATACAGAATTAAAATGGACTTAAATGCAGAAGGATGACAAAACAACCATTTTTCTGACCTGAAAGCATCACTCTGCTGAAATCTGACTCCCATGTATCAAAGAGGTATGTAACCAAGAAAGAAGGGAACAGCACATATATCTTCACTTCTCTCATAAATCTGGGAGGTACCTTGGTGGAAGTGGCACAGAAATCTGGACTGAAATTCAGTGCAACAGCGTAGAGCCTAAGTTAAAGTCAGGCAGACAGAGAGATGTGCTGAAAATACACATAGGATGAAGCACCATTTATACCAGAAGGAGCACTGGAAACTTCAGGAGCTGCTTCAATTCATCAGAACTTACTTCTCATAGAAGTGTAATTCTGACTTTTTTACTGCCAAGTCTTTTCATAAAAGCTGCCCTTTTTTCAGTTGTGACCAACCAGTTTGTTCCCTTAACTGTTACTGGGAAAACTACTTATGCAACGACATCATTTAGTGATGCCTTTTCTGTATCTTAATGTGTAGTACACCTGTGACTAAATGATTTTTACTTTCTCATTTTTTATTGAGACAATATTGTGCAGACTTCTTTGGCAGGAACCTGACACAAAGCTCTGTCTGTGGAGCTCAAACACATTTACTTTTTGGAAACTCATTCATTTAATCTAGAGAAGCATAGATCATTTGAAGAATGATAAAATTACATGGTCAGCCTGAAAATTAAGCCATTTATATGAAGAGATTTGTTCTTATGCAGCTGTAGGTATGAGTCACTGACCTAAAAAGTTAAGGCATTGCAGGGATATTAAGAAAATAAAAATAAAGAATTTCATAAATTGGTGAAGTAATAAAAGAAGACAGGAAATAAAAGACTTGTTTGTCCTGACTGAAACAAAAACCTTCTCTTTGTGGTAATGGGAACAGATCATACCCCTCGTGTTTCCTGTTACAAATCTTCTGGCCCAACACCTGTCAAATGCAATTGCTGGATGTTCTGCCCTTTAAAGAGCTGTAACAATCAATGATCAAGGAGTGTTGCTCTTGCTTTCAGTAAAGAAGACTTTGCCACTGCTTTCTTTAAACTCTTCCTGCCTGCAATTGCTGCCAGGCCAGAAACAGCTAAATTGCAACAAGGAAATATCCAGGAGGAGTGTGGAGAGGGCCTTGGGGGGAGGACTGTTCTCCTTCTCAGACACAGCTACCTCCCAGCCAGAGAAGAGAAGGTGGTTGAGGGTAGAGAGGGGAAAAGAAGGGGTAAACAATACCTTGCTTTCTTTCTCTGCATCCTCATCTATCTCTAAAACCTATCCTGAATGTGAGAATCACGTTTTCTTCTTTTTGTGGAGGGAACTACAGGAATCTGTTCTCACCTCTCATTTGGTGCCTTTGAGGGAGAACTGTGTCACTCTGAGCTCTCAGACAAGAGCCTCATCTCCAGCATCTACAGGAGAGCAGCTCATACATTGCAATAAACTGGCTTGGAGTCAATTCAATTTAGATCAAAGTGATGATAATGCCTTAAAGGAACTAAAGAGGTGATTCAAAAGATCTTTCTGCCTTCTGGAAGGTTATCCAGCTAGTTACTCTTATCCCTTAGGTTTGTTTGCAAATTTAGGTTCCAGGTTACTTCTAAGTACCCCTTGCTCAAGTCACAATGGTTTTTGTGCAAGTGTTTGTCTGGTTTTTACCCCATTTTAGCTGAGTGATTGCAGAGGCCAGTGGGAGGTAGAAAGGTCCCTATCAAAGCAAAGCTAATACCTTAACAAATAAATTGTGAAGATATAAATATTCCAACTGCAGTCTCTGTTTCTCAGATTTAGATTCTCTGTGATAGGGAGGAGGCTGTACCACAGACTGTGCCATGGGGCTCTGTGTCTGATTACAGAATTAAATCCTTATTTAAACGGGTTTTCCTGCTGTTAACTTGCTGACTCTCAGACCCTGACATGCCACCACCATCCCTTTATGCTCTCTGTCAGGGGCTTATGAATGTGCTCCATGCCAGCATCTGCAAGTGGCTGCAGGGTGCATCTTCCTTAGCAAGAGGCAGGAGCTGGGCTGGACTTGGGGACAGTGCCTGCTTGTGTGGAGTGGGGATACAGAAAAGTCATTTCCAAGGCAGGGAATAATTCGTGGATTGCAAAAGTCCAGCAAGTCCGAGCCAGGAATTCTGGTAAAAGTTGTAATCAGATTGCAAATAAATATATTAATACGTATATTAAACATGATCCTAGAGAAGCTGCTAAATCAAAATGCAATAGGATAAACACAGATGATGAGAAAAAGATGGAACAATTACCAGCCAGAGACTGAAACTTAACTTCTGCTATATCATCTACCTGCTTTTCCCTCATACCACCCCAGCATTCTTGCTAGACCTTTCTGAATCACACTTGTGATATACTGTCAGTTCAGCAGCAGCAGAGATGGGGATAAGGCACCATGATTAAATCCTCACAGAGACTGTAACAGAATAAATCAAATTATGTAAGTAGCTAATTTTCATAATTTGAAATTACTTGTCTTTTATGCAGTCAGAATCAATCTAGGCTATTAGCAACTACTTTGGAGTATTTTTGGACGTAGTTTATGAATGCTGTAAGGGAAGGCAGCAATCCATTTTTGTAAGCAGGTCTGTAATACTGAGTCTTGCACTGGGTTATACTCAAAAGTCACTTCAAAAGTGATGGCATAATGGTCAGTTCTTGGAAACCTGATAGGACAAAGCAGAGTCAGAAAAGGGCAAGCAGGAAGCAGAGAGCTGGTTTGAGAAGGGAAGAAGGGCAGAGAGCACACGGAAGAGCTTTCCACCCTGCAGAGAGACCAAGGCTGCTCCTTCCCACAGGGCTCAGAGTCACTGCCAGCCCAGAGTTCAGAGGGTTTGGGGTTGACTTCATCCTCTGCCAAAATGTATGACCTTGGTGTCACTATTCAGTTTCCCTGCATCTCACTGTCCTGACTCATAAAGCAAGGTGAGGAGCATTCCCCTGATCGACAAAGAACTGGGAGTCAAACCCACATTGAACAGTAAAAGGTACTTGAGCTCTGTAAGGATGTGCCATTTCTTACACTGACAGAACTTCCTGTGAGGAGCTTCCCTGCAGCTTCGAATCAGGGTTAGTCAGTCTGTCCTCTTGGTATGGGAACAAGCAAAATACCTGCAAATAAGTTTTGAGCAGGACATGCAGTTCTGGAGGCCTCCACATAAGAGACATGCCTCTGCTTTTCTCCACAGCCAGCCATAAGTTTAAAGGATGAGAATTCACAAATGGTGGTTTGGTCTTACAGCTCTCCCCTCCCACCAAGCTGACAGGAGGCTTTCACAGCTGGTTCTGCAGACCTTCACAAGACCTTTCAGTCTTCTCTGCGAGCAGCAATGGCAACTGAACATTGATTTTCAATGTGGCTTTTCATCACTGAAACGCTGACACTTTAATTATCAGGAGGCCCTGCACAGGTTGGAATTAGAAAACAATTACAAGTACTTGTATCATAGAGCTTAGCACAGCAACTCCCAAAAAGTTATCTGAACAGTGACATTTTTGAAGCTTGCTTGCTGTAGTTTTTGTTCTTACAAAAGTTTTCAGTCCTTCTGTTCCCTCACACAGGTTCTCTAATGTCTAATAATATGTTGAACACATGCTGTGGCCTTTCCATTAACAGGGGCTTGCCTTGTATCTGCTTGTTTTCATCAAAGGCAAAGGGACTCTTGATCTCTCTGCAAGTTGAGTTGAAACTGGGCAATGAGTTCAAAAGGAGCTCATGGGGACTGACAATGGCACAATCTTGTAACTGTTATTTCCCAAGGAAACTGGGTTAAAAGGAAGCATCTGGCTATGTGGTAGGCTAATTCAAACCTTTCTTTCTGTCAGTTAAAAAAAAAAAAAAGTGAGAAAATACACTTTTACACAATGTTTACTAGCTGAATTTCAGTCAGAGGGAAACTGACTCCCCCAATTTTTTTTTTCTTATGAGTGGATCTAGAAGAAGGGCAGGTTTATGTCTTCAGACATCACTAGAAGAAATTACTCTTTTAAAGTCCCCTCTTTTATTAATTAGAGGCAATTTGCTTTGTCAGGGGTTTCCACAGCATGGAGTCTGCTCTGAAATAATTGCAAAATAATTCTCTCTTTAAGGTTGTTTTGAGCAACATGATGGAAGTCTCCCATAGCCTGGTTTCCTACTGGAATTTTTATCCTTCTTGATTATAGGCTGTGTTCCCATGACAATTCCTGTGCTCATGCATCCCAGAATTAGCTCCTAACACGTTCCAGCCTGATGGTACATTAAGCCCACTCAGTGCTCTGCAAACTACATGTAGGCTCTAGGCTCTGAGTCTGTGGGGAGAGGAAGGTCTCTAATTTGGGCATTAGGGCTATGGGATTTAAAGATGGGAGAAGGGATGGACAGAAGGTAGTGGAGGAAGTAAAAGATGCCCAGGTTTGTTCCTGATTTAATTTTCTTTTTTTAATAGAAATGCCTCATGTCTGCAGGCTAAGAAGGGTATGTAAGAGTAGTAAGTAAAAACTTTTGGTGAAATGGAACACTTGCTTGAAAATGACATCACTTTAAGTTCAGAGTCAGCTGACACAGAAAGCAGTTCTGTGTTTTAACTTTCCTGCAGCTTTCCTTCACTGAGCCCTCAGTTTACCTGCAAGCTCCTTGTTTCCATGATGTGCCTGTGTGACATTCCCGCTTTAAACACCGCAGCATTCCAGCTGCAGAACTACACACATTCCTACAGAGCTCATCTTAGTCCAAACCTGAGAAATCCTAGTAAAGACCTTCCCAAAAGCAACAGCTCAGTCCTAGCTGCCAGAGCAGGGCCAGAGCTGATGGTGACATCCAGCAGCGCCAGAAGACAAGAAGGGAACACCTGGATACTCCACCACTGCAAGAGAAGTCAAGGTCCATTAACAAAAAAGGCTCCCAGTGGGTGCTGGTTTGGCTCCAAATGGCTCTGATGGATTATTACCACTGCATTCTCATGTTGTGTGGACAGCATTAATGTTTCTCAGCCAAGGCACAATGAATTCCAGTCAGGACTCCTGATGGATCTTCATGGACATCCAGCACTACTACCAGAACATGTTCAACCACTACAGCTACTGAGAGAGCTGCTCACTGACTCTTTTCCACCAGCAGATACAGTTCACACATTAAATCTGTTCTGAGGCTTTCTGGATGTTTTTGCCCCCAGCCTGTTCTCAAGAAGCTGTCCAGACTGGAGAAGCGAAACTCTTCAACATGTTTCCATCTGAGAACAGCCTACCATCTCACCATCTGTCACAACAGCTCTTCCTAACATTTTCTTCTCCCTCTTGGTGCTTCTTATGCCTCTTCAAAGTTTGCCCTCTGGCATTCTCCAAACGGCACAGCACTGTTCAGCAATGTTGGGACACTTGCATTTGTGAAGTATCAAAAACTCTCCTCCCTCCCAGGTTTTTCTTGCTCAGTATGATGATACCATGAGGGTTAAAAAACCCCCCAAAGCTAATTATAATGCAAAGATGGTTACCAAGATATCAGGTATAGGAGAAAATGCAATTGAAATTGTAGTTTGCTTTACAGTTTGAATGATGCTCTGAGCTTTCAGCTACCTTTCACTTCTACAAGATCTGTTATCCAAACTAAAATATGTAAAGATGCCCACAGATTTTAAGATATTTGGCTTGCATTAATCATAATCTCATACTATTAATGATTTGAATTCAGAAAAAAATAGTGCAAAATGTCTAATTTTTTTGCTATGCCATTTGCTCAGACCTTCAGATGACCTAAACCCAAATTTCAAGGACAATACATTCAAAGGAAGAGCGTCTCTCTGAGGGGTCACCTATAAAAGTAGCATTGACCTCTCATCCGCACAGAACCTGAGTGAGAAGCTCCCCACAGAATAATTGCTGTCTGCTGCACCAGCTGCCATTGCCATCTCAACAAGATCCTTTCTGTTCCTTGGTGACAAACACCCTGATAAGATCTGTCCCACACCTCAGGGGCAGTCCACAGGGTTACACCAGGAGGTTACTACTGATTTCTTCAAATCTCATCCATTTCCCAACAATTCAAAGCCATACAGGACCATCCCAGTCCCTGTGCTGGTCTCCATGCTGAGCCCTGGAGGAGACCATAGAGGGGAATTCCAGGAGTGAAGGAAAAACATTGCATTAGTGTTGCTATGGAGATGAAAATTAGCACAATAACTATTGTGTTCTGTTTCAAAGCTTCCCAGTCTTCAGTTTTAACTCCTTCCCCTTCTTTACCACTGTTTCAGTTCTGTCCCAGCAACATTCCAGTATACCTGACAGATTTCTGGGCCAGGCACTGGAAAGAACCTGAAGTCTAGGCAGGGATCAGAAAACAAGGAGAAAAAAGTGAGGAAAGGCCTTGTAGAAGGAGAGGATAAAATAAAATCAGGGAAAAGAAAAAAGAAATCAGATTTAAAAAAAAAAAAAAGAGAGAGAGAGAGAGAGAGAAATGTAAGAGGCAGGGATATGGAAAAATTTCCTTTGAAGATAGTGCAGAAACAAAATTGGAAAATATTTTGGTACCATATGGTCACCCTCTACCATTCCTTAATGAAGCCCTGCCCCTCACAGACAGCAATGCACAGGCTGTGCACACTCAGCAGTGAACACTGAGATCTCTTCCCTCCAGGATGCAAGAGCCTCTCACTTTTCTTCAGCACTGAGAGGAAAAGCAAAGCTTCTAGGAAAGAAATGTAACATCATGCTTTCTTCTCAGAGGAAGAGCAAAAGTTAGAATTAATTTGATAATTTTAAAGTTTATCACATCCACATGGTTACACTGAATTAGGTGGTTGTGCCATTTCTGATAGGGTTTGTGTTCCAGTTCCCTAAAGCTTGCACTTCTTATGGATGAGTTGTTCTTGACCTGAGTTCAATCCTTTCCATAAAATCACTTGGGCTGTAAAAGTAGTGCCCTGCCCTTCTTCAGAAACACTGGAAAAGCATTCAGGCAAGGTAATAAAGAGTCAGTAGAGCTTGTAGATGAACATTAAGAAGACGAGGCACTTGTGATCAACTAGGCTTCACAACTACTCAAAGGGGTGCCAGAGGCAGCATCACCAGCTGTGTAAACTGTTTCTGAATACACCTTTCACCTATGGAAAATGCTGTCTTGCTGCCACAGCCCTTGTGCAAAACCCAGTGAACAAGGCTTGTTCTGCTACCTCTGGCTCTGCAGCAAGCATTGTCTTTGTTCTCCACTGTCCCAAAATCTCATTCCTTTGCAGCCACAAAGTACAGCTGAAATTTTTGTTTTGCCCAGCCAGCAAGAGACACCACAAACCAGCTGATGAGCAGAGGATAAAATATGTCTCCCAGGAGAACAGCAGAATGTCTGGTCCTGCCCAGCCACCCTGTGCCAGGGAGCAGAGCTCCAGTCCAGGGAAAGGGGGTTGCAGAAAGAGTCCAAAATGTGGCTGGTGGATATTCACACTTATACCATTGCTATATACCCTCATCTAACATCACATTCATTCCTAAAAAGGAATACTGATTTCCTAAGCCCTGAAACTGAGCTATTGGAAATCCATTTGGTGCAGGCAGAGCTCACAAAAACTAACCCCTTATCCTGCTTTGTCCAGAGTGACAAAGCCACTGACTGCTGTGGCCACCCATCTGTGCCATGGCACACCCAGAGACAGCAGCACCCCACAGGGATCTCGCTGCACCACCTTCCTTCCCTGCTGCTGACAGCACCTGGAAAATGGGCACGGTTTGCAAAAGACACGGGAATGATCCAGAAGATTTTGAGTCTGTGTTGGTCTCCAGTCCCAGCATTCCCAGAGCTTCTTATATGGTTTCTCACCACCCTCTGAGAGGGAAAAATGCCACAATAAATTGTCCCCAGCCCTTCAATATGAGAGAGAGATACTAACAAATCATGAGACTAACTTTTTTGGGGGTGCTGTGGTGTGAAAGATGCACTGTAGCAGAGATTTAAAAAGGTAGTGAGGAATGACCAATCTTGGCTATTAGTTGCTGTGCAAAAATTTTCAAATAAAACCATAATTTCTCATAACTTGCATTGTAGGCAAGCCTTCAAAAGCAGGGAGATGAATGTTTTCCCTCTGAAGTTTAATCAGGAGGAAAAGCCTTCAGTAATTAATTGATTTATAAGGTATATTTTGTGGAAGCTCGAGAAAGTCCAAAACCAGAATAGGGATCAGTGAGATTCTCAGTCCAACTATAATTCTGTTGTTACCATCTCATTTCCATCTCCTTTCTCTCCTCCAGCCTTGCAAAGGATAATAGCTTCAGACTCAAAGTTCTGTATCTGTTACTTCTGAAGGCTCATTCCCTTGCTTTCTTGTGAAGAACTGTGGAAACACCTTCCTGAGAAAACTTCAAACCAGACATGAAACACAAACAGAAAAACTGCTGTTTGAAGCTCAGAGAGTTAAGGAAAAGGCTGCTGCAAATGAAGCCTTTCAATTAAACTTTCTCCAGTCAACAAAACATCAGACTCTACTTATCATTAAAAGATTATCTTACCTAACAAATTATCAGTTTGAACTTGAAACTCACATGCACTGTAGAATGGCTGAAGTCTGAAAATAGAGGACTCATGGAGTTGGGTGAGTATGCTATTAATTACCCCTATCCCTGAAAGTCTCATTTTCTTTTTATAAAATATAACACATAAAACTGTGACAAATAACTAAGATGTTTCTAATTGAGGAAGTATCATGGAAGGGAGAAGCAGCAGGGTATGGATTTTGTTCACATGCCAAAAGCATGGTATATGAAATGTCATTGTGAAGTTCCAAAAACACTGAAGAGTCTTTCTTGGCAGCTAGTTAGTTAGGGAAGATACTTATCTGCTTAACTCTTTAGCAGTGCTGAAAGTTTTAAGTGCAATTCAAAGTCATCTTTCTACCACATTTCCCTCTCACACTTTTGCAAGACAGGGTGATGAAATCCTTTATTTTGTGAAACTTAAAGAAAGACAAGAGATTAGTGAGAGGTCTTTTTTAGGTACTATACCCTGACTTTTCTGTATTTCTGGAAAGTTTTGTCTTCAGGATGATTTACTTATCCCTGGAATTTTATCTGCCACACAGAGAATGCAATTTTTTTAACAATGGAGTACATGCCCATGTTTCTATTCGGGGGTCACTTCATGTCACTTCATCCACCTGTATGAATGCCTAAATTAATTCTCAGTCACACTGAAATAACCCAAACACCCAAACTATAAACACATGTTAGGCTGGGGCCATACTGCTTTAATCGAGATATTCACATCCTGATGATATCACTGAGAGAGGATTGGTTTTGCAAGGATGATTAATCTCCTTTTCCCTGTAACATCATGAATGCTATCAACCACTCCATCTAAGTTTGTGCAGTGTTGTTATTAGTATCATCCCCCAAATAAAACTTAGCCTGACGTGTCAGTAACTTGGGCATCATCCATGTTAACAAATCCTTCTTACACAAGATTTATTCTGTGCCTCTTTCAAGCCTTAAAACAGCATGCTCAGTGTTAAGGTACAGGGAACTTTCCCATTTTTAGTGAGGGGCTGGAGTGGATGAGTTGGTATGTGATGAAACAGCTCAGATGGGTCACAGTGATGGTCTGGTACATGCAAAGCCATGCCTGGATCTCTGAACAATGCCTGGATGAAAAGCAGTAGAGCTTCTTAGGGTACTCCATCCCACCTGTACCAATGCATCCCATAGGAAACATGCTGCCCCCCTGGGTTCTGCTTCTAATGCCATCTGATGGGGAGTGAAAAGGTCTCAGGTGATGTGAAAAAAACAGAAATCCAGGCTGAGCTGTATCCTTTTGACTCTTGAAGGGGCAGAGTCGTGCCACATGGTCCAGCAGAGAGCTGCTGGATGGTGGCGCTGCCTTCTCTCTTCCAAGGAGTGCCGTGCACTTGGGAAGCAGAGTTAAGCCTTTTGCCCCTAATGACACGTGTTGCTGGGGTCTCTCCATTGTCATGTAAAATCACGAACGTCGCACCCAGCGCTGTGCTTTGACTGCGGTGTTTTTCAAGCCCATTTTCGCTTTCCCTTACGCTCAGCCTTCCCAGCTTTGATCACAACGCAGCACAGCAAACGGCACCTGAGAAACATTGCTAGGCAACAGATGCTGCGAAGGACAGCTTCCCCTCCCCTCACACCCAGGTGGCAAGAGACCTTACAGCGCTCCAAGGTGTCTGTCACAAAATATTCGAGGCAAAACCTGCTTAGTTTTATGAAGGTGGTCCTCTGAAGCAAGATATTACTCTGAAAGTAGGAGCTGAAAACAAACTGCAGTAGGAAAAAAGAGGCAATTCAAGGAAACGAAAGAGAAACACGATGGGAGACAACAAAAGGCAACATTAAATAAGGAGTTATTAGATGTGTGGGAGCAGGTGGAGAATATGAGGAATGAAATTAGCAAAACACGTACAAAACAGAGTTGAAAACTTCTGCGTTAGCACAAATATAGCTAAGCTTAATTTACTGTCCTTGTTATAAAAGTTTATTTATTGCTGAAATTCTGGTTAGTGTTCATTTTACACCACCATATCAAAAATTACGTCTACCATGAGGAAACCAATACTGTTGTTGTGTTTTTCTTCTGAATTGCCAGAGTACTTCACATTCATTTTTGCTTAGTCCATAAATGTCATCCATGAAGTAAATAGAAAAGTTTCATTTCATCACCATTTAGGAGTGAACATAGAAGCTACATAAAGCCACATAAATCATTATAGGACACAAATGAGTATTTCACCCAGAATATAGCTTGAAAGCCACATATAAACAGAAAATGGTACATACTAAGCAATGCTAAGTAAGCAAAGGGAAGGTTGCATCTGTCTAGTGAGAGTTTCCTTTAGGACAACAAAAACAAGCTGTTAGAATAACCTGACCTGGAAGCTGTGAAGCACAGTGCAGTACCACATTTAGGAAATGTGTTTTTCCATCGTTTGAATCTTTGATTGCTCTTTTAAATGTGTAAATAGGCTTGCCCAGTAGGCTGAACAGTGGCAATGAAAACAGATGTTGGGTATGAAGAACGAACAAAAAAGAGCTGAGCATCAAATTAAGCTGTGTGTTAGAAATTAAAAAATGCAGACTTACAGTGAAAATGAGACTTGGCAGAAGATATTAAAGTAAACTGAGAGGAATGGAGTTACTATGCAGGAAGGACAGAGATTAAAGATAATCTAGGCACAGCCCAAAAAACTGGATAAATACTCTGTGCATCGTTTCAATCAGTGGAGATGATGTTGAACATGGAACAAGAAGCAGAATGGCTAAGTGGAATCAGGTTAGGAAAATTGCTAAGGAGCTTATTTGGTCTTTTGAGACCAAATAATCATCACAGCAGAATTTTGAAAGAACAGGATGCAAAATAGCAGGTAGAGCAAATACTTGCAATAATTCTGCTGTGTCAATCCATTCTTAAGCGACCAGACAACTGCAAAGAGGTTGCTGAATGACTGAGTTTGCCAAAGTAACAGCTTTGGCAGATAAGGATTCTGTCAACAAACATACAGTTGAAGTAAAAACCAGAAAAGGGAAAATAATATTTTAGCTGAAGGGTAATGTTGCCATGAGAGCAAACACAACACGAAGTTAGAACAACATATCCAACCTTCAGTGCAATGAGGTTGGGTTTGGGGAACAGTTTTCTGAGGGTAATTGGCATAGAAGTATTTCAAAATGGAGATTGATGGGTTTGGGTAATTAACTTAGAGATGAATTTGCCTGAGGTGGGTAGAAAAGAGACCATTCCTAGACCAGAAACAAACAGGTCAGTTCTTTCTGTTCTCTCAGAAGGCAAAGATTTCTCTTGAATGTGCTGGCATGGCACAGACTGAGTTCTGCCAGGTGTTCTTGGAGAGGAGGGAGGAAATGGAAAAGTCAAGCCCTGCCTGCTGTCACGGGGGTTGAAATCCCTACCTGGCTCATCCTCCACCTATGGAATTGACTGAACCCATGCTGCCCAGATGAGAGACACACTTAGGGAAAAGCAACCAACTATTTTCCCTCAATCAATTACTTTTTAACTTTAATAGAGTTTATGCAGTTTGTCAAACCTAAACCAAATTATTGACTGTGATGAAATATGAGAATAGAATGGAAGGCATAAATATCTTTAGATAATTACTGTTATGCTTTTCAAGTTTCAAGTAAATGGGATATTCCCTCCAAGAGCTTAACCAAACTTATGTTTTTGTTTGTGAACTCTTCAGCCAGCTCTCTCTGCCACTGACACATCACTTTGATAAGTCCCTTTTTATTTGCTTCAACATACCCAGTTAAAATATCTGACTCATTTCTCAAATGCACTTTGAGGTTTCTTATTAAAAAGCTTTGCAATAGCCCAAGAGAAAAAGCGTTCTGCAAATAAAGAATAAAGTTGACTATTCTATTTTTGGAAAACGAGAGCAGTGCCAATTAGCCTGCAGCAGTCTGATGGTGAAATTCCCCATGCCCTACCAGGCAAGGTCACTGAAGTTTTGCCTGCATGTTGACACAACCTTTTAATGCATATACTCATTTAAAATAATTATTTTGCATGTCAAGCCGTATCTTCCTCTTCTAAGTTCATTTCCACTGTGTAATGGATGGCTTGAAATCCAATCTAATTCATTTTCTTGATAGAATTTTCTTCCATGTCTACTATTTTCAGTGCATATTACATCTTTACTACTTCTGAATACATCTTATTAAGTAATAATTGCAAATATCTATATATGCACCATAAATTTCAATTCTGTAATTTCTCCTTTCAGTCAACTCTAATGTTTGTCATTTCTGAAAGCTTAAAAAAAATCTGTTGAATAAGTATGCACTTCAATTGTTCTTCAAATCCACTGAACAAAGACATTTTGTAGCTAGCTTGCATTTATTTATCCCTAAAACCAATTCCATTTTCTATTGAATCTTCTTAATATGTTTTGTTGGGGGGGAGGGGGGGTTGCCCTTATAACAATTGATATGCAGTTATGGAATTCAATTGGATCACAGAAATTTTTTTCAAAGCTAGAAATGAAATTTGCTAGCATCTCTTTTCTCATCCCCAGAGCATCAGAGTTTGATGTTTTTGAAACACTGCTACAAACCATAGAGTTTGGTTTGTACAAACAAGAGAACTGGGGGCTGTGGGAAGATCCAGAGAATCTGCTCTCCTTCTAACCCTGAAGCTTGAAGGGGTCTGGAGGGATGCTGGGACATTGTTACCCTTAAATCCCACATGGAGGAGGGTTCAGGAACTGGGGTTTGGGCCAGGGGGTTTTGTTTAGTTTTGCAATCCTCATATGAAGTTCCTCCTGCTTATGCAAGACCAATTCTTTCAAAAGAATCAACTTTAGCAAGAAAATTCTTAGATTTATCTGCTTTAAAATAAGGAAACAACAACCAAAAAAACCCAGTCTATCTTTAACCTGGCTACCTCACAAACACTAAATTTCACAGACCCTTCCATTAAAGCTGTTTCTTTCTCTAATTCTGTTTCACAGAGTGGACAGGCTGTTTATCAGCACGTTTCTCACAATGCATTTAAAGGTATTCTGTACCCGACTATTCCATTCTAAACAGAATTAACTTGATCACGATGAAATCTTCAGGAGAGGGTGGTAGTGCTTTCTACTTCATTTAAATGATAGTTCTGTCTACAAATTGGTCATAAAAGCAGCAGGCAGGAACTTTTTAAGTTGTTGTCTGTCAGTTATTTCCATGTAAAGTACACATTATCTGCAAGTTAAATTTGGTTTGGTTTCCCCAATCTGTCAGTGCTACCAACTCAAGCTGACAATCAAGCTAAGTCCTGCTCATGCATAATTACCTTTAATGAGGAGTCCTCTGGCCCAGTTGTTTCACTGACACTTAAGCATTGTTTCCTGTCAGTATTTTTTGCACACACTGTACAGACCAGAACTCAACAAACAATGCAAGTGACATACAAGAAAATGTTGAATCTGGTTTACTGTCAGCACATCTCCTGTGCTGGGCTTTCACACCAAAAAAAAATAGTTAAAACATCAGTTTGAAAGGCAAGCAAGTAGCTGTGCCTTTGAATACACAAATAACATGCTGAGTAGGCGGTAATTTTACATCGGAGTGGGAGATGTTAGCTAAAGTCTCTTCTCAGAGCAGCTTTTGAAATACCTGGGACTGAGTGCTGCTTTCACATTCATTTTACTCCGCCCTTTGCTGAACTCTTGTAGCACCTTCTCTTTACCCAACCCTCCATGGAAAAAAAATTGTAGGACAAATAAAGTTTCAGGGCTTGGAAACAGACAATTAGACAATTAGTTTAGCTTTCTTATTTAAGAAACAGTGTAAATTTTAGTGCCTAAACATCACACTTTTGTTTTCATCCACTTTTGGCCTTAGAAAGTTGGAAAGTTTTATATGCATTGTGCAGAGGTAACAGCATTGCCTGAGCACAGGTAGAGTGTTCTTTATCTGATACAATAAGCAGTTATTTTAAACTGGAAGCAACAAACTGATAACTTCTACCTAAAGAATGAAAAACCTGTTTCATAAAACACACTTTACCACATAATGTTTGTCATATATCCAACTCAGTGGGCCAGATGTTGATTTTCATTTGGAGCAAAGGTCAGGAATCCCTGCCAGAGTGAGGTCAGTATTAAAACCCTTATGAGAAAGAGTGAGGTGATCTCTCCATTTTTTCCCTTTGTTCATACAGGGTAACATTCACCGGTTCCTGCTATCAGTATTTACTTTTATTGTACTGCTATCTGCTTTTCACAGTAATTTATGAAATCACATTACACACCACTCATCTAGTAGCTAGCAAACACCCATAAATTGTGCCCTGATGGAAGACTGCTGTGCCACACATAATATCTGTGAGACATTTATGTTGTACCCACTCACATCCAGAAGTCAGCCAGTCCCTCATGCCTAAGTAATTGTTTTCAGTGGCAGATGAAACTGTCTTCCCTACTTCTCCAGATGCATGAATTTTTCAGCTTATTGCTTTTTTTTGGAGGAAAGGGGATCAAAGTAAAGATGATTATAAATCTCTCTAACTCCAGCCCTATCAACATCTTCAGACATAAAGATGAAGAGCTCTAAGTATGTTTGCACAAAGATCCTTTCAGCATTATACTGATCTGCAAGAAATGATATATGTACTAGTGTCAGTGCTGCAGAACTTTAGAAATACACTCAAAGATGAAATTGTCAGTTAATAGCAGATAATCCTAACATTTGCTGACACAGTCAACAGAGGAGTGTTTAAAACAGACAGATTGTTATTTACAGCTGTGCCACATGGGACAGTTTGAAATATGTTTAACTGCTCTTTAGTTAACATAAAAAATATTCTTCAGCATCTTCAAATAATTTTAAGTTGCTGAGATTTTTATTTGAGTAAAATTTACCTGCAAATATTTTTATGTTCCTGCTGTCAACTACAATTATACATGCCTGTAAATAAAAGACAAACTGCCTCCAGAAAACTCTTACTGGAGCTCACAGAGTAGAAGCATTAAATATTAATAAATTAATACATCAATGTCATATAAACTGAGTGAACATTGTGGGAAACTTGTGTTAATTTACAATAATACATTATTTTAACATGACATTTATCCTGCAGTATGCATTGGTGGGGAATTGGTGCCATCTGTGTCTCTAGCTCCCAGATAAATGCTTAATAACTAAACCATTAAGGAAGGTGCATTGGGGTGGTGCTGTTTTGATTCAGTGTTATTTTCATAATTTTTTTAGGCCCTACATCTTTCTGCTGTTTTCTTCTACCCTTTTGTAATATCCTCTGAGAAATATAAAATTACTTTAACAAAAGATTTTAGCAGAGTGGCTGGAGGGATGGGGCAGAAACTGTGGCCTGCAGAGCTGGACATGGCTTCATGGCTTGAAGCTAAAGGAAGTGTTTTCTATAAAGCCAGAAGTAATCAGTAAAATACAGTTGTAGTATTCTCATCAGACCTCCAGCGAGGCATTACACAGCCAGCTCACATCTGAGCAGCAAGCTATACTGTTTTACAAGCTTTTAGAAATTTTGTTAACAGTGTCTGTGTACAGGACATGTACCTGGGGAATACACTTGGGAATGTATCTGTGTGAGTTGCTTTTTTGTTTCCCTCCAAAACAGATATTTAGACCAAAGCACCTAACTTGCATAATTACCTCCCATTTCCCCTTGCATGTGACTCAGTTCAGATCTTCAGTAAGATCTCTGGGGACATCACAGCTTCAGTCTTTGGCTTGTCTGCTAAGATTTCGGGCAGCACTATCAATTATTTCAAGAGTTGCAGCCCAAGATCCACTGAAACCTGGGAAAGCTTAATTTTACATACACTGAGCAGCCATTGTTAGCTTGGGCTGGATTTGAAGCATCAGCCTGAAGCAGCAGCTTTAACCACAATTCCCAGTTCCCTAACAGCCAAGGGACAAGAAGGGAGAAAAAAGGCACAGATAAAGGAGATAATACAAGGAATAAGCTTGCTCTTCCCTGTGGTACTCCAAGGCATCATTTTTCTGCAGTTCAGAATGCCAAAATCATGCCAGCAGGGGATTTGGGATGTCATGGAACAAGGACAAAGGGGTTGCTGGGGTGGTGCCTGGACTGCCCCAAGCACAGGGGCCAGACCCAGATCCAACCCCATCCCTTCTAACCCCACAAAACCACGAGACAATTCTCTTCCCTGTGGCAGGGCTTTCTTTGCTCCTCCTGGCCTCACACATCCAAAGAGGAGAGAAAATAATTTTTGTTTTTAGATGCACATAATGCATTAGTACCGTGCATCAATGTGCATAAATAGAAGCCTAAAGTTTTCATTTTGAGGCACGCCAGTAGCTTATGTTTCTCTCATGGCATTGCCTCAAGCATGAATTTTAGCACAGGTGCAGAACAGAATCTTTGAATTTGCATTGGTATTTTAAGCACTGTGTGTTCCCTTCAGAATTCTCATTGCATTTTGGATGTCTGTCTAAGAAAACCCAGTGAGAACTTGATCTAACCTTTTATTTGTACAAGCAGTTTGGACAGTCGCTATTTTATTAGCTGTTAAATAATTTAGCCTGCGCATTGTTTCTGCTGTTATGTGCTGGAAACATAAATTGCAAGATTCTCGTAAAGGTAAACCAATATTTATTCACTCTTGGTTTGCCACAGAGGTGGATGGGGGTGGCACAGTTACCCACTGCTTTTGTGCACCTAAGGCTAACAAAAGTGGGTTTGGTGGGTTTGCCTTTCAGGGTGCAGTTTTTTGTTTGTTTTTGATTAATATTGTGCAAATAAAAGTAGTCTCTATCACTCAGAAAGAATGTGGAGGTAGAAAACCCAATAGACCAGCTGGAGAAATTTGAGAAGAATATTTCTTTTGCTTTATTTTCCATCTACAGAAGCTCTAATAGCAGTAGTAGAAGCATTAACACGTTGGATCAATAGCCAAACAAAATCTACTGTTCTGGTCCTTTTTTCACTCTTCAGTAGATGAACAGAGAAAAGGAGGAATAGGGAACAAAAAGTTTCAAAAAAAACCCCTCAGAGACATAAAAGATGAGTTTAAGTTCTCTTGTTCTCATTTTAAAATTAAATTTGCAAGATGATTAATGCAGAGCTGTTTAGTCATGGTAATTTCAGATTTGGCACAGTCCTTTGTGTACTGTGCACAGATCAGGAAAGGTCTACATCCAGTTTCCAAAACTCTCACTTGAGACATTAACTAAATAACATACAATCTCTACTATAGTTTAGCACACACCTTCAAGAGAGATGTACTGTTAGGGAACAGATCTTTTCCAGGACTGTGGAAATTGCAGCCAGTTATGGCAACTGCAGAGATCTGGGATGGTTACAGGCCCCCTAAAAAACTTCATTTATTAAAAACTTCATAAATGAGGGGGGGTTTCAGGCTCCTGACTGTGGTGAGGAGCTGCTGCTGAGCACAGGGCTGTAGGCTCTGCTCAGAGCTCTGAACTGACCCAAAAGCAGAACCTCAGGTATTTAACTCCTGCAGGAGGTTTCAGAGTAGGGACCTGCAAAAAATATGAGCTACCTTGCATATCCTCAGCCAGGTGGACTCTGGACTATGTGTTTAAGTATAAAAAAAACTTCCTTAAACCCATTTCCTCAGTAGAAAAAAAAAAAAACAAACACCCTAGCTTAGCAGGAGATTTGCCAAGTGGTATTGCTGATCCACTTTAAAGCACACTGGATTTATCACAGCCAATTTTCAGTCCAGCCAAATATGCATACAAAAGATAGCAGTTCAGCAACCATATATTTTCTACAAATCTATTTTTTTATGAAGTTATATCAATTGGTGCCTTTGAGACAAGATTTTCATATGAAATTTAGAAACCTATCCAGGCAGGTCATCCCACACTCTCTTTGTAGCCAATAAAGTGAAAAAGACAAAATTAAAATCCTCTCAACTGTTTTAGACATTTTACTTTCAGATGTAAGGCGCTGCACCCTAGAAAGACTATTGAACATAGAGAAAATGAAAAAAAAAAAACCACAAAACCCTCATAGTTTATGCATCACAAGCATCCAAAGAGGAACAACAGAACTGAGAATGGGTTTAGAGCACAAAGGTTTTGAGGAGCAGCTGAGGGAGCTGGGGTTGTTTATCCTGGAGAAAAGGAGGGTCAGGGGAACCTTACCACTCTCTACAACTCCCTAAAGGGAGGGTACAGCAAGGTGGGAGTTGGTCTTTTCCCCCAAGTAACAAGTGACAGGACAAGAGGAAGCAGCCTCAAATTGTGCCAAAGGAGGCTTAGATTAGATATCAGGAAAAATATTCTTAATGGACAAAGTTGTCAAGCCCTGGAACAGGCTGCCCACAGAAATGGTGGAGTCACCATCCCTGGAGGTGTTTAAAAGATGGGCAGACTTGGTGCTTAGGGACATGGTCTAGTGGAGGACTTGGCAATGCTGGGTTAATGCTTGGACTCAAGGGTCCTTTCAAACCTGAACCCTTCTACATTTAAGGAATTTTCTGTCTTCCCTGGAAGTTTTAAGTCTGCTGCAGAACTAAATTTGCATTAAAAGTAGAAACCATATCTCTTTTTTTAAATGGATGGATTAAGGATGTATAAAAATCATGCTCCTCTCAGAATTGTGTCACTGAAAATGCTGTGTTAACTTCCTCAAGTAAAGGGACTCTCTTACACAAAAGTATTCTCAGTCACAGAGAAGCTGGTTCAGGATACTTAAATTGGAATGAGGATTTTATGAACATTTACTCCTCTTAAATAAAATAATTTTTTTAAAAAATCAAGCCAAAAAGTTCATTTCAAGGAAGCATAATATGAGAGAAGAACTACACTGAGCATAAAGGATGTCTGGCTGATCTGAAAAACTTTTAATTTCACCACATATTCTCTTCCAGATGTAAAGATACCTCACCCATGCCTCTATCTGAGATTGCTTTAGCTTCTAGCATTACAAGATTAATTGGTTGTTCATCAACAAAGATGGATATATGACACCCTGCAAGATGATATTGCCACTATTGAGGCTTTTAAATACATTTCTGCCATTTGATATTTGTTGGATCTCATCTCTTGATTGCTTAGCTTCCTTGTTATAGCCCAAATTGTCTTTACTTGCATTACTCCTTCAATAACTCCTACAATAAATTCTTGACACACAAAACCATCCTTGCACAGCATTTCTGTTCACTGTAAGTATTTTATTTCAGCATTTCAGTTATTAATTTTCTATGCAGTAATTTATTCTCTAGCTTTCCGTGCATTTGAATTTGTAAAACTCTGGTAAAACTCTTAAATTTTCAGATAAACTTTTCTTCACAAGGCTCTGTTTGTCTAGTACAGAGAGCTGCTCACCTCCTTCTATTATCAATGCTTCTGAGTGCACATGCTCCAGTGGCAAAAATGTTATTTAGTTGGTGCTATTATCAGCCATCAAACTACTTTGCAAACATTGTCTTTGGACTCTGCAAGGATAAGATTTTGGAGTACCATTAGTGCCTTTAACTACAAGAAATATCAAGGAGAATAGATGGCACAAAGCTTCTGAAGGAGCACAAGGTTGTGATTAGAACACACTTCTCTGTATTCAGGCTCTGTTTGAATCTCTCCTTTCCTTGACAAGCTGTGCTTTGGTGACACACATCAGACAGTAACAATCCTTTTCTGATGCATTTTGAAAATATGAAGGTATTGAAAACACGTTGGTGTAGAATGGGGCTGTTCGGCTTTTATGCGTCTCGTCAGGGAGAGAAGAACATCATCTGCTCTTCCTCCATCTTCTCATGCCTCCTCCATCCCACATTCTTTTCAGCACCCCTCACAGCTCAATATTCTCTGAGGAGTGACTTGTGTTTAGTCCCTGCAAGCGTATCAGATGTAGACTTGTGGGATGTAATTTTTTGTAATCTGTCACTATTAGGGAATAGAACAGTGGAGGGGGGGGGGGGGGATGAGATACAGTCCACTTTACACATTATGAATAGCTTTAAGTTTTTGCAATTAGATGTACTGTGTTTGATTGTGCCATTTGTATGTTTACCTGCTTCTTCCCCATAACTAAAAACTACCTGATAAATGGTCTGGTTGCAGACAGGAGATCAGAGCAAGGTCTGCAACTTTTCACTACAAATCTATAGGAAAAACTTCCTGATCATCCTCTAGTGTGGCAGGTTGGAGTGGTATTTTTAACATTGACTTTGCTTCTGAAAACACCTACTCCAAAGAAAAATCAGGGATGAAATTGTTTATACAATCAGAATCCCTTCACTTTACCGTATTTCTATTATATTCAAATTCGTGTTTGTTCTGGCTCTTACACACACTGAATGCATAAAAGATTTCTAAGTCTGAGTATTGTGTCCAACTTCATTATGTTAGTTCTGCCATTTTATTTATGACTCTAATCCAAAAGTGTGGATTTGGCAACCAAAACCATGTCAGGACTTGTCTTGCTGTTGTAACCAAGATCACCAACCTGCACAGGCCACATTTTAGGTTTTACATGAGTCTCAGAAAAGTTTGGAGGTTTTAGTTGATCAATGAGTGAGATTTATGCTTTTATCCTTAAATACGACCTTGCAGAATGTTGTCCAACATGCCAAGAGGCATAGAAACATAGTCTCACAAAAAAAAAAAAAAAAAAAGGAAGATATTTTATAGTTTAGGAGATGGAATTGTTTGGTCCCTAATCACTGTTTGATTTGGCACCAATAACAAGAATTCATACTATTTCTGCAGAGATGATGCCAAAGAGATGGCTAAAAGGAGGAAAATCAGGTTACATTGGTCAATCAGCATTTGGCTGTGAGTTGTCGATATGATGCAGGTGGGGAAGAAGTTCATGACACCAGAAAATGCTTAAGGCAAGGTAATTTTGGAAGAGAAAAAGACTTGTTAAAGACTTCACTGAAATATTATTTGGACTATTTTCTGGACATTGACATTCTGAAAAAAGTAATATAAGTTAGAATGGGTACAGACGAATAACAGAAAAATGATTAAAGGAATGGAAAAGTTACAAGAGCTTGGACAGTTTTGTCATGCCCAAGTTGAAAGGGGGCAAACAGGAAGATAAGAGAAGATCTGTTTCAAAGACATCAGTAAAAATTCAAGTAAAGACAAATTCATGATGAATCACCTAGAACTGGAAGCTGGGCAAGTAAAAAAATTGCTCTCATGCTTACCAGCATGAAACTCTGGATCATCTTCCAGACAAAGCACTTGGGACAAGGAATTCTCACTCTTTTAAAACACCATTCAATCACCATTATGCAGGTATTTATAAACCTGAGAATTGCTGCAGACTGAAAGTCTGTGCTACAGGTTCTTGAGTTGTTCGTGCAGCAGTACAGCTAAACAATTACTATTAAAAAAAAAATTACACTTAGACTGTATCAAGCCTCTGCATCAGAATTTCTCTTGTTTACCTGCCAAGAGCAAGAAAGTTTTTTCCACCTTTGACACATCATTTTTTTCCAAGTTTTTTTCCTCCTGCCCCAAATCCTGTGAGATTAAGTCTAGAGTGTCTTTCAGCACCAGCTTTACTGCCCCAAGGTTGGCCCCATTGACTGGCTGCAGCTCGAAACAGGTTGTGAGTAGCACGTGCCAGCTTCCCTGCCAAAATTCAGTTCTCAGGTCTGGGGGCAGCAATTCCCCTGCAATTCCCTCAGGCTAAGCCAAGCCATTTCAGCACCAGCTGAGAGGAGCAGAAAGCTGAGCCAAAAAAATTAAAAATAAATAAATTAATTAAATAAAATAAAGCCATTTACTATCTTTAACAAGAGAGAAAATCTTTTGGAGCTTTGGACAATTCTTGCATCATATCACCTACTACTACAAGTACTTAGGCTTTTACAATATTTTGTTTGTCCATGGCTTCTGTCATTTTACCCCATATGGCCTGTCTTGGTAACAGAATTATCAAGCAATTTGCTCCTGGACCGCCTGCAAACATGCAAAGTAGATGTTGTGCAGACCTTCTAAATCAGACACCCGTGGTCAAACAGCCTGTGCATGCAGGGGGCTGGCACAGGTCTTCCAAACCATTAATAGCATCTAAAAGAAATCTAATCCTGTAAAATAAATAATTGTAGATGTGGAACGTATGTTTATGTAAGTGCTCTGAAACAGCAGTTGAGCTCTTCTGAAGTTGATAGTATTTACCTCAGGCAGGAGCACTTTTCAAGCTCTGTTTGGAAATAATTGGCAGCACTCCCCATATAACTTACTCTGAGAATTAGGTTGCTAAAACACAGAGAAATGCCCGCATCAATTTCCTAATACCCTTCCAGCTCAGCATCTAATTTTAACACCCCCCTTGACCAGCAACTCTGGCTGACAATAAACTCCTGAGACCTTTCCCTACTTATGAAAATGCATTCAAGTACTCACTGCACAGAGAGCTCAGCAAGCTTCTTCCCCTCCATTGATGGCTCTGACTGGCCTTGCCCTCTTCCCAGCTTCACTTTGAAACTTCCCCTTGCCCAGGTGGCCTCGAAAAACCACCTGGCCCCAGCCCATTCCATGACCTTTCTCTGCCCTTGCCCAGTTGGTTTCAGCTGGGGCTGATCTGCCCCCCTTACCAGCTCCTTACCTGAGTCAAGCATGTAAAGCAGGAGGGAATGCTCTCAGCAGACAATTTTATCGTGCTGTTAATAATTGGAATTGTTTTACCCGAACAAAACACGCTGCCAAATGAGTAGGCAGTAATGGTAACTATTATCACTTGCACTATTCATGTGCAGTGACAAGGCATTATGACCTAACTGCAGCTTTTCCTGTACTTCAGCTATTATAGACATCACAGCTGTGGCTTCCAAGAATGGTCTTGGCAGTTTGGACATGCTGCTGCCAAAAATAATAAGTGAATTGTGAGTTCAGTGTCACAGGCAGCTTTAAACATTAATTCATCCTCTGATTTTGTTTACTAAGATCTAAGATCTCTGCTTTTACTTTTCTGTAACCACAATCTTTGCCGAAAGAGGATCTTGGGGATGTATGCAGGAGGATTCCTTCTCAAAATAGGAATAGACCAAAAATTAAATCACACTACCATATAAATGGAGGAGTGAATTCCTGTAAAAACAGAATTAGTATGCTGATTGAGAGCAGAGAAAAAAAAAAAAAGAAATGAAAAGAAGCCAGCTATATCCCTTATTAATAATGGGTTTTCATTACATTTTTCAAAAATGTGATCTCCTCTAGCCACACATTATAGTTTAAAAAATGTGATGAAACTCCCCAGGTGTGGGAGTTACAATATCAACCATCAAGGAAAACAATACATAGACAGACACAAATCAAAACAGAGAAAGACAATCTATTAATCATTTACATAGGGCTGTAGTACCTTATGATGTCTCCCAAATATCATTCACTGTAATATCAGAGATTAGTTTTCTCCATAGAATAGTACTCTTAGAGGCAATCATCTACCAATTAGTATTAATTAAGATCATAAAAGATGAAGTATTGTATAGAAAGCAACTCTCTAGGGTGAGAAACATTAAAGCATCTGTCTGCTTAATGGGTTGAATCCTGTCTAAGCACTCAAGCCTGCCCTTCTGTGCATCCACACAGGCAGTTTCTTGCATCCTGCACTCAACCTGATTCTTTTTTCCTGCTTCCCAGGAGTTTAGAAATGGAGCCTGAAAAATTGATTTCAGACATGCTGCTGCAAGAATTTGAGCCGTGTTACACAATGGATCTCCTGTTTCTAAGTGTCACTGATTACTTTTAACTTCAAGATTGGAAAATATGTTCCAGCTAGGGAATCTGTGGGAAGTTGTGAGCTAGGTACATCTATTGGTAGATCCTTCAGCTCAGAAATGTTCTTTCCCTTTCCAGCAGTCACATCCTGGAGATCAGGGTGGTCCCTGCATGCTGCAAGTGTGTCCTTGGTGCATTTGTTATCAGATGAAAACAAAAAAAAAAAGAGGGAAACTGGGAAAAGAAACCAGAAAACCTATGGATCATAACTGATGATAACAATAGGGAAGGAGATTAAACAGGATCTTTCGTAGGGGGATTTCAGCCCTGGAGATAACATCCAGTAAATGAAAAAGGGCTGATAACAAATGTCACAGCCCTGAGCCAGGGCAGTCAAGCCCCTCAAAGCAAGAGGTGACAGAGGGTGCAGATGCCCTCAGTGTCCTGACAGGGAGTCCAACCCTTCTGTGGAGAGAGAGGTCAGGGACAGGAGAGCAAGGTTCAGGAGAAAGACTGTTCACATATAAACAGACTGGGGTGAGAAGATAAATCAGTTTATTTGTAGAAGATTCGAGTGTCAAACCCACTAATTTGGAAGGAGAACACCAGCCAGCAGGTCGGACTGCATGCTGGGCGGAAAGCAATGAGCAAGATTAAAGGGGAAAATAACAAAAAGAAGCAGCAGCTAATGGAATCAATTTCTGAAAATGAGCCTAAAGAGTTAGAGATGCATGTCCCTGCCATGTAGAGGTCTAAATGCATGTAGGAGGAGAGTGGGGGTTCATGCAGGCAAAATTTGACATCAAATACTGACTCTGTCTATTGTCTAAAGTTGTTGAAACTTCATCCTAAAGAAAGTATGCTTTTACAGAGATACTCTTCTAACAATTTCTTCACTTTAAACACTGAACAAAAGAAACTCAGGAAGAAACTTTTTAAAATCACGCTAGAAGTAAACACTTATAGCACTAAAAGGTGAGTGTTAAAATGATGTCTTAAGTTTTAGCTTTCATGTTTTTCAGGTTCTGTATTGTCTAACTTCCCAAGGCATCAAAAGCAGATATCACCTGAGTTTATTTTCATTTTCTAAATCCAAGAAACAGCGTGAAATCAGAATTTAAAAGAGAGAAATAGCTCACTGCTAGAAGGTCATTTAAACAAGGAGCTTCTTAAGAGATGTAAAGTGATTTCAGTATTATGTAATCCCAGTCACTCAGCAGGGTGTCAGAGACCTACTCTATTTAAACAGATACCCCTCCAGACTATAGCAATACCCAAAACACTGCAAAACACTTATTTATGCTTTTGTATTTTACAGTGATCACAAAGAAAAGCCTTCCCTGGTTTCTAGGTGTTAGGAAACAAATTCCATCCAGTTTTGTGAGGAAGTCTCTCTTGCAGATGCTGTCATGAACCCACAGAACAGAGTCACAAGTTCTGGGCTTTATTTGTAGCCATGTAATCCCACTGCTCCCTGAAGAGAAAACAACACATGCAATGGAGATCAAAAACACTTAATGGCAGAGACCCAGATCCCTAGAGACAAACTAACAGCAGAATAAATGCTCGGAGTCATGAAATAGCCAAAAGGACAACTACTGAAATCAGGTAAAGCGGAAATCTGACAGAGTTTGAGCTTTTTGGCATTAGCAAAGAGGTTAAACAGTCAAAAGAAATCTTGTTAAACACCTGTTTCTTGCATTTCCTGCTGCATCCAAATGTTATTTAAAATCTGTTATTTCCATAATTAGTTTTCAGGTTACAATATCATGTCACCCTCACAGTCAGTACCCTGCTTCTCCTTTTATCCAACCCAGAAGCAGCTCTGCATTTATTGAGAGGTGAAGACTCTTGGTGTCTCAGTCCTTCACAAATATATACATAGATATAGATACACCTAATACCCTATTATGTATTTTCTTCATGATCTGCAGTAGCTGATACCTTTTTAACATGCTATTCCTGTGCTTGTGAATGATAAGGACCAATATCCAGAATTTTTAAGACATACGATATAAAAATATTTACTTTAAATTCTCAGAACAAAAGTATCCTTAAAAAAAAAAATCAGCTGTGTTCTGTTTTATGCTAACAAGCAGGAGTAAAAGAAGTGAAGAAGGTGCACTGATCTCTGGATGCTGAAATTGGCCAGGTCACTCAATCAGGCATCAAATCATTTAGTGTGAACATAAAGGAAAGCTGTAGCTTTCAGTTTCTCCCTCAGTTTTTGAGAGGGTATGGATTAAGTCAAGGGGCATCTCCAGCACTGCTCATCCAAACTTTTATTCTGCAGAATTCTCCAGACCCTGAAGGTCATGATTAAGCTGAGGGTAATAATAATAAATTTTGGTAATAATAACCAAAATTCCTCTTTCTTGGAACACTGTTCCACTGCTGTGCCCTCTTTCCTGTGTCTCTTGCCCTGGCAAAGTAGCTTGAGAACAAGCCCAGTAGGGCAGAAGAGAATCTCGGCTCAAGTGACTCCTTCCCAGGCAAAGAAGATGCATTTTTCCAAGCCTACTTCCACAAGCAGATCAGATGCTGCCAGAGATGGAGATGACAGCCGTTGCTAGGAGCAGTTTTGGGGCAGTCACAGTCTCCACAGGAGCCACCCTGGGGCCAGTGCCAGACCTCCTTTGCATCACATGAAGTGAGATACAACAAAGGTGACTATCAGTTCACTCACCTCTGTAAACAGCCGGGTGTTGAGTCTTGACAGGTGCCACATTGGCTAAGAGAGGCTTCAAGCAACAGAGTCTGTCTGAAAACCCTGGGATCTTCCCTGTTTCAATCTCCTCACTTAGAGGATTTGATATTTTAAGACTGTTTTCCTCCTGGCTAGCTGAGCTTGCAGCTCTGCCTTAACTCTCCAGTCAGGATAATGAGACATTTGGTTAGACCTCTCCACTCCTGGCTGAGGTTGTACCTTGCTCCAACATTGGAGACTATTTTAAGAGGTGGGAGAAGGGTGTTCAGGAAAGGGAAGCATTACTCATGATTGACAAGTAACCAGTTCTGTCTTCAGAAGCCAAGGGGGAGGATATGAGCCTGAGGTTTAGGACAGGAAAATAATGAGATGAAACACTTATCTGCCTTTTCATTATACATCCTGCATTCTTAAAAAGTTTTTTTTTTTCTCTGAGGGAATCTGAATATGAAACTCTGAGATGTTCTGCATATTTCCTCCTTACCTCAAGGCTTTCATCTGAAATTTTGCAGCATCAAATCTTGGCTTCAAATTCTTGAACTGTCCATAAACAATAGTGGAAAATTTATGGTAGAGCAAGCACAACAGAATTCTCATAGGAATATAAAATAAAGTATCCTATTACTCCCCAAAAAATGCTCTGTGGGCACTTCCATATTTTCAATATAAAATTGATTATCTAATCTTCTGCACAAACACCATATACTTAAAATCAATAGCATTTTTCCATTTTAAAATGTGCAAATTTTGAAGACTGATCTTTCTTCTACCTGTACATTCCTGACATTTGCAATGTAAAGGGATGCTGAGGACAGTGAAAATTTTGTTTTCTGTTTGCTGGAATGGAGTGAAAGATCCTGTTTCAAGTATGGTTAGTTACAGTAGCTTTGCCTTCCATTTATCCCCTGCACACCTCATTCCAGCCTCTTGTACTTCTCTGACCTCTCCTTGCTTACTCTCTGTCCTGGCAGGGGGGTTGGAACTCGATCATCTTTAAGGAGCCCAAGCCATTCTAGGATTCTACTGAATGTCCTATTCATTAGTAGGACAGGCAGGAAATGTCATGTCATTGGTATTTGTCTGCTTTGAAGAACATCTACCACTTCTTGACAGATTGTGTGGATTTTTCCATCGAGAAAGGAACAGATTTACTCACTTCTTTAAAAAAGCACTTTCACCCATTGTTGCTACCTACAGGTTTTTCAAGGCAGGTACTTAAATAATAAGAAGTTTTAGGTCTTAAAAGTTTCTAAGAAGCTGAAAGCAGTTCTGCGGGTCTTGTTCTTGGATCAGTACCTCCTCCTCTCTCTTCCCTCTCCTTATTGTTAGATGCTCAGTTTCTCAGAAGTGTTATCCATGGTGAATTGATGAACTGTATCTTGAAAATTCCCAACTTTTCTGTAATATACATCTTCTCCAGAGAACTGGCAAGCCTAAAAAGTTCAGCTTTAAATACATCAGCCTGAACCAAAGCGGCGCAGATTGAAGGCAGTGACTCACTAGCTCGCCATGGAGTGGCTTTGTGCACTCAGCTTTTTCCCACATTAAACAGTTCTAGGAGAAAAAGTTGTGGGGCTGGAGGCTATTTTGAGGGTTTTGCTTATGTGTAGACTTCTGCTCCATATTAGCCTCTGGTTTTGTACAAAATGAAGTAAACTTAGTAAACCTTTTTCACAAAAACCCCACAAATTTAATTAACTCCTTAGTCAATCATCCTTTTTTTTCTTGGAATTTATCAATATAGGCACAGATACCTCCATCAACTCCACGAAGGAAAAAAAGAAAATTTCTGTAGAGAGAGTGAACTGACAAATGTGCACATTTATTTAAGCCTGGAGAAACTGGATGAAGTGCAAGTGATCATCATTAACATTGGAAACATGTCTGGTTTCTGATCCATAGTGAGAGAGAGCACTGGCAAATTTCAAATATTTCCACAGAGAATGGACAACAGATAGTGCAGCTATCTCAGCAACTGGATCAAATGAAAAATAAAATGGTTTCACTCCCAGCAAAAGTTGAGCCATTAAGAATTTGCAGCGTGTAGTTGGAGAGGGGCGAATGAATGTTTTTGTCTGAGAATAAATAATAGCAGCAATGGTCTGTGACTGACACTGGAATGCAGTAATTACCATGCTGGATGATAGTGGTACCTCACCTTTAATCAAAAGCAGGCAGAACACTAAACTGGCCACCCTGGGCTGGAAAAGGACAAAGAAGAGAAGGGCATTTTCTACATTTAGTACCAGAAACTGTACTGTGTGAACTGTGTGGTTTTCGAGCCCTAACACATCATTTTAAAACTAAACCTTACTGTGAAGTGTGGCCACTTTTAATGGATAGAAAGATACAGTTTAGTGCACAATTTGCAAAAGACTTTGGAGAGCTTGTCCCTGAAAATGTTGTAGAAAAATCTGAACATCTTTACCTAAATCTGTGGTCTCTCTTTTTGATAAATTTTTTACTCTCAATGTAAAAGAAAGCTGATTATTTCTCCCTCCACTTCCTTTTAAAGAGAAATTCAATTACTTTTGTGCAACTTTCAGGTACAAAGCCAAAATAAAGAGTGCACAGCGTTTTCAAAATTCCCTTATTTCTATGACATTAATAATTGATTTTTTTCATAAAAGAAGTCCTACTTTTTCCTCATTTAATTACAAACTTCTCTACAAAGTTCTCAAACACATCAACAGAAACACTCTGCATTCAGAAATTTAGAAGTTATTTATAACTACATATTAAAATTATGTGCTTGAGATGTAATCTCAGCCAGGCTGCCAGTAAATTTTCCTAAACTGATCCAGCTTTTGGATATGGCCTAAAGATTGGAATGCTGAAACAAAATGTAATTTAGCAGAATGGAAAGCAATTCTTTGACTGCACATCAGTTTTAAACACATCCATTTCAAAAGGTATCTCTGACAGCAGTGTCATTTGGAGTTGTATTCATCACAGCCTCACAAACACCAGCCAATTTTGAAAATATTGAGTAAAAGTTGAGATTCTTAAATTTACTTTAATTAAAAGCAGCAGTGAAGGATAATATAAACTTTTATGTTAGGTCTAGGGGCCTTCTCTGGAAGAAAAACATAATCAGTAGCTTTAGTAGCTCCCTGCTGTACCCATCACCATTTCTGTGTTCCACAACTAGAACTCTTCCCCAAAAACTCTTCCAGCAGCAGCACCTTCACAGGAAGAAAGGAGTTAAACAATCTCAACATGTTTCTGTAAGCCAGCATGGTGTCCAGAACCCCAAACTCTGAGAGTAAAGATGAACCAACACCAAAGTTGTCTGTGTCCCAAAGGGCTGCCAAGCCTCTGATACAGCTTATGGCAAGATTCCCTTTCATTGTTCCAAGAACTTTGTCTCTTTTATGTCTTGCATCACCAATAGCTATACTTTAAAAAAGAGTGACTGTTTCAGGAAAGTTTGAGCCATGTGATAACTTTGCTAAAAGAATGTTGCATAGGACTGAAGGGCTGCCTGCTCTAGAGACACGACCTTTTGGTTTGTAAGATATTTGTCTGCAAAAGAGACAACACACAGTCTGTTATACCAGTCCAGAAACAGCATACACATTTTTTTTAAATCCCATATTTAGTCCTCTGTTTGTTAATCCTTGTTTTTCCTCACTAGAAGTGCTCTGATTGAGCAATTGAATGACAAGAAAATGAATCCATTCTAGCAACACAGTTTTCACAGAGAGATACTGCTGTACATCATAAACTTAAATGACCAAGAGCCATCAGGTTACATCAACAAGTCCATTACTACAGCTAAAAATGTAACTTGCCTTTAATTCTGAGAAGACTGAGGAATTTCATTATTTCCTTGAGTAAGTCACAGATTGTTCTCCAAATGACTTTGAAAAAGATATTTTTATCCCCAAAAGGAGAGTCCAAAATTTGTCACAAGAGAGACAGAGATGTGGAATTGTGGTTACAACTTTGTTGGCAGAGAAGGAGGTAGTTTTACTGCATATTTCTTTATTAATTAAAATAAACATACTTTCTCCTTGAAAGTAATGTTCAGGCTTTATTTTCAGTCTTAATCCAGAAATCCTCCTTTACATTTTCCTGATCTGCCAAGGTTTGATAGACAAGTCCTAAAAACTGTGACAAAACTGTGTGGTTTCCATTACAAGTCAAGATAATTCAATTCACTCTGCCTCAGCTTTACCACTTTTTGGAACTCTTGAGTCAGTTTTGACTTTGTTGCAAGGCCCAAAGAATGTAAAAGTAGTTTTTAAAGTAGAAGAAGGGACATTTTTGTTAAATTTCCTCTACTCATGTGACTCATTGAGGAATGATCCATACAGAAGACTGTAAAGCAACCTTGACTACTTGACCTTCTTTATTGTGTCTTATCTCCTCAGACTTCAACCTTTCAAAGAATGCTAGAGCCAGAGTAAAGTGTCCTTCCAAGTAGTTCACAGCCCTAGATGGGAATTTACAGGTTCTTTATGATACAACATCCATTTCCACAAGAAAAAGTTCTCTCAGTCATGGTTAATCAATGCCTGGGAGCCTAAATGGTTATAAATATTGTATCCATTACTTTGATTTATGTTTCATAATTGATTCATCCTGAAGCAAAAGAGAGGGGAGCACACACTGACATAATTTTGTTGTAATTCCACTTGAGTTATGTAATTCCTTAACCTTATTAACCAAGCTGGTACCAGTTTGACATTAAGCAGTGGGAATGTTCTCAGATGGTGAGGGCTTGCTCAGCCATTGCTACTTCCACACTTTTGTGGTGTATGTGAGGATACAGTGACAGTACTCAGTCTACAGTTTAATACAAACAAAAATTTTGTTAAGGAGAAACAATCCCACAAGTATAATCTGGCCCTTTGTATTTTTTGGGGAGTTTAGAAGTGATTCCTCTTTGCAACTTCACACTCCCTTGTGCTTCATGAGCCAACCTCATGGCTGAAATGGGTCTCTTATGTAGTCCTCATGGCAGAAATGGGTCTTTAAGAACAATAAAGAATTCAGTCTTTCATCCTGTTCAACAACCAACAATTTTCCCTTGCCATATGATGAGGATAGATGTGGGAGGCAGACTAAATTCCTGGAGCAGCAGAGGTAGGCACAAAGCATCCACAGGCTAATCAAGACAGGCCAGGCAATCTCATCTTTGTGCTTCTCCTGCCCAGCCCTGCTTTAAATCCTCGTCTGCAATTAGTGATGACATGTTTCTAATCCTCTTCATACAAGCCATCAGAGGATTGTAATTCATATAGGAAATGTCAGGGGAAGAGAAATACAGAACAAGAATCCTTCCTTCTTACAAAAGCATTCAGTACCAAAGGAGGAGGAACTAAAAATAATAATAAAAAAAACCCAGACAGACTGAAAGGGAAGTTTGTTTAGAACTAAATAACTTCAGAAAAATAACTGAGGGGTTTTTTTCCCAGCTTATTGATGTTCCTTTGTGGGGTTGAGATCTTGTTTGAGGGTGTAGTTTATGCCTGCAAAATTTCATACTTAAGTAGTTGCACTTGTGAGTATGTATTATCCTCTTTAGGTAATAAAAGAAATAATGATAACAATCAGATTTGTTTCTAGAATTGAACAGTACCTTAAAAACTGTCAACAAGAATTACTCACAAAACCAACCATCCTGCATATTTAACTCTTTGTTTTGCTGCCACTTTCTAGGTTGCAAAGATTTCTTTGAATTTCATAGCAATGAACAGTGGAAAACGAGAACTTATTTATATATAAATGATGTCATATAATGCTTCACCCTCAGCAATATTTATCATGCTCAGACAAATGTTGTTTTTAATGTTGTTATTATTATTATCATCATCACCATCATTCCTATACAGAGGAAATATATTTTGAACAACTTCTTTTTTTTTTTTTTTTTTTTTTTTTTTTCATTCATGGCAGGGAGTTTTTGACATTTGAGCATCAGCTCTTTCTTCTTATTTCATGCATTTACCCTCTGGCCATTGTCAACCCCTGCAGCCCGAATAATGAATTCCTCTTTATTGCACTGTCAGTGTGCTGTCATTATTGCAGACTTCTCCTCTGGAAGGCTGTTTTGTAAGTTATTTCTGAAAAGATATACCACATATGTGTTTGGGATTTATAGGACTGTACTGATCCATCATTTCTGGAACATCCAATGCAGCCACTGTAAATTTAAAGAAAAAGAGAATCCTCATCCAGCTATGAATGTCAAGCCATTCTAGGGAGTATTATCTGCTTCTAACTCCTTGCTACTTTTGTACAGGAAACACAAACTCATGATCACAGAGAGATTTCTGTTTGTTTTTGCAGTAAGATTGCAATTTTCTTTCTGCCACCTTCACTTCCTGCTGCCTTTTGAGAAGACAAAACTTTATGTGATCTTGAACTTAGGTCTTCTGCATGATAGGAAATGATGCTGCCAGCTGAGCTTTTAAAACAGCTGTTAGATTCATGGAAAGCTGTTTTTCTTCCATGATTATCCTAGAAAAATGTGCCATTTTAAAAAGTCTTATTTAGCATCCTCGACAGGGTAAGAAAGTCACTTTTATTCTTCTCATGAAATTATTGCAGATGCTATTTTTAACAACAAAAAAAGCTTTCCTTCCAGACATTCTACAAGACTTTCCCCGTTGTGTTTCATGAGACCAAAGCCCTGATAATATCATGACTTTGCTAAGAAAGGAGGGCTGGAATTAACAGTTCTGGGTTTGGATTGCTGGCAGACTTCAACCTGCATAATAAATATTCAGACTTGAAGGAGGAGTACCCTGAAGCTTGAGAAGGAATAGAAGCAATAAATGTGTTTTAGGGACGGATGTAAGTCCAGAATTACTTCTGCTGGACTACCTTCCTAGAGGAAGTTGCTGCCACGCAGAAACTGAGATTTCTGGGATTTTGAGCGGATGTGAAATTATTTTATATTAGGTAAAAAGAGGTTTGGGATTTGTTCAGAAATATTAAGTCCTCATATATACAAAATAACTGCAAATCTTTTAAAAGCTTGGCTTCTGTTTATTGAAACAGAGAATTCATAGGACTTGGGGTAATTCCCCATTATTTTTGCTTATGTGGGGATGTTCTACCATAACAAAAGTTACTCTAATTGTAAATTGCCTAGCAATAGTTCCAAAAATCCTTATTTCTGCAGTTTTGTAATATCTTCTTATCTGTCCTTTGCTTATAGGAATCACTACTTTAAACCCAGCCTCACTTAACTCATTGAACATTACCTGGGTTTTTTCAGCTGATCTTAGAAACTTAAAAGAAAGCATAATTCCACATGAACGTTGCTTGCCAGCTATGTCAGATTCATCTTGGAGATGTCTGTTCAGTTCCTGCGCTGATCCCCTGGGTGCAGGGTACTTACATTTTAATTAAACCAAAAATGATGCGGTAATGATAATGAAATTATAATGATAGTGATAAATGAAGAGGTAAAACAGCTCCATCCATACAGCTGCATCATCAACAAGGACTCCCACATCCTTCCCATCCAGACAAGGTCCTCACAAGAGCTCTGTAGGCAGGTTGCCAATCTCCCTGCACAGGAGTGGCTGGCAGCACTCCAAACAGGATAACAGGGAGCAAATAGTGATCTAAGCACCCAGGGGGCCTCCAGATCCCCTTCAGAGGTCACTCTCCCCATCCAGACAAGAATGAAGTCATTGGATGGCAGTGCCAACAATGAAAGTCTTGACTCTGTAAGCACATGCACGTCAGAAATATTCCTTTTTGTATTAGAGAACCAGGAGAAAAATAGGGAATGCAACTGGAAATGGCCTCAATGCAAAGAGCTGTGCTCTGGCAAAACACATTTGAGAAGAAGATGAAAATGTGAAGATGCAGAAACTGAAAGAAAAGAGAAAGGGAAAAGGCTAGACTGCAGGGGTAAGGCATGTACAAAAAAAGACCTTAAGTTTGTGAAGAAAGAGAGACTTCTTATTTGTTTAGAAAAGCCAAAAAAAGGCTGAGGTGTTTAGGTGCTGAAGTTCTGACACTTAAAATTTTTTACCTGGGAAAGAATGTGCAAGACCTCAAATGAGAACTAAAGCCAGCTTCCTCTCCATCTACCCCTTAAGATGGAAAACCTTCTGAGCATTTTTAAGATCACCCTAAAATTATCCCAGCTCTTGTGCACTCCTGCAAGCTCATTCAGAGCTGAGTTTTGCTACATCTGAAGGAGTGTGTTGAGAAAAGGATGGAGGCAATGGTTACACCAACAGCTCCCAAACAAAACCATAAAAAAGGGTCACTCTGCCTCTACCTGGATCAGTTGCTGATGGTCATCTGGTGGATGCAAAGCAGATCCTTATGTCCTGAGTGCTGCATATTCCCACAGTAGGTCATGCTGGCCTCTCTGCCTCCTGTCATTTCTGGCCTTGGCTAGAGAGAGAGAAATCTGAATTACAAAGGAGAGCAAGGAAAAACAGAGCACAGGCACTTATTCTACTTTTAAAACTCTATTATTACTGCCAATAAGTTACATTTTGAAGGTTAATGTTCTGTACTCAGCAGGAGACTTAATTTTTGAAAAATGCCTTACATCTTACCAGTGGCATGGGTACAAAAGTATAAGAGCTTTTACTTTTCCAAGTTTTTGCAACAAATGCAGCACTGGTGTAACTCATGATTTGCTGGGAGCTCTCACCCTTCCTTTAGCAATAATGAAGCCAGAACTTCCCAAAGTTGCACTGACAGCCTCAAGAAGCCACATCACCAACTATCCTAGCCTAGCCCACAGAATCATAGAATCAGTAAGGCTGGAAAAGAACTCCAAGATCATCAAATCCAACCCTTGACCAAGCACCACCTTTTCAACCAAACCACAGCACAAAGTGCTACATCCAGTGATTTCTTGAACACTTCCAGGGATGTTGGCCATAATGCCAACAAACAGGTCTGTAACCAACCTAAAAACCTGTCCCAGAACACTCTGAGCTGTAAGAACTCATCTGATACCAGGTAACAGCCAAATGTTAGCATAATTATATTCTGGATAAATTACCATGTTATTTGATAAGGTGTGAAAAATTATTAGGTTTTATCCTTTTTTTTCTCCCAGGAAATCAATGATAGTTCCTTATTTCTTTTGTCACTTTTTCTTCTTTTTATTCATTTTTCTCACTGACTGCTGTTCTCCTTTGAAACAAGAACTGCTTTTGTTACCTGATTTCCTACATTTTAAGCACATTAGCTTTTTAAAGATTTCATATTTAAAATTAAATCAGCCTACTCTTGGTAGAATGATATATTTCTGCACTTCACAGCGCAGACTTTTCACAGTGCATATTCTTTTGCATTATGTTTCCTCTTTAGGCAGTCGCTTGCCATGAGACACTGCTAACTGGGAAAAAAAAAAAGATAATAAAGTTGGGAGAATGCAAGAAACAATGCCTTGCAGTTCAAACATCACATACTCTGGCATGTTTAGCTCTTTAGCTCAAAAAGAGCAGGTTAATGCTGCAAAATGCCAAGTGCTCAGACTCTTAGTGCAGTCAGTGAGAGTTGACAATTAACACCTGACAGATGCATTTACGTGCTAAAAGCCTGAGACACACTAAAACTGCTGGTTTGGCTAAAGAGCACAGGCTTCCTTCCCCCTTTCCTTTAACTGGTCATTTATCTTCAGGAAAGTACAAGTCAGGCCTTTCGATTTCTTGAGTTCCTCAAGTGGAGTCGATTTCTGGAGTGTCCAATCCTGCAAATCCTTGCTGATCATTAGCTCATTACAAAGTATTTCTGTCATCACCAGCTATGCTCTTCTGTGAACTCTGAGCGGGGCGAACTCCTGGCACTGGTCTCTAAGCTTTTAAACAATCATTCCTAGTTATCTGAAGAGATCTTGAAAATTACAGTTTAGGTCTTTCTGAAAAATCTTTTCCTTCCTCTGAAGTAGGCATCATTCATGGTTATTTACAGGGCTTATATTATGGTTTTTTTGCTTTTTTGCAGGTTTTTGGCAGTATCCAGTGTTGCTAAGGCTGATTTAATTCCTACTACCAGTCCTATTCCCAGAGGCAGCTTTTCCAAGGTGATTCCTGACACAGGAGATGGTGAGTTGCTTTTTACCCTCACACACAGAGTTTATACATGTTTTTGTCACGTACCTGCTTTAGAGATCAGATTAATTTGGTTGGGTCTTCCATAGAAATGCTGCAAAACATGTTGAATACAGAGCTTTGCTGACCTCTGCCTGACTGACCTTTCCTTAAAGTAGTACAGGAGGAGAGAAAAGTCTGCACTGCAAAAACCTCAAGTGGAAGCAGGGAAACACAGCCAAGTGAGGGCTGACCTGTGGGGTTATTGAAGGCTTAATGGGGCAATCTTTCCACTCAGTGCAGTGGAAAGCTGCAGATCAGCCAGGAAAAGATGTCAAAGAGGACAATCAGTTGAGAAAAGGAGCGCAGTGGCTGATAGAAGGACGACTGAACAAATGAAGAATGTCCAGCCCAGCCTGAGAAATTCAGGCACTGCAGAAGCAGCTTAGTCTGCAGTCCTAGATCTGAGCGACCTTCTCCACAGCCTTGGACATTTAAACACTCAACATCTACTTTAAATGAGGGGAAAAAAACAATGGTGCCAATATAATGCTTCATTGCACAGATATATTTTAAAGACTTAACCTTTGCGAAACATTTTGAAGATGGAAAGCCCAGCAGCACAAAGATATTTTGTGAGAAGACTTTTCTCAATTTTTTCATTAGCCACTGCATGCTTGATTTAATTTCTAGTTTTGCCTTGTGCAGTTTTACCAAGTGATTTTTTTCCCATAGCCTAATTGTAGATTTTTAACAACAAATATGAAATCCCAAAATCCCTTTTTCCTGTAGTCATTCAAATGCAACAGCTTAACATTGATAACATTTCAGAGAGGACAATTTATTTGAATACAAAAAATGTTTAAAAACAGAAGGGTAAAATACTTCCTACAACAGTATCAGGAGAAAAAATTGTAATTTAACACTGAGACATGTGAATGATAAAGCAAAAAGAAACAAAGTAAATCTTCAGCAAACAGTTAATTGCCTGAGCAAATGAACATGAAATATGGTTCTTAAGTGAACTTGAAAATTCCACATGTTAAGAGAGATTCATGTGCCACCATTTGACATTCAGAGACTTCCTAGGGTATTTAATCACACTGCTTTTTCTTTTTCCTTTTTTTTTTGCCCCCCCTTTTTTTTTTTCTAGATGAAAAAAAAGACCCTTAAGGCTGATGTTTTCCCATGTTCAGCTCTCCTTACCTGCATCTATATCTACACAAGTTCTGATCCCTACCATCTCAGGATTGTGTCCACACTGTGAAAGATACAGCAAATTGCACTTTAAAAGTCCTATAGTGAGAGGTAAAGACAAGGTTGCTGCATTTGTAATAATAGAACACATAAAAAATGTCACTGGATAGCTGTAAAAGGGTCTAAAGTCACCCAGCTGGTTCACAGTACTGTTAATGAAACATAAAGATTTTGGTGAAAAATAGGTCAGAATAGGGGCCAGTTTCAGCCCTCACAAGCCTTTGCTGCTGCCATGAAGTATATATACAGAAAGAAAACGTTCCCAAGCTTGTGTTATTTCATACTTCTAACTTGGATTTTACCTCGACCAGGAATTCCTCCAACTGTCATCTGTACACTTAATAGAGAAAAGGAAGACTTTTATACTGTATCTGGAAAGTTCAGCAGATTCAGGTGTGGGAAATGCTTGGTTTGAAAGCTTCTCTTTCCTTTACTCTTGTAATTTTTAAAACCTATTTTCTCTCTTGTAGTTACTGGTTTTTATGTAATAAGAGAGAAATTTTGGCTGTTCCTTAATTCTACTATAATACCTGTGGTGACATTAGAGAGAGAAATTACCTGGTAGGAGAAAATGAAACTGAAGTATAAACAGGGCTTCTATTTCTGATGGAAATGGTTTTCCTGGCTGCATGCTGGTTTCCAAAAGACAATGACAGGCTGGCAGCTTGAAGAAAACAGGTCTTGACAGCACGTGTTAGTGAGCCAAACGTTTTCTAACACCTTGTGTCACACAAAACACTTTCATACCATCTGTGCTCCAGCAGCAAAGGGTTGTTCTGTCCCAGGCAGAACCTTTTGTCTTTGCAGAGTCACGGGAGAGAGAGAGCAGGTTTATAACACCTGTCTGAGGCTGGATGTGTGCAGGGTGTCAGCTCCTCCTGCAAACCCTCTGTGTGTTCCTGACTGCCCACAGCCTGCCAGGAGCAGCACAGATCAGCAGACAGGCAGAGAGGAGTCAGATTTTTTTTCTCGTTTAATGCTGCCTTGGCAGGCTGAATATAAGAAACAAAGATGGGAGGGAGAGGAAGAGGGAATGCAATTCAAAGGCAAGCACGTGCCTCATTAGCACTCACTATGGAAATTCCTTGTACTCTGGGGAAGGTAAAAAAAAATTTCAGCACCTTTTCAAGTATTTCTTTTTTAAAAGGGGGCTTTATAAGGACAATGCATTTCTAAGACAAATATAAGTGGCACAATCTGCAACCTAAACAGAGACCAGGAGGGTAATTAGAAAGCATATCTTGATTACAATAAATTGCCTTCTTTGAACAGCTTTGGTGTTTGTCATTAGTAAGTTTTATGTTTCTCAGTATTGGAAGAAGGGAAATCATTAAAATAACACATAAGTAGCATAAAGGATTATCCCTGATATCACTATCAGGCACAGGTTTTGTGCTAGTAAACTCCCATATGCCTATGCCAATTTAAAAGTAACTGAGTTGCCAAAATTTTATGTGATTTGTCAGAATTAAAAAAAAAAAAAAAAGACAAGATCTCTGAAAAGAGAAAACAGCCCCTCCCATGCAGTAAGTAAGCCCTAAATGCAGTCTCTCCTTTCAGTATTGTCATCTTTGAGGCTCAATATTTTTCTCATTATCATCCCTGTTTCGTGGATTTTTTTTCTTACTTTAATGAATTTCTCTTCTCAGGCACAGAGCTATTTTCTTGGCTATCTTGCTTCATTATGCTGATGGAAGCAGCCTTTTAATTTAAGACATTATTATTAAAAGTAATGCATGAAAGGCTTATCTGAAAGATATATTGGGTTGGCAATAGATGCAAATCAAAATGCAGCTGTCTAGGTACTCAATTATATATTTTAATGGAAGACTTTGAGTAAAGCTCAGGCAGGAAGGAAAAAAGTACTTATCAGCATCTATCATTTAAATTACCAGACTGTTCCTGTATTTCATACCCCTCAATAAGGCTGACACTGAAGCTGGGTCAGTGGCCAGCAGTTGGCTTGTGAAGTCTCCATCCTTGGAATACACAGACAGCTGTTTTCCAGAAGCATGAGATATTCCTGCTTTTTATTTTTTCTCCCATGGATTAAGTACTTGCATCTTCCAACATCTGGTAGGCGACTTCATCTTTTGTAATCCATGTAAACATTTACCATCTACTTGCCCTTGAATGGACTCCATACTTTTTTATCTTTGGTGTCTTGGGAGACACTCTGTGACTCCACAAGAATGCACATAGAGTGATGTCTCCACTGGAGCACTCATCAGACATTCATCTGACCCAGCTATATTTGGGGTTACTTTTAGGATTCAAATTTGCAGGGCTTTCCTTCTCTGTTCAGTACAACACAAGTGACTGAAGTTTATTAAAGAGGGTAAGAGCATCCTGCAGGCTTGAGCTGACCAAAAACTCACATGACACAAGTCCTTCTGTACATAAGCAGAGAGGATACCAGCAAGTTTAACCCCTGCAGTGCTCCATGGAAGTCAGCCTTAGCTCTTTGGAGCTGATATGTTCCTTAGTGCTCAGCCTCCTGGCAGCCACCTCAATCCAAGACCTTTGCAATGCAGCAGAGGTTATGGGGAGCTCTGTAATGCTGGGATCAAGCATCCTGAACGAGTACAGGATCAGAAAATAGGCACACAGACTCTTCTAAAACAAGAATGAAGACTCTGTAACTTACTCCTTCCTAAAGGGGAATGTAATGCAGATTTTAAGAGCCTTTAAGCTCACATATTTTTGTGCATGTAAGGAAAGCAAATGTGCTCTGAAAGAAACCTCAAGGTCACAGAGTACTCTGCTTCCCTGTAGAAGCAGCTCCAGCAGGACAGAGAATGAGGTTGTCATCTCACTCTGTAACTGATTCATATCTAATACACAGCTTAATTTGATTTTTTTAAATTGTTCTCCATCATTTTATTTTATAGCAGTCAGTCAGCTGAAAACTGGCTTGATGGTCAAACAAAACGTCACCACATAAATATTAACGTTTCTTTATTTGTAGTGGCTCAGCTTAAACAATTTCTGGAGTTTGTAGGCAACAACAATGCTGGTAAGTTTTGCCTCAGCACTGAGCTAGAGTTCATCACAACTTTTGGATGACCTACTTCTTCTTCTGATCTCTGTACCTGCACTCTTTTAACATACACACCAACTTAGACTTTTAACAGCAGCTTAACAAGAAGTCATCATGGCAGACAAAAGTTACAACTTAAAATGGAAAGCTGGAAAGAAGATAGGCCCTGCTTGCAGAAGGGTTTCGTTTTGGCATAGTTCCCATTAACACAGAATAATTGCTTCAGTGGGGCTTTGTTGTTCAAATATTTAGGAATTTGCCTGACATTCACTCAAATCTTAGCAGCCTTAGCTACATTCAGAAGGACTGATAATTCAAAGATTGTTTTACTTTCATACAATAGAGTTAATTCAAAGAGCTTTATCAAAATTCTCACCTGCTAAATTTGACTTTGAGGTTATTTTAATTACACTGGAACCTTCTAACTTGTTAAAAAAGTCACTGAGATGCCAAACTTCAATCAGAAATTCAGGACAATCGGTACAAACACTGAGAGGACCTATCAGAAGACTGTACTTAATGAGATTTTCACAAGACATCTGAAAAGCTGACCTTTGCCAAGTGCTTCTTTTATCATGTATTGCCAGAAATATGTTACTTCTTTAGGTTATGTATCTGCAGTAGAGTCTATCAGCTAAAATCACGCAAGTTGTAATTCTGCTGAAGCCAGTGCACTCTGGGGAGGACAATTTTAGCTATAAATGAATAGGGTCACTTACAACTAAGATAAGGGAAAGCAAGTTACTGCTACTTCAGTAAAATTCATACACTTATAATAATAGGGGGAAGAAATGCTCAGACTTTGAAAATGTGTTTTTGAAAATGATGGTAATTACAATATATTTGATAAGTTTGATAAGTTTGTGTCCTGTTTTGAGTGTTATCATCACTTAAACATGTTTAGTTGAATTAAACCAATTTCAGTTATTGCAGATAGGGTGGGTACAGCAAAGCTCAGCAGATCACTTTCAAAAGGCTCAGCAGATGAATGCTCAAATTTGGGATTTTAGTCAGGATGCAGTACAAAAAGTTTTTTCTCTTGCACTTTCAGGGAAGAGACATCATTTTCCCTTTCAAAAATGTGGGATTCTCAGGACACTAAACACCAGGACTACGCTGTAGTAGGATCAATTAAAATCTATTAGAATCTATTCCTGCTGACTATCAGAACTATCACAACAACACTTTTCCCACCAGAAAATTGTCAAACATCCATTATTCTCAGTCAAAGCTTAATCACTTAGTACCTGCAAATAAAGATTAGAATTCAACTGACCAAAGATAGACACCTTGAACCAATCACTCCAAGTTCTTTTTTGCAGTAATAGAGAGAAGCAGACACTTGTAAGGTGCGAGGCATCTGGTAAAAATAAGTCAGCACAATCTCACCCCAGTATTTGCTTCACTCCTTTCCCACAAAAGGTGCCTAAAGTGCCAAAGAGTACCTGTCTAGCACAGATTGCTTTTGGCTTAGGCAGACACAGAAAAGGAGGTGAGAGGAATTCTACTAAAAGAACCTGAAAAACTGGGAAAATGACAGTTTCATTTCCCTTTATATAAACAGGTGCATGAGACTTTCTCACTTAGTAGGAGTTGGTGACTTCAGGAAGAGGAGTTTATCAGAAATATAGGAAAGAAAACGTGGGGGGGGGGGGGGATTCTTTAATTCATAGGGTAGAATAACATAAGCAAATACCATTTGCAATGTCCCCAGTGCAGGGGAACAGGTAGCGTGGTCTGTTCAATAAATGCTGGCAGATCTTTAGTGAGCAGCAAATTCCATGGGTTCCTCTGTGTGACAGCTGTTGTGTGCTTTCAGAGTCCTTGCTGCAGTTTTTGACAAGGTCTGTGCTGTTGTGAGCCTTGTCTCCCATGACAGCTAAGGGCTATAATCCATAAAAATCAAAGCTTGCATGTAAATGTTGTCCTGAAAGAGTGTGTTGGGTTTTATCTGAGCCTGTCATTAGAAATTTTTCCTCCGGGGTCTTTCAGGTCCTTTGAAAGAAAGATCAATATTTCTGTAGAGAAAAATACAAGGCAGCCAATTGAAAATATTACTTATTCTAAATACAGGATTTCTTGATGTGCCTCTGACCCAGAGCAGCTTCCAAAGATTAATCTGCTAACAAAAAACTGTTTGAAAAAGTGGGATCCTTTAGAATCAACTGCTGGAGATGATGGAGATGGTGGAGCCCCTAAGAGACTGATGATAGCCTGGAAATGGAATGGAAATACAATGCATTGTGTTTTTCCTGTGAGGAAACAAAACATAGCACTGGCATTCTTTGCAGAATTCATTTCTCAAAAATCTATGAAGTCTGTACTAAGCCTGTACATGTTGTGAGATTTTATTTTTCTGTTACTCAGATTTAATTGAGCTTCCACAAAGATGTCAAGGCCACGTATCTCACCAGCAAGGTCATCCTATGTCAGATGTCAAGGTCATAAAAGACAGCTAGAATTTCTCAGCCAAGAAAAATATTCACAGGCATTTTACATTGGCAAGAACAACATAATTTTCTCTGTCTGCCCCTGAAAAATATGGCAGCTGGAAAATATTCTAACATATATTTCCTGGAAATGTTTCTTTTTTCTTTTCCTATGCTGAAAAGAAAATAACTCAAGGCAGACAGCAATGTCAACAAGCTGGTTAAGGTTAGCTTAGAAAGTGGAGAATAGTAAAGAAATAGGGCTTTGGAATGGAAATTTTGGGACAGTGATCATCAGATCTTCTCTTATCCCTGCACCAAGCTGGAAATTTAGATTTAATTCCGTACTCATTCAAGGAGCTGGTATTTACTTGGCCAGGTAAACAAAGGTTCAGTTTTCTGAGGTCTGTTATGAGAATAGTATTTCCTTCACTTTGGAGCAGGATTTGGTTTTAAATTATAAATATGTATACTGCTAAGCTGGACAAATACACACATCATGCCTCCAGCTAGATCTGAAAGAGTGGATAGCATAGCAAAAACAAAAAATCAGAAGATTGCCTGCTTAAATATGATTAATATTAAGGCAAATTGCATCAGAAAGCAGTTTACATTTGGTTATTGCAGCTTGCAAAAAGGCAACTATAAAACACAAGAATGCTGTGTTTGACCAGGAGGAGATATTAAACCTGTATTTGAATTTCATGTCTTCAGGTATCTTGGTCATCACCTCCATAAAATGATTTCTAAAGTTTAGTAATTAGCAGTTTTTGCACTGATTAATTATGTAAAATAAGGAAGCAGCTGAGAAACCTGCTGTGGATTCAGGCTGGTATTTAAAATAATAGAAATGGATTATTTGGCAACAAGGCTGATTGCCAGATGCTGAGCTGCTGCTCAGAGAGATGGATTTTGAGCTGACCCATAAGAAGAAAGGGCAAAAATTGACAGTTTTGCTGCTCTTGCTCACCAGCACAAAAATATTGCTGGGTTTGGTCTTTTTTCTCTCCTATCTCTCCACTGCTTTAAGACACACAAATATAAGCCCCAACCTTCAACACTTGCAATTTATGTTTCAAAAAGATAAAACAGTTCCACGACTTGGAAGCTACAGACATATGTCATAAGTAGGCTCAGATTAGCTTAATTAATTGATGCACTGAGTAAACTGTGAATGTAACTAAGGTACAAAAATGTGAATATGAAGGTCTGTATGGGATTACCCTGGAGTGGTTATTTGCTCATAATTGTGTTACTGCAATAGTGCCTCAAAACCCAGGCACTCATACTGAACAAAAATGCAATAATAAGTGGTCCATTTGCTAGAGAGCTTTCAGTATGAATAGGCAAAGTGAAGGCTTGGGGAAAAGTGGTTTTGAAAACACTTGTCCTTCTTAGCCAGATAAATTGTAACAATTTAACTAAAGCCCTTCAGAAGCTGAAGTTATGGCAGGCAATTGAAGCTGACATAGGTAGAGATTTAATAGTTTACATCTGCTGCCCATCAAATACACCTTCAGCTGTAAACTTGCAGCCCTAAGAATGTTTCCACAGGTAGCTGTTTTATCCTATACCTAACACACGTATGTTCCCGTACCCAGCTGTCCTCAGGTATTGACTCAAAGCAGCTTAAACTATGTTTTGGGCTCACAATCATGCAGAAACAACACAACTATGAAAAACTTCCCTGTGGTCTAAAAAGCAGGCAGGCCAACAGAGCCCTCTCTGGACTGCAAGCTGTGGTTCCAGCTTTTAATAACTTTTCCGTCAAGCATGGCAGCTTTGTGCTTTCACCAGCTTCTGTCCTTATTGGAAAGCAGACAGGAAAACAAAAAAACCAAACTTTGCACAGGTTTGAAGGAACCCTGTGCTCTCCACCTTTTTTTTTTTTTTNCCTTTTTTTGCAAGCTCTGGAAGAAGAGAGCAAGTGAGAGTTTTGGGGGGTTGGTGCCTTGCTGCTGCTGCCAGTTCTGGGTAGTTGGGCTGTGGTTGCAAACACAGAGGGTGCAGCACAGCAGAAGCACAGAGGATACTTCTGCCTTTTCCAAACAAATCAGCCTTCTAATCTAAAGAATATTGAAAGAGCATTTCTTGGTATCTTAGATACTCCGGTGGAAGAAAGAGGTAGTGGGAAAATTTAGCAGGTTATGCTACAGAAAGGGAAGTCATAATTTTGTGGAAAATTGGGAAGTATCCACATTTCTGAGCTTATCTGAGAATCCAGCTGGGAAAAAATAAGGCATATAGAGGAAAACCTAAGGAAGTCAAACTAAGTAGAGGCTTTTTGTACTTTGAAGTGTGGGGCTAATTTGCCAGTTCTTGTATCTCCCTCCATTCCCTCATGAGCCTGACATACAGAATAACTTGGGTTTAGCAACAGTTTTACAGCTCAGTGTGCTCCAAGCTCTGGACCAGCACAGCCCTCAGTTATTCTCAGCTGAAGAAAGGCAGAGCTTACAGCAACAGCCAGGGAAAAAAGTCCTTGTGCCAATGGAGGGGACTGACTGAGCCCTCTGGCTCATCAGGGCCCAGAATCCATCACTAAAGGGGAAGCTGCTACTTTGCCACAGAAAACTTTTCAGCCTGCTTCTGCAGGCTACAGGAATCCTCTCAGTCAATGAGCAATTTACCAAAAGCTTTCCAGCTTGAGTGGAAGAATCCCACAGCACTAAACAGAACATTGTCCCCATTAAGTCCTTTATAATTCACTGCTATGAACCAATAAGATCTTCCATGTCACCACACAGATATTTTTCACTAAGACCCAAGAAACATTCACTTTGTGACACTATCTAAATACAGGCACACTGGAATAGTCCTGCTCAAAACACCTTAGGAGTTCCTGGGATGGAGGTTACCTGTGGAGTCATCACGTTCAAATAACAGTGGTGGATCCTTGCCCATGAATTTGCTGTGATCTGTTTCCAATCTATTTTTATTGTTGGCTTTTTCAGTATCCTGTGGTGATCAGTGCTGCAGTTTTAATAATTTCATAGCCAGGGTCTCATGAATTCAGTAGTAGGGCATGTGTGTTGTTACTAAAACCATGCTTCCATTACCAAAACCATTACCTTCCCTGCTTCCACTGATATTTCTCTGTAATTTATCTTGCATAGCTAAAAGACAAATTTGCAACTTTGGGCCTCAGAAGCTGAATATGCATAATAGTGAGTTGAAAAAATGCAGGAGAGGCTTTTGCTTGCATACTTCATCTCTCAACAGTTCTAAATCACTTACCTTCAGATGATTTACCTTCAAATAATCATTTTGCTAGTGGAAATTATAATTCAGATGCATTCTCTGAGTTTAGGATTTTCCTCCCCAGTGATGAGCATCTTGGAACAACCAATATAGTTACAGCCCTGAAAATTATACATAAAATGCATATTTAAAATTTTGAACAAGTCTAACACAACTTATATACACAACACAATATATAAATTTTACTTAAGGTAATTTGAACTTTGAGAACTCTTGCTTGAACTGCCCTCACAAAGGCATTTTAACACCAAAAAACCCCCAATGTATTCGGTTATACTTTAAAAGTAAGAAAAAAGAGCTTTCCTAGGAAAGCTTTTAGAAATTTTAGGACCAGAACAGAAGACTAGCACTTACATGAATTCATTATCTGCTTCAAAACAAATTATTCAGAAGCAATGGAACAGAAACAAATTAAAATGTCCCTTTAGATTTCACTCAGGAAATATATTCTTTTACAGGTCTTTGACTCCAACCTTCTGACAGCTAAAATTAGCTTTGCATTACCGAAACAGATAATGCACTGTCCTTATTCTATTCAGAGATAATACAGTAAATACTGATTAGGTTTAACACATGAGATTTAGAGCAGAAACATTTCTTAATTTATATTAGTTTGTATTTGTGAATGATGTCTGGCTGACCACTAGGCTTCATTATTTCAAAATTTTATTTAAAATCAACATGTCAGCTTTAATAGTTTTTGTTGTGGGGTTTTTTTCTTTAGTGCTTCTATGTGTATGCATTTATACAAATATTACTTTAAGTAGATAAAATTTAATAATAAACATTCTCTTTATCTCCTGCTGCCTGCCAGACAGCTTGCTTGTACAGAAAAAAAAAAATATATATCCTATTTCAGATTAAATCTGTTATGTATTTTCAGGTAATGTAATAATCTTCCTACAGTAGCAGAAAAATTATGACTTTATAGTGCCATAAAATGTGTCCTTTTCCCAGGATTTTCAAGACTGCAATATGTAGGTTAATACAATCAAATCCCAACTACATAATGTCACTCACAGTGATGAGAATGATGTAAAAGCACTATGTGCATTATAGGTAAGGTGGATGGTTTAGTGGCTTTTTAAAGCAAACCTGTCCCTTTTCACTTTTGGGAAGACAACTTGGTCAGTGAATAAATTTTTGTCACACAGTGCACTTGTCCAACACCCCTGACCACCCCATTTATTCCAAAGGCTCTGAAATATTTCTTAATTAAATCTTGACAGTGAAATTGCAGTTCATGAAAACAATCCATGGTGGTTTGCAAGGCAATGTCTGTGCATATTAAACCAGTACTTGACCAGATTGGGTTTTTTACAGTTCAGTCAGGTATGCCTTGAAAGCATTATCAGGGATAAGTGGTGGGTATTTGAATAATAAGCACTCTATGTCTGCCTCTGGGATGAAATACAAAGCTCCTCAGGCATTCTGCAGGGCTGTAAAGCTCAGTCAGAATGTTTGGTGGTTTTTTTTCTGCTGCAAGCAGCCACAGTTTACTTAAACACCAAGCTATTTTCTGATCCTTTTTCCCTGGCAGCAGTAGTGCCTCATCAGCCCATGTAGCCAGAGGTGTTATTATTCCCATTCTCTCTAACTCCCCTCTCTGACCTATATTCACTCATCTGTTTGTTAGTCTTTCACTTATAAATAGACTTTAAATGTTACTGTGTGAATTCAAACTTATGTTAATAGATAACACCACCCACTCCTTCTAAATAGAAATACTATTTTTCACCATCTTAAAAGCTTAGAGACATAATTAAGATAAATTTCAAGCACACTTTAAACATCTCAGTCCAAATGCATGCACATTTCAGAAGTACTCTTATTAGTAACTTGGAGATAATTATTTTCTTCTTGCAGTTAGGGGTGAATTTTACTCCTGAAAAACAGAGTTGCTTTTCAAAGGACAAAGTTAATCTCCCCATTTATTTGAAATCCTGCTTTTCATTTGAAACTGCAACAGTTTTAACCTTGCTTGCTCTGTGGTGACTCCTTTACAAAATCAAATGCACCAGGCAAGCCAATATTCAGCAGCATGTAAGAATCCAAAGGGATTGGAAGTGTAGTACCTCAGCTAAAAACTGTCACCAGAGGCCAATGTGTAAATTAATATGGAAGACAAGGGAAACCAGGAATTCCCATTCCAGTTTAAGACATTCCTACAGAGGTATATGTAATTTTCTACACAGGAGACATAGATATCTAGAATTTAGTCTTCCTTTAGAAAATGAAACACTGAAACCATAGAATAGGCACCTGAAGCCCTATGGAAATTGTCGTGCAATACACCAGCAAAAAGAAACACAGCCACCAAACCAGCTGGCATAGATGGTCTCAGGCTGCCTAGACCTGGCACCCTCTGGAGCAAACATAATTTGACAGTAACTAATTTTTTGGAAAGAAATTAATGGAAAATTGCTGCATGGCCAGAATGTTCCTGAAACATCAGGAGAAAATGAGGCAAACCAGGAAAGTTTCTTGGGGGAAGTGCTGCCTGCACTACATTTGTACATTTATCCATAGGTATTGGGACAATTTTCTGCCCTTTAGTTCTTTTCACCCCTTTATTTGCAAGAGCCAAGAACAGAGATAAAGACTGTCAGGTGTGAGTGTGCTTAGAGGACAGCAGCTGGAATGAGACAATTCTCTAGGAAGGCACAACTCATCACAGCAACTCATTTCACTCAGTTTCATGGTCAGCACAGGAAGCTGATCCCAAATCTGAGCCCCAGAGCAATCTCCAGTGTGCCTCCAGAGCCAGACTCAGCACCTGCTGGGCCAGTCCATTTGCCAGTTTTTTTTATAATGGGAAATGCTGCAGCCATGACTCAGGGCCAAAACAATGTTTGATTTGAGCCCATAATCATCTCTCAGATATTCTCCCTCAGGCTGGTAGCTCTTGTGGCACCAAAACACAGTTACTATATATAATTCTTATCACTTATGGTGATAATATCACTATATTCTTATCACTTCTTATTCTTATGGTTGGGGTTTTTTTCAGGTAAAAGCTAAAAAGATGAAACCCCACATCCTAACTTGACAAGTAACATTTTCACACCACAACACTTGAATTACATGGCTGTGCTATGGCATGAGGGAGTCAGAATTTGGATATAAAGGATGTTCTTGGAGGGAGACAGGTGTGGTACTGCCCTGTGTCATTACTACTGCTCTGCAGCAGGCTCAGGCATAAAACCTGTAATCTTTGGTGTTCAGGTTTGTCCTGCTAGAAATTGGCTTGTTCTCTAAGAGAGCCAATTTTAGTGCATGAACAGTGTGGATAACAGAACAGGAGGCAAAAAGGCAACACAGCCAGAGTGCAAGGGCAGCATCTCCTCAGGAAAATGAGGGAAAGAGGGAAGACAGCTTGAGTGAAACCATGGCAGGAGAGGATTTATGAGCCATAACAGTCCACAATATCCCACAGGCTTTTCTAGCCCTCCTAGGGGAGAGACGGAGGTTGCTTTTACACACTGGGATCAAAATTTAGGAAAGGAACAAGAGGAAGTCTAGACAAAATCCTCTCCCCTGCATCTCATAGCTAGTGGTGACAAAGTCAAGCAGCCATCCATGAGGTCTGTGGGTAAGACAGAATTAAATAGGAAAATTGTGTATCTCAGATTAATTTCTATAATTTTAAAATTGTACCCTGCTAGTTAAATAAAAATAATAAATATTCTTTCTGAATCAAATTAGGTTTTTTTCAGAGTTTTCCAGGATTCTAAGTAAGATAACAGTAAAGGTCATAAAATGATATATTAATACTTATCCATGTAAACGATTGGAAGACTTTTAAGAAACACATTTTACATACAGTGCAGTCAAAATTTAAACCATAAGTTTCCTTAAATAAGTGTATCTGTAAGAGATGGTGTTCAAGGAGTTTAGACAAATTATCAGACTGATATTTCTAGATGCAAAGTCATTAAAAATATCTTCAGAATGATCTCCAGATTAAAAGTGACACACTGAAGGATGAGCTAATTTATTCTCTGACATTGAGCAAAGTAGGTTTCTCTTGCCCAGAAATGTAAAATAAATAACTACAAACACCCATAGTAAAAATTCTAAAGGAAAAAATTATCACATTGTAAAAACACAAAAGTTACATAAGCAACATTTTTAGACATATTTGGGAAGGTAATACTTTTACCCCACAGCAAGTTAGAAGTGCTCATGGTGTTTTCCAGTGGTGTTCATCATTATAGGTTTTTCCAAAATCCAGTGAAGGCCTCTGCCCCAACCCCCATGGGCAGTGGCCCTGGATTTTAGTAATGCACAGCCCTTTTGCTTTTACTCTACACCTCCTGGATATCAGCTTTTCACATCATCTTATCACTCCTGCAAACCAGAGATGGGCTCTCAAGTCAAGCGTTAGAGATTATACAGAGGGAAGAGAGCCTCACTCAAGTGACTTCAGAGTTGGTAACAGATATTAGAACAGAAAGAGGACTAAAATTGATTTTAAAATCCAGAGGCAAGTGTCTAATCCTGAAGTCTTTAGTTTCTTTTCCCTTTCATTACCAATTCATCCTAAGGCACAAAATCAGCATGACAACTCTTTTTTGTTTGGTTTTGGGGGGTGTTTTTTTGTTGTTGTTTTTTGGTTTTTTGCAAAGCTGCAGGAAGCCAAAAATCACATTCAGAGTGGATAGATTGAGGCATCAGCACCTGAATAAATTTCATGATGATTACATTCCTCTCCAAGGTATGAAACAGCAATTCTATTTCCCTTTTCACTCTTCCCTAGCAAACCTGGAGAACCAATAATGTCATACAACATATTGCAATGTGACAGCAGAGTGCTGATATGTCCTATACAGGCATTTGTCATTTTAGGTGTGGGATGGTTTTTCAATATATTCAACAACACTCTAAAATATTTGCCTAAATTAGATTTTTTACCTTCTGTGGTGCAAATCTAGATTCTTTTTATCCATACAGGGACATGCAAGCTAAAAGGAGCTGTTATCAACACTAACAGAAATATTTTGTAGGAAATAGAAATCCCTATGAAAACTAACAGGATGCAGAAGGAAGATACTATATTCTATAGCATGTACAGTAATAGGGATTCCAGTTGGACCAGATGTTTATAATTAACTAAGGAACAGCCAGACTACTACAAACATTGTAGTGCTCCTTGTTCTGTTCAGAAGTGTGCACATTCAGAACTAAAATACTCTGTTCATCCATTCCTTTTGAGCACAAGAATTAACTAGTGGTATAGGTAACAGAACTGAAGGGCTACCCCAAAAAAATGGACTATAGACTCATGTTGAATTTATCTTATACTTGGAAGGCAGTAGTCTGCAACTCAGATAATGCTGTTATTTTCATGTTTTGCTCCCAGTGCTTCTAACAATCAGGACACATTTTGAAGAAATCCTAGTCTAGAATATTATGCATGCATCACTTTGCTCTGCTCAAAGCAGCTGGAATAACTGCAGGACTTCTAACACGTTTCCAGGTTAGTTGTTACAAGTGACTTCATAGCTCAGACATGACAACAGCTGGTAGAGTGGGAATGATTCCAAAAGTATTTTTGGAAGTGAAGGAATTGAAGATTCTATTGTATATTTGCTAACTATGCTCATTTGCTAAGTCAAAATTTAGAAAAATTAATTAGATTTTAATTTAGTAGAATCATCTACCAAACAATGTTAAGTGCTTCCTTAACTCTTGGCATTGTTTACTTTTTGCTTATTTCCTCAATGAGTTGTCATTAATTCTTGATGTGGAACAGCCTAACCTGTTTATACTTAATTTATTTGAAACTTGCCATGACTTTCAGAACTGAGAAAAGATACTACTTAAAGACACTAGGCAATGACCCTGACTTTTGAAACTATATACTCTTTTTTTCCCTAGAATACTTTTTTTTCCCCTTCATTTGTAACTTCCTTGAATGCCTATGGTATTAATATCTCCTGAGCTGCAAGTCCTCTTCTAGAATAACAGCTCAAGCACAGAGATTGCCATTTTCTGGTAAAATGTGTCCTTGATTGTGGCACAACTCTGACAACTCAGCCCTAAGTCAAGAACATCTATGGGCAAACTGGAGGAACAGACCATTTAAAAAGAGACAGCCATTCATTGCCCACAGTGAATTTCAAAGCACTACACTGAGTTAGGAATAATCACCTGTACAGAGCAGGGTTGTGAGGGACTCTTCAGAGAAGGATTTTAGGGATCACAAACAATGCCATGCTATTAGAGAGAGAAAAAACTCACAAAATATCATAGTGTAATACATAAAACATCACCCCAGACCAGTCTGTTCTTTTTTGACCACTTTAGGAGGGTCAGGGTCATACTGGAAAGCACACAGGAAAGAATAAGGAAAAAACACAAGTGAATAGAAAATGTGGACTAAGAAGAAATATCAAAGAAATCAAGTTCTTTAGTCTGAACAAGAGAAGCACATTTGGAAGCCTAAAGGCTGGTGCAGTGAGGGAGGGACAAAAACAGTCTTCATGCCCACCCAGAGCCCAGCATGTCTGGCAACAAAGGAAGGTTTAGCTCCAAATTCTGACTGTGTTGGGAGATGATGCCTAGGAACTGTTTATTTCTGTTCCTGGAGTGCCTTAAACAAGAGAAACACAAATATTTGTCAGATGTGACAGTAACACTGGCATGGTGAAACACTCAAGATTACTGCTCAAAAAACCAGTTTTCCAGCAGATTATATTTCTGCCTTGTATATACTATTTTCGCAATGTGAGTTTTGCCTTCAGAGAAGATTAAAATTGGGACTGGCATAACTGGGTGTATGGCTAGTGTAAATAAAAGTCTTCAAGGGGTAATAACTCCTTGAATTTTATTTTTGTCAACAGCACAGAGACTCTGGCAAAACATCAAAACCCAAACTTGCAGTCCTTGGAAGTCTTTCATTGCTCATTTCTGGCAAACTCAACAACTGCTCAGACTTTGATATATTTATTCTAGCTTTTATTACAAAAATACTTACCTAGTATACTTACACCCTTATTTGTGTTTTATCTATTTAATGTCTTCCATTTGATCCCCTCTCTAATACTTCACATTCAACACATTGTCTGGGGATGAAACATCCTCTACAGTTTACCAAAACTGAGGTACCTACATGTCAGAAGAATGTTCAAGCAGGAAGCAGGGGATGTTTTACACTTAGGGCTGGTTATTGCGTTTCAGGGAACATAACTGCACACTTGGGAGGCAGCAACTTCTTAATTACAGTCCCCTGGGGAGTGGGAGGAATTAAAGCAGTGCCATGTCTAAAAGGGGCTTGACACAAGTCGCCAAAGTGGCCTAATCTCATCAGAGGAGAAAGCACTTGATCTGTGTTCCAGCAAGCACCCAGCCTTCTTCAGGCACTCTATAATTAAGTACTTTAAATTGCTCCCCTCAATGCACTTCTCTGCTTCTGCTCTTCTATCAGCTTCATCCCTGAAACCACCAGCCTGGTTACCCAACCCTGATTTCTGGTTCCTGCCCCATGGCCTCTCCAGTTTCAGTGGCTGATCATGACCAAGGCACTGGGCTGGGGTCAGCTCTCAGTCCCTGCATGGCCCATATCCTACACACTCTGAGTTTGGGGTGTCTATCATGAGGCACGTCAGCTGAATGCCCACGGGAATTCTGAATGCATGAAATTATCCTAAAAATGATCACTTTTTTAAAAGTTAGGGCCTGGATGTTGGAAAGAACTCATCCTTGAGAACAGTGTTGGAGCACATGCTCATTTTATTTATTTCAAAGTATCATCCGAGTTTAAAAAGAACTAAAACACATTGCTGGATCAGGACATGTGACTGACTAAAAAAAGGGAATATCCACACCACTTCTAAACTGTGTCATTTAAAAAGGAATGCAGTTATTCATTCTTCAAGCAGCAGCCAACCTGCAGCTCGTGTTTCTCCAGTCAAGCTTTTTCCATGCATCCATTCCGTGCACTTTCCTGCTTATTGTCTAGTCCTAGTGCCAAACAAAATCAGGATCTTGGAGTTGAAAGAGAAGACTCTTAAGAGAATAAAGAGAATAAAATCAAGGATGGGGTTCCCTTACAAAGCAGTGTGAAATAGGCACTTATTTTAACTGAGGAGCAGAGTGCTGCACAGCCCTCCAACCACAACCAATCCAGAGACCACTCTGTGAACAGTTTCAGGTCATTTTTCCTACAAACCCCACATTTCACAGTAGGAAATAATATAAGAAACTTTCAGGGTTATTATCTGTAAGTTCTCTTTCTGAGGATACAGCAAACCACCACATCCATGAAAACTAGGTACTATTAACACGACCAGAGATGTCCTCTGATGTGAGTAAATTCATCCACAGCTAAAACAAAGTGGAGGACAATGAAATTGCAAGCATTTGACATCTCTTTATATAAAATGGGTAATTTGTTAATGCTATGACCAAGTAAGAAAATAATGAATGAAAGAATCTTTCTGTAAAAAAATATAACCTGCAGAAAACTAAACATTTTCAGATATTTTTGTCAGTTTTGAACTTTGGCACCAGAATGACATACTCCACAGGGCTGGTGCCTCATTAATACAGCCACAGCACTGCAATGCATGAAGGAAGAAAGGAGGAGGGCTGTGCTAATTTAGCTCTGAGTTCCACAGAAGAGAATGTCACACTCACTCCCCCTCAGCAGTGGGCTTTTCATATGGCTGCATCCAGGATGGCTGGTGGCTGAAAAGAGAAATTGCTACTGCTGGGGGAGAGCAAGTCAGTCACTCATCAGCCCAGTGCCTTTTTCTGCTGTCCTTAACAACAGTACACCTCTTGCCCTGTTTAAATACTGCCCCTCTTACCTAGGCCAGGTCCAGGTTGAGGCATGCTGATTTCATGTTGTAAGTTTTTGTTGAAGACGTCTATCAAAGTGAAATATCTTTGTGGTTTCTCAAAAACAGGTTTTGCTTATTAGCCCTTTATCCTTTGGTGAACAAAGGGAGCCAAATATGTGTTTTGCTGTGAATTCTGTAGGCAATATCAGCCATATATATATATGTTACATGTACTTATCCCATGTGCCTTTCTCTACTGTAAGCTGCAGTCTAAGATTATTCCTTTTCTATTTTCCCATCAGATAAAATAAAATGGTTGTTTTCATCTTGGGATCTCTAAACCTTTATATGAACAGCTTCTAAGAGATCCACTCAAAACAATTAGGCAAAAAACAAATCCACCACACTACTAGTGCATGACATCTGTTATCATATGGGGACCTAAACATTTCTACTGAAAGATTTTTAGTAATCTATACATTGGCTGGTGAAAAAAAAAAGAAGTCTTAAAACCACTGCAGAAGCTAAATGCACCTAAATAATATCTGCATGGTCAATAGCAGAAGGCAGATAACCCTTGAGAGAGACTACAAAAATTAAAAGAAAAGAATATGCACAGAAACATATCCATTGGGGTCTTATTATCTAAAATAAAGTGTCTAACATTAAAAAAAAAAAAAAAAGAGGGGAGATCTGACGAAAATACAAGACAAATTGGGGAATATCAGATGCTAAGAGAGAGAGTAGCAAGGAAATCCCACCATGGGTTGACTAGCCACAAGTTGCCCCATTTACAAATAATGGAACTTCAACAGAAGAGAATAGGCAGGAAGGCAAGCCAACATTTTATACCAAACAATTATTAATGCACCGACAGTCTGAACATTAAGTTAAGGTTCCATAATGAGGCTAACAATCTGAGGAGATGGTTCAGTCATAAGACTGTTCTCAGCTTAATGGGTGCCATAACCATTAAAGATGAAACACAATATTTGGAAGGCAGAATAGATACAAAGCAGAAGAACATCACAGCAAACAGAAAAAAACCCCTCTTGTTCTGTTCAGGCTTGGCACTGCACAGCAGGATAAAAAGAAAACACAATACTAGTTTCTCTATATCTCCACTGTTCCTACTTCTGGAAACTAAGTCTGAAGACACTCAAAAGCCAACCAAAAGCTCAGGAAATTAGTCTTCCATGGTTCCCTCTATAGTTAATGGATAGAGAAATCTCCCCCAAAAGAATAAATCAGAGCAGAAACTTGCCTGTGATTTTTTGTATCCTCTAGGATAATAGATCAGAAGTTTCTGACATGACAAAAGACAGAGCTTCAACACAAAGGGAGCTGACCATAAATTTGAGGACTGAGCAAACAAACATCATGAAGTTCAACACAGCCAAGTGCAAAGCTATGCACTCAGGGGAGAAAAACCCCAGGCACCTGCAAGGGCAGGAAACCAAATGGGCTGATATTAGCCCTGCCAAAAGGGTGATGAGGTTACCGTGGGTGCCAGATTAGTATAAACCAACACTGCACTCGTGTCACAAACAAAGCAAATGACCCCATTAAAATAAGCATGTCCAGCAGGTCAGGAGGTTATTATCCCAATCCAGTCAGCACTGATCAAACCAGACTTGCAGTACTTCAGATACTTCTGGGAAGAAGGGTGACATCAAGATGGATGTGGAGAAAATGGAGACAGTCCAGACTATGAGATGGTCAGGGCTCAGGGCACATGGCTTGTAAGGGAGGGTGAAGAACAGGGGTTGTTCCATCCTCAAAGAAGGAGTGATCCACCAGACTAAAGAGAGGATGATCTAGTGCAAATACTATTAGGGAGGTTAAAGACCACGAAGCCAAACTGGTTTTGAGAGTGGCAGGCAAGGTAATGAAGGATGACAACATTCACAAACATTTGTCTTGATACGTTCAGGCTGGACACTAGGAAAAACTTTCTCTCTGGCAGGACAGGGCAGTGCTGTTGTCCACAGAGCTTGTAATGTTTCAATTACTGAGGATTTTCAAAACCCTGAAATACAAAGCCATGGCTGGCCTGGTCTCTAATGTCAGTAAGCCCCTAGCTACAAAGAGGAGACTGGATGAGGCAATTTCCAGCTGCCCAATCCAACCAAGACCTCTGTGATTCTGTGCCTCTCCACAATTAATGGGTTTAGGAAGACAAGTGTCCCCACACAGAATCAAGCAGTGTGAATGAACCTCTCTGAACCTGCAGGAGCAAACAAAGCTTCAGACCTTTTTGGCCTTTCTACAGATTGTGTAAGTTAAGAAGAAAAGCTCGCTGCTGTCTTTCCTGGTTCACCAAATTAATATTACAAACAGTGCTTAGAAGTGAGAATCTGTAGAATCAGCTTCACACCTTGCAAGAGGAAAAAGAAAGCCTTTGAAAACAATGTGGCACAGAATACAGGTATATACATCAGCTCCATTAGGAGTCTCTTGATAACAGGCAAGTTAATGGCAGCAGTAAATTTCAAGTTGGTTATTGCTGGCTGGGGAACAAACTAAGCATGGGGCATGGTTAGCAAAATAGACCTAGACATCATGTGACTGGTAACTGTAGGCCTCAAGTCTTCAGCAGTGTTTTTTTGAACTGTTTTCAATAGTGGAGTACTGAATTTAAATGAGATTGGATTTTAATCAGCACTGCATGCCCACTATGGGAGGTGGAAACTGCATATGTGCCCAAAATTAGAAAAAAAAAGAAGGGGAGGAAGGAGGGAGGGAATTGTTTGAGGTTTTTTTGAACACATTCTAAGGTTTATTTAGTAGAATCCTCACAGTCCTCTCCCATATTTGTGGTGGGGTTTTTTTGTATTTCTGCATTGCTTGGATAACACTAGACCCAGTAATAATGCAAAACAGTAAGAGAAGGTATTTCAGGCTACTTGACATAGCTTAAAGCATGAACTACAATATTTGACATGCCAAAGAGAGCTTGCTCCTTAGAAAGTTTTGGAAGTTCAAGCGACCTATTCAATATTCATTTTGTAAGCATCCAAAATTGCCAAGGTGCATCGTGGCACAAGGCTTTGTGACTAACACAACACTGACCACCAATGTCATATCTAGAGACTGATTGAAGCATGGTGCAAACCACAGATTAAATAATACATATCTGTGACCTTGCATCTACATCACTCTTGGGACCAGCGCGGCATGAGGATTTTATCAAAAAGACTGCAATATCTTCAGAGGCACAGAAAGGAATGAGATATAAAGGCCATTCATTACAAACATTGCTAAAGCTCGTTGTTGGCATCTCCAAAATGATCATCCCTCATTTCTGAGATTCAGAGCCCTCTTCTCCCCCTAAATTCACCCAGTTCTCCTAGGGTGGATCTCAGTAGTAGTGTTCCTGTTTTTAAGCACTGCAGGGTAGATTAGCATTTCTGAATAACCTCTCAGGAGATCACAGCAGGTTAACTCCTGCCCTCTGTTTCTGATCTGTCCAGCTGTAGGGGGTAAATGAAGTGGCAATTGGTTGATTGCTTGGATGTGCCAGTATGGGCAGTAATATGGGTATGAAATCGTTCTGTACTGACCAATTTAGAAATGAGTAGCTGAACGTACTTGAATTTATGCCAGTAGTCTCAGTAAGGTAGGGCAGAAACTGAGCAGTGACTTATGAGATCTGCCATCATCACCCAAGAGCTTGTTTTATAAATAATAGTTGATTGGCAGCAACTCAAAGAGTAAAAGACAGAAAGATTAATCTCCAGCTAAAGGACTTAGCAGCGTTGCTCCTTGTGGAAGAAAGGATAAATTACAAGTGACGAGGTGCCTCTGCAACACGCTGTTTCGATTGTGCAGGCTTTGGAGAGGAAAGGGTTCTGGGGTGAGAAAGGCAACTCACACATTTTTACTGGGACAGGCTGGGAGAGGGAAATGAGGGGGCTGTTCAGGCAGAGGCACCGCTCTGCTCGGGAAGCAGCAGCACACAAACCCAGAAGGGCTTTCTGCTGAGCCAGCGTCAGAGTTTCTCGCTCTATCAGTGCAGACAAGCACTATAAACACGGAACACATGCCCACAAATGCCCACGAAACACATACACTGGAGTTCTGCCTGACACACAATAACATACAGGACAACATGCATCTTTCTAAATAATGTCATGAGGTTCACCCGGAGCTGTAGCAAAATCCTGATCTTTTATGGGGAGACCACTGTAGGGAGAAATAACCAAAAGGCCTACAAAGAGAAGTTTCTAGGGACTATGAAGTCAGCACTTCAAAAGAAAGAAATCAGATCTCTCTAACTGTTTTTACCTAGTACACAGGAAACGTATTCTTAGGTAATACACTGAAAGATCGGGAAAAATACCTTGACTATTCTTCCAAGCTGTACGGCTGTCAGAGACAAAAATACTAATTTTACCTTCACTAAATAAATCAGCAGCTTAAATAATTCAATCAATTAACAAGACAAGCCTGTAGCTAAAGATATCACCATGAACAACAGGTAGTAAAAATTGGGAGAATTCTCTTTTCTTCCCTCTGAAGGTCTCTGTTGTAAATGTCAGGTGGGAGGCATTATTGTATTATATGCAAATAACTTTTCTCACTTAGAAAACGTGCTGATAGAGACAATCAAATTCTAGCTATGACCAACCCACTTCAACACAGAGGGAAAGTCTCCCACAACAGGATCCTTCCAGCTATAAATTTTTATATCCTGTGATGAACAACAATGTTTTATGTCCAGAGCTCCCACACTTGATCTATCAGCATAATTACTGGTGTTATTTCTGAAAGGCCTAACTGGCCTTTATGAAATTACACGGCTGCATTTCTGCTTAGCAGTGATGAACTACCAAGGGCATTGCAAAGACCTAAGTCTTAATGAAGTTTCCAGTCTACCTACTGATTTACTGAGCACACAGGATCCCCAAGCAGCAGATAGGTGTTGTTTGACGATAATTCTGCAGAAATCTGGCCCCTGCACAAGAGCAGAAGCTCAGCAATAGTTTAGCAAAGCACACACAGCACAAAAACAGTGCAGGATAGATAAACCACTGAGCTATCAGGCCATCTACTGCACAAGAACCCAAACTAACAACCTTAAAATTAAAAAAAAAAAAAAATCTGTTTTCTTTTTTGTCATGCCCTAAGGCAGAATTCAGTGTTTACCTCACCCTGCTCACAACAAAACTCAGGTCAGCCCTCTTTTCCCTTCTTGTGTCTTCTCCACCTGTTAAATTAGGATGAACCACTGCCAATCTGGGCTCCAGATCTTGCAGCAGATAAGTGAAGCCCTACCTGGTGCTAGAAACGTTTTCCATGCTGGAAGAGTTATATCTGCCAGCCTCTCATGATCTCTTTTCTACCAAAAGTACATAAAAGAGTTGTTATGACACCAAAGGAGAAAGAAGACAATTTTGTAAGTTACATGCCTGCTTATCATGTCAGTTTTGTTGCCCTTCAGGCTTTGTCACAACTTTGCCATTACTCTCTAAAATTTTCTAGAATTGCCATTAAAAAAGTCAAAAGTTGCTGCTTTAAAAGAATATTTCAAGGTTGAAGCAATATTCTAGAATGAGACACTGCACCCTGTAGTTCTTCTTTAGATGCCTGCAATCACCACTGACTCAGTTTAAGGAGATGGTAAAGTGGGTCTGAGAGGCATCAGCTGCAGTGGTCAAATGGCCTTTTATTCAGGGAGTTGCATTTGAAGGCAAAAAGGTAAAGAAGGGCTGCCCATCTACCTATCCTTTTACTTTTCTTCCAGTTCATTGAAATATAGCCCCTTTGGGGCTTGTCCTTTGCAAGGCAGATTGTAAATCCATGCAGCAAGTAGCTGCACTGTGCCCTTAATGGTAAAGGACAAATAATCACTCGTTATCACAAGTATCATGAATTTCATTAATATTGTTAAAACATTTTATCTGTGGACTAACAGATTAACAGAGGTTTCAAGCAACCTCCTGTTCTGTTATTTTCTGATATTTAAAAGTAAAGAATCTCAAACTCAATTCTGTTAGTCTCCCACTCAGTATTCCCTTAAGTCAGGGGCAATCCTCATAAGGACTTTTAGCCAGGGCAAAAGTATTCTTTGAAGAGAATAGATAATCCAGAAAGAGATGGAGATTTCCTCCATGGAAACACAAAGGGAAGAAACTGTGAAGTTATTTTGTGAAAGCAGTTTGTTTCATTTGTATTGAACATGAAATTAAATGCTCCAAGCAGCACTGAAAACAGTAATTATCTTCACGTAATATCAGTGACATTTTTCACCACAGCATGCATGGTGTTGGGTCTTGAGCTACAGCAAAATAAAAAGCAGCCAGGGGACTGGTTGAGAGGGAAAGGAGAGATGTTTGATTTGGTGGGGTTTGTTGGGGTTTGTTTTTTTAATTTAAAAAAAAAAAATTCAAACCCCATCACCCATCAGATATTCTTGGACAGAAGTTAATCTTTCTTGATGTGTTCTGGTATGACTCAAGTAATTTAATTCAGAATGCTGATGCTCTTGCTGTAACCAGGCTGATGGCAGAGCCTTCCAAGCCCATCACCAAGACTTTAGAGTGACACTGCATCTGCTTCCCACCTGAGGTTTTTGAGACACCACCGACTCCAACTGGAATATCAGTCTCTGTATTCAGACCTTGACACATCCACTTCAGGGACTGTGCCTTGCACTCTGCACAGTCTGTGGCATTCCCAGAAGAGGAATTTCTTACTGGAGGCATAGGTTGTCAGAGAACAAAACAACATTTAATGAGTTGGGAATAAGAAATCTTGCAACATTATGTAAGTATTATTTAGGATTTTTTCCATTCCAGTGACTTAGAGGCAGGGATATCAAGGTAACTGATTTACTTTAAAAAGTTTAAAAATTTTCCAGACTTTCCAGAACAGAAGAATTGGGCAACTTTTACTGTTCTTTATCTTTCGTTTCCAAAGGTTTTACAAGCCAAAAGACTTTCTCCTCTCTAAGAGAAGACAACTTGTGCTTTACAAGACTTAATAGATTACCCTGCCATGTTTTCTAGGAGATCAGTGGTTTCAGTGTATCAGGCTGTCCTTGGCTGACAGAAGGCCATAAATCTGCTGTAGATTTGCTGCCTCTCCCTCCGAGGAGGGGAAAAATCACCATAAGAAGAAAAGGTTCAAGCACGTAAAGGGGGAAACCTGTCCAAGCAGGTGCAAGTTTCAATATTCAGGACAGTATGGGAAGGGAAGGATCCCTCTGAAGCCCCATCTCATAGCACAGGCGCTGGATTGCAGGAAGAACATGCTTGCAGCACCTCTTCAGCAAAATCCTTGTTATTTCTAGTGGTCTGGTTCCCAAGGGCAGTGACATAAATGAGACAGCCTCACGCTGTGGTGCACTTTCAAGAGAGGTTGCATTTATTTTGTCCATGGGTGGACAGTACTACTGCCAGATCCACATGCCCAGTGGCAGAAGTTTCTTCTATTTCAACAGAATGGAACAAAATACATGTTTTAAAGGAGAAAAAAGACACACACAGTGTGGGTAGAACCTGCCCTGTCTCTGGCTGTGAAAGCAGAGAAGTAGAAAGAGGGTGCAGGATCATTGACAATAGATTGCCATTCATCAAAGCACAAATGTTTACAAACTGAAATTAATACTTCCAAAATGCTAGCAGCATCATGTAAATTAAGCTGCAGCTCTAAGAGCCCTCAAATTTGAAGCCTCACAGTAGGCCATTTCAGGATAGACAATATGGTTATTTCAAGCAATTGAATCCTGCCAAGATTAACAATATTCAACAAATCAGAGATGGAAAAGCAAGAACAGGATCAGTACTGATGTGGAGAAAATAAGATTGCAAATTCATATACAATGATGAATAAAAGAACTGCTCCAAGAACAAAACTGTCTGTAAGTCTAATGCTGCACAAGTACATGATGCTCTTAGCAGACAGCACATATTTGTTTACAGTAGCTGCAGGAAACAGAGCACTGAACCTCAACATGACTTCAGGCTTCTGGCAGTCGGTAGTGCCAAATTAAGTTTGTCCTATAATGAACAAGAACTTGGCAAATTCCCCGAGACACAAAGTGCTGAGCAATTGTGTCCCTTCAGAAGGGATGACCACAGCCCTCAATCAGAGACCTGCACCTCAAATCCCCTTGGATCCCAGTCTTTTTGGGACCCCCATGTCCCCCAGATTCCCAGTACAGCAGCTGTAGCCCACAGGGTGATGCTCATTTCTGCTCAGCCTAACACAGAGGATCATCAACTGTTCCCCCTGCCCCCTTAGGACTTGAACAGGCTCTCCTTGCACCTTTGCTGCACAGCAAGAATTAAAAACAAGCAGAGCAGAGCCAGAGTGAATGGAAACCCTGCCAGCAGGACCTGTGGGAGGCACTGAGCCTGAGATGAAGGTTGTGATGCTCACCTGCTGGATCCACATAGGCCTTGGAGCAAGACAAGTGGCAGATCACTGTGCCCTGAGGGTGGATTTGGTGCTGTCTTGCTGCTAAGCTCTTTCTTCCCCATCAGAGTAGCTGTGAATGTTTTGGCAATCCGTAGTGTTGGACAGATTCCATGGAAAAGAAAAGGGAACACTAAATCTCTGACCCAGACTCTCACCTAGACTTAGTCTTCCATTAATTAATAAATTAGCCTGCAGCTATCCTACCCTCAAATTTTAAGATGTGATGGGCCAGAAAGGTCCCTTTAGACTGGAAGGGCAGTGTAGGAGAAGCAAAGTAACAATCCTCCAGCAGGTTACATAACACATTCACCTGGACAGATAAATTTTACAGGTATTATTTACTGGTAATTAATTATTATTTACAGGCAATTAAGTCTTAATGCAGGTCTTAATTAATGCATGTCTTTTTGCATGCTATCAGAAAAGGAAAGCAGCAAGTATCTTAAAAAAAGTTAAGTCAGTCTCAGTTTTTAAATTACTATAAGGCTGTTTAAGGATGCTGCTCCAGTCCAGAAGGCTCTGGGGAAAAGAAAATGAACTGGCCCTATCTTCATTTGTAACAGACTCTAGTCTTTCATAAAGGGATTTGCTCACATAAAACAATTTAATTTTCATCTCTTTCTCATCTCAGAATAAAAGAAACAAGTTCTTGCAAGCATAACACCTGACCACTAGAATTTTGTAAACAGCATGAGCTACTAAATGTATCCATGAATTGCCTCTTTCCTCTGCAAAACACTTTTGGAGCCTTCATTTTCTTACGCATTCTTTCCACTGGCTGTTTGGTGCAGGTCATTCTTCCTCCCCTGAGGAAGCTCAACTTTGACTGCTCTGATGAGTAACTTCTGCCCAAAGGAGTTTGCTCTCAACTGAGCTCTGCAGAGCAAAGAGCTAACCCAAAACTTAGATCAGAAGCTCATACTACACGCTCACTGCTCTCCCCACAGCTGCTGTTACCTCCTGCAGTATCCGAGCACACAACTGGGATAAGGAATGTTGGCCACAAAAAACAATTAAGAAGCCTCTTCCTTGCTAATTGACCTTTCATAGTACACTTACTAGTTGTATTCATAATGGTTTGGATATCCTAAACTATTTACAGCTGAAAACTCTTTCTCAATGAGCATTTTATTCTTATAGAGCATATTATTTCAAACTGCCAAAATTGTCTTCTGAAACAAATTTTGTAGCTTTGTAGTCTGGTAGTGTAAATCAGGGTAGTTCCACGTACTGGTCTATCAAAACAACCTTAAAAGATGCAAGTTAATTTCTTTATGGAAAACATATGCTATTTTTTGTTTACAGCAAAACTAAACTGCAGTTACATTCACTTTACAGACCATGTATAACAGCTGATGCCCTGCTCAGTCATATTCCCCTAAGTAAAAGCAAATCTTACAGCATCTCATCTATAGGGAAACACAAGGACTTATTCCCCTTTACATTACTCTGAGATATTTAAATTCATGGAAAGCTGTTTGTGACAGCTGTCAATGGCTTCCTGGAATTGGCACCCATTGTATTGAGCAGAGAACAGCATTTCTATGGCAACTGTCTCATCACATTTTGGAAAATGGACGAACAAGGAGCATTCATCACCTTCTACATTTCCTATTTTCTCAGTAGCACCTTGTCTTTCCATTCTCACAACTCTTTAGGGTCAAGATAGGAAGAGAACACTTCTATAGAAGTTTCTGGCTGCTTGGCCACTTGGTCATTAAACTCTGAGCTGATGCTTCCAAGGGATCTGTGTTGCTACTCCTGCCTCTCCTACTGGCCCACAGCAAGGCACAGCCAGCTACAGCTTAAGTATCCCCATCATCCCAGGACATGAGGCTGCCAAGGATGTCCAGTTTATCTCTGCCAGAGGTAAACACAGCTAGAGCACTCCGGGCTGGCTGCTACCACCAGCTGCATGGAGGGAGGAAGGCTGTGGTTCATCAGCTTTTTACCCCCAGAGGCCTCCAGAAAGGCATCACTTGTGTTTGTTCTGCTCTTCTAAATGCTCCCCTGTAATGCAGCTCATGTAATGCTGAAGAAATTGCTGTGTGAGAAGTGCAGTCTGACAAGCAGGAGGGGCTGGGGAGGAAATACAGGACAGCAGCATCCCCAGGGAGACCGGCCTTTGTGCTGCATATCTGCACCTGTGCTTGCTGAGGCTGCAGTGACCTGAATGCAAGGCAAAGCTGCTCAAATTTGAGAGTTTCTGAGGAGGAAATGTAATGGTTATTTTTAATAAGCACTTCTCTGAAGTAGAAAGATACCTAAAATTCTGTCTTTTTTTTTTCTCTGTTTCTTCCCAAAATGGCCACTTTAGTATCCCCAGAGAGAGAAAAGTATTTAAAGCATTATGTGCATATACTCCATTCCCCTTTGAAAAGGACTATAAACAGCTACATCTCACTCTGCAGCTCAAACTGGCCATGATGGAAAAGACAGGAAAATACCATGATTCAACCATTCTTACTTTCAAGGTCTTTTTTGAAAGATGTTCAAACTTTTGTCGTTTCCAAGATTGAAACCTGTCAGTCACAACCCCCACACTTCTTTATGCTCTGTTCAAAGCATAAGATATGTGATTTCGTCTGTTAAGGAACTTCTGCAATTTTTTTCAAAGAATGAGCAAGTTCTGTCGTATTTCACTCTTTTGTTCAAGTTCTGAATAGTATCAGTGTGCCCAGACTTAGAAACACTGCACTGACCTGCTCTAAACACAGACATGCATGGGATGGAGTCTGGGTTTTCAAACTTGCTGTGCACCACGTGAACTCTATTAACAGCTTTGCATACTGTATTTGCACTTGACTTATTTGGCTTACTACTCAAAATGTCATTTAAAAATAATCGTTTTAAACATTTCCATTAGATATCTAATGGATTCCCTAAACCATTAGTCCAGCAAATTTTTTTTAAAAATCATCAAGCCAGTAAAACATGCTTCCTTAGCAAATTTCTCTCCTTATTTGTCCTTAAGCATCACTTACTTCGTACATACACACACAAAATCTTTCAAATAATCTCGCTTTCCCCAATCATTTAGCATTAGCTGCATGCAAGGTTATATTCATTATACCAGTGAAATTGTTCATCCTTTAGCACTTCCCACAAAAATTAAAGCAATAAATTGTTGCTTTAAAAATAGCTATATACTTATCACCAAAAAAAGGCATTACTAAGAAAATGCATAACACATTTATTGTTGTGCTGTTACAGCTTCACGCTGCAGCACTGAGCTAATCAGCTTTCTTGTACAAATGAGGTTTGTAGGATTTGAAATAGAGGGAATAAGATAATTAGAGAATTGATATTCTGTTAATGAACCAATACCATTATTGCAGAACTAACACGATTATTGCAGAGACTTGCTCATCTACACTGCACTGTAGTATCCCAGATGGAATTCTAGGGGACTGGATTGTTCTCTAAGGAAAAGAATGTCTGGAGAGGGCCTTCATCCTCCTGTAATTCTCAAAATCAGCAGGGAATTCACAGAAAGTTCATATGACAAGATTTTATACATCTATATATATTCCTATATTTATATACATATATATATATAAAGTAAGGATAATTGACAGCAATATTTCAGTGTTGGTTAAGAGCACCCACTTAATTGTTGGCTCCTGAGGGCAGGCAATTTTGGGAGTGTTTCAGAGGAATTAACCAGTTTGAGGAAGGCCAAGCAAAGGCTGCTGCTCAGGTACAGCAAGGTGGGCAGTGATACTGTGAAATCTGAAACTTCCTCTGTTTCTGGGTGCACAGCTCTAAGAAATCCTTGCCAGCCATCTTTTCTAAACACAAAATAAGTGCACAGTAACTCCCAAAGTTTTCCTTCCCCATAATACAAAGCTGTCATTGCAATGCAGGAGCTTGAGGACATATGGAGCAGGAATTTGAGGACTCTTATCAAATAGAAATACTCATTGCATTACTTGATAATGAAGAAAAGTCTTCTGCTTACCAATATTATCAAAAGTGCTGTGATACAGGAAATATTTATATCTCTCCTACTAAACCAATGCTTTCTACTAGCCTAGTATTTATAACCTTCAAATCCCAAACTCTAGGTCAAAGAAATGAGCAGAAAATTGCAGTAAATTGTCAGGCAGCACAAATGAATGAACAAGACAAAAACTAATCTCATTATGAGGGGGTAAAAATTTGATAAGCCTCTCAGAACAGATGTTTCTTCAACAATTCCCTGTTACGCTGGTAAAACAGTTAATGTAATTTTGAACCTGGCAAGAAATTTTAACAACTCAATTGGACATTTCCTACAGATAAGTTTATAAAATACTTCTGTCTGAACTGAGGAATAAACTCATACAGGACGTTGTTTGACTTAATAAATTTTACATTGATTTAAGAAAATTAGCATTAACTGATCTGAAACTACCAGGAAGCCAATCTAGCAGCCTACATTACCAAAAGTAACTTTCTGTAATAGTTCAATTACAAAAAATGCTAGGAACAAGCATGACTTCAAACACAGATTAAGTATCAAAGTCCTTTGAAGCCCATTGCAAGCACCAGCATATTGGATCAGCTGGGTCATAAAGGGAGTGCAAGACACTGTGTACCAGCTTTCCACAGTGGCATCACTCACAGCTGCCAGTTTAAAATAATGGCCCAAAGGAGCTTTTCCAAGTTATTCATGGATCACTTAGGAGGAAGGATGTGGGAGTTACTGGAAATTACTCCCAGTGGTATTGGTGTGGGAAGGGTGAGGTAATCAAAACCCACATGGGGAGGATGGCTCCAAGCCTGCCCCTTTAGACTTCCCAAAAATGCTGTGGGCATAGCAGGTGGGGGCAGCAGGGCAGAGGGAACAGACTGCTCCTCACTGCACCTCACCTGGCCCAGGGCAGGCTGGAATCTGTGAGCTGGGAACACCAAGCCATGGTGTCCAAGAGGACATGGAACAGCTGGTGGGAGGAGATTCCCTGCTCCCCTCCATCCCTGACAGCTTTTGCTTTGTCAAGGACCCATGGCATGCATGAAGCTCTCAGAAGTCTCACTAGGAATAAAAGAGGCAGGAAAGGGTGACTTAATGCAGGATTTCCAGCCCTGAGAATCAGGGGCTCCATCTTTGGCTCCAGTTATTCCTTTCAGGCTGTGCAGTTTCCTCACACATCCCTACCACAACTTCTGCTACCACTTCCCCTCCCACCCATCAGTGCCACTCAGAAAGATGCCTAATCCTGGTTTTGGAGGGGGCTGTTTTGGGATCTTTTAGTGTGTATAAAAACTCCTATATATCTATGTGTTTATAGACATTTTTTCAATGTTATGCACACACAGAGTCTGCACACAGACACATTCTTCAAAACTACCAAGCAAACACTTCACAGTTAAAGTTCTCTGCCTTCAAATGCCAAGGTCTCCCCAGTGATCCCAAATACTCACACATCTGCTGCAATTTCCTTTGAGAGACATTTCTTTCATCCTGGAGGAAATTTATTAAAACGCTGACTTTTCATTTAGGACACTTTCTAATTAAGTACCAATCTTTAAAGCTTCTGCCCTCTAAGACTTATTGTTCTTTGCACAAGATGAGAAGGCAGTCACAATTCATTGTCTTTACAGAGGCACATATTGGTTCAAAAAATATATATATTTAGAAGCTTGCAGTTCCATGACCTTGAAGTTAGAAGTGCTTTTATACTTTAATATAGGGAAATAGCCAACTTTTGCCATTCTAGACACAGGCCCTCAACACATCCCTATGTCCATGGTATATTTTAAAAATATGCATATTCTTTTAGACTGTAATTACTTGTTGAAGGCTCACTGAAAGCTTTTTACCTCACATCTTATATTCCCATATTCTCCTTTATAAGAAAATGATTATTGCCAGTAAGATAAAATCCAATGGCACCACATACAATTTTCCAGCTAGAAGAGAGAGAGAAAAGGAGAATTTTAATGCCAGAAGTATTACAGGAAATCACCTATCTTCTGAGAGTAATACAAATAGGCTGAAATGAGATGAAGCCTAAGTTCTCTTGCTTTTCCTCTGAGTTGCCTTTTACAAGGGTGTAGAGACAGCTGGTGAACCCAAATGGGTTAAATTCCCCAGCAGAGGTCAACTGAATGTTGACATTACTACAAACATCCTCAAAAATGCTTCTTGAGTGCCCTGCTCTGTATCTTCACTGATGGACCACTGCAGCTCTGAAATTTTAGTGCCTTGTCTACAGTCTTCTCTGGCCACTATGTAACACCACAACGGACATGACAAATGTTCTGCTTGGAAATCTTACCTGTCAGCTTTCTACTATTGATCTCTTGGGCAGGGTTCATCTCCTTTAGTTCTAGAGGGCCACACTGCACACTGCTATGTCTGTGTCAGGCTCCCTTTACAATCAGTGGGGAGAAATAAGCACCTCCAGGCATAACTCACCCAACTCAACTGAGTCAGCTACTTCAAGCTGAGAATAACTCTGCCCTGGGGATGACTGCTTCCTTGTATAGGGTGACAATTAAGGATTAGATGGCTGCATTTAGTCAGTTAACTCCCACCATCTGTGGTTTAAAAATGTTATTTTCTCCCAATGCTCCCAATGTGGAGCATGACACATGGGTAGTGAAATCTCACATGGTCATAAGTGGAGCCTGTACACAATAACCTACTGGAGAGTTTTCCCTCTAAAGACCTGATTTTCTCTTGAGCACAGACTCAACATCTCCCAGCAGAAGAAAATCATCAGTTTGCTCAGACTAATGTGGCTGAACATGTGTACTAAAATGGACTTCTTCCATTTTTCACCCTTACGTTCCATAATTTGACAGAATACTTCACGCTCTCAGGTGTCTATTTCAATCCAAAACACTCTCTGAATAGCACTTGTAGCTAATTGATTTGCCATAATTTACTTCCAGCTTGTTCTCTAATGCTCCAGCATGGAACTTTTTAAATGTTGAACACAGCAGAAGGCCCTCCTGGGAGAAAAGCTTCTCTGAGCTTCCTCATGGGCTTTTCAAGCCACAGTTCACAGATGAAGGAGCAATGGGAAGAAAAACACCACCTCCAGCCATGCTAGAGGTGCATGAGACAGCTGTCACTCCCACACATCTCCTGAGTGTCTGCATTTCATCCTTCTGACCAGCACTGAGAAGGAGACAGGGTGCTGCCTGAAGCTTTTCCCTTTGGGATTTATAATAGAGGTGGCTGCTAGGATCATTCCTCCCCAGCTTATAAAGCAGTTTCCCAGATGGAACAGAGAGGGCACTTGGGGAACTATCTGACTGTCCCAGTCCCCAGGTCGTGTCATCAGTGCAAAGACAGACACAGACAGGTTTTATTTGTCCATACACTCAAGCAGAGTACCACGGTGTCAGAATAAACACCAGCTGTGGATTTTTCTCCACTACCAGGAGCTTAGGCCTACGGGTACCTTTCTCCGACAGAAAAAAAAATGCTATTTCTTTTAATCCTTCATGTAGCTTCTGCTAAGAAACACAAGATCACTCAGTGTAAAGCATGGAGGTAAAGCTGAGCCTAAGAGAGGAAGCTGATGATGTAAAATGTGCTTGAAGACAGCCTACCAACTACACAGATTACTCCAACTTTCCTTCCTGAACTTCACATGCTTGCTTTGCTCCTTGAGGTGCCAAGTACACTAAGGGTAATGCCAGATCCCTTTGTGACAAGGATAGTCTACCCTAGGAACAACACTGGCGATGCCTCATCTGGAGCTGGGTCATCTGCCATCATTGGCAGAAAAATGTCTTTTCTGGTCCCACTGCTTCCAAACAATAGCTCTTGCCAACAGTTGTGGAATCAAATATGTGCCACAGTTTAACTTCAGCCATGTGAAATGGAAAAGGTATCAACTTTCAAGTACCAAGTTAATTTGAAAGAGAGGACACTGTTGCCCTTTCAAGCACAGTTATTTTCAGCCACAGTCTTGTTTCTGGGGAAGAAAAAAATTCTTACTAGAGAATATTGAATTTGGAAAGAAATTCTACAAAAATTGTCTTTCATGGATACATCCTTGAGCTACACCTTTTTATATAAGAGATCTTCCACCTGTAGCTCTGCCTTTACTAGAAGAAAACCCAAGAACCTCCTTCTGGCTTGTTATCCTGAAGCATACCAAGAAGTACTTAGACAAAGAATTTTGGCTTTACTTGGAGAGAAGTTTACAGCTGCTGGCCAGCTAAATTGTCTTTTAGTTATTTGTACTCAGCTCTCTTGTTCACTAGCAACTAAGAAAATTACTGCAGCCTTATGCAAGTCATGGTGAACATGTTGATTTGCCATGTCTGAATCCCTGCTTTAGACATTTAAACACTTGCATGGCTTCTCCTGGAAGGAGGCATCTTTTGGCAGGGGGATTGTAGTGGATCAATTAACAGGATCAATCAGCTTTTGATTTCAGCTCACCCTGTGCACCCATCAAGGCTCCCAAGGACTGGTGCAAAGTGCTTGCACCCTAGACTTCAGCTTGGACCTTCAAAACCCCTCATACACTACCATGCCTGGGTGAAACCATAATGGCTTCAAAGCAAAAACCCTCATAAATGCAAATGCCACTGAAACCAGTATGTCATTCTTAATGGTAAGCTCCTTGTCTCAGACAGCTTTTCAGCCTCCTAGACACCCATCACATTTCCAACTGGCTCTCCAGGCTTAATAAATCACCCCATGAAGTTCAAGCAAGAGCTCACAAAGTCCTCAGTAACCTTGCAGTGTGCTTAGGCTGGATTTCTACCTGGCGGATCAGAAGCAGCGGACCTGAGAGAAGCAAATCTCCTCCCCAGGAGATGCATCAGGAAGGATTTGCTGCTGGCTTCTCTGCTGCAGAACTAATGGACATGGCTCAGACTGCTTGCAGACTGGGCAGAGATTGGCAGAGAAAATGCACCCAACTGGCTGCTGCCAAGGGGTATGGATTGGGAAAGGCAGCCAAGTGGGAGCATTTGGTCAAATTGCACAGAAAAATATTCTAAAAGCTCTGTGAAACAGGGGACTGAGCTCGGCTTTACTTCAAGATATTTCTGCCACTAGAGCAAAAGGAAAGTGCTTATTCGACCTCTCCTGGGGCATTAAGTCATCCCTTTTTTACATTTCTTTGCAGCCAAAGCAAAAAGGTAAAAATCTTGTCTTTAACTTTGCTGGTGTCTGTGTTTCTAGTAGACTAGGAAGGAAATGGGAGGCCAGGAAACATTCAACTTCTCTCCCTACTCTTAGACACTCTACTACTAATATTATCAAACACCTAAATGGTTAAAAAAATAAAGAAACCCAAAACCCAATTTAAGTGCCATGTGTTGTTGGCAATCCAGATGTCCAAAGAAAAAAAATTGATAATTAAATTTATATGTATGTGAATTTTCCATTGCCACTCATTATTAGTGTCATAATTCTGTGTGCTGAAGTTTAAATAATAAATGTTTATTTCATTAACTCCTTATGTACAAGTAGGAAATTTACAGCAGTGCCTAGAGGAACAGGTGCAGCATTAAGCCTAAATATTAAAAATACAACAAATACAATCCCTGACATACTGTTTGCAATATAGCAGAACAGGAAAATACTATTTAACTCCATTTAATTCCTTTAAATCACTTCAATTTTAGATACTTAGCTATAACATTGCCTAAAGTTGAGACTAATTTGATTTAAATATCTAGGCAAGATGAAATGTTCTTTAAAGGTATGCAGGAAGTCACCTAGATGTTGAAAGGATTTCTCAAGAAATTGATGCATGAGATTTTTTATCCAGTTTCATGGAGAACAGGAGATCTTTATGACTTTTTTTTCTGGCCATAAACAGAGCTTTAGGAAAAGCAAGCAGCTGAATCTATGACTTTTGGCTAAAGTCAATAAATATAGGCAGTACGGTTGTTGTCTTTTCAAAAACTCTCCTATATATGACTACAACATTAGCACTAAAAGCTTCTTTATAGCCTGTATAATGTCATTTCTAACCACACAAAGCCTGGTCCAGAAGGAGGCATGTGGATTCCTCACTCCCTACCAACTGAAGTGTTAGTTCTCTAGAATCTGTAGCATCCATATAGGAATAAAAAAATCTCCTGATTGAACAGAACACAGAATTTGAGCACAACTTTAATGTTCTGATCAAATGGCAGTAGAATTTTAAATGAAAAGCAAAGGCTTGAAATGGCAAGAACTGCTCAGACTGACATTTTTACTGTAGTCAGAAGAAAGTTCCTGTGCTCATCAGTCTCTTGTTTTGATAGATAAATGATTCAAATAGTGCTCTCCCAGCAGTCCCAAGCAGCATTTGTCACATTCTTAAAGGCAGCTACTTTTCAGACTACCTGCTCTGAGACCACACAGATAAATACTTAATAACACACCTTATGAAAACTTTTCAAAGTCAATTGCCTTTGCTCTGACACACCTTTTGCTGGTTTTACATAACTGCTTTTAAAAGTGCAAATGCAGTAAACATCATCCATGGTGAACAGAGAATATAAAAAGACCTATTCCCACATATAAGCCACTGCAATCTATAACACCACTTTTATTAGCAACCTGCAATGCAGCCAACACTTGGAGATGAAGAAGCCTGAAAAAGTAACTGCTGTTATTATTATTGTTCTTATGAGTGTCTCATACAGTGGCAGTCAAAAATCCAAATACTTCCTTCAGTTCCAGACTGGAAAATAACTTTGTCATGCCACAGAGTCAAGCAAATGAAGAGCCCCCTGCCACCAGTTTCCTACATGGATGTCTCTTCTCAGCAATTATTCTGCAGACTTCTGTTAGCACAATGCTGTCACTGACGCAGCCCAGCTTCCTTCTCAGGCAAACTTCCCACCCACACGAAAACTCAAGAAAGCACACTCCCAGCAGTTGAAAAAAAGGTCAAAAGCACTTCTTCCCTACTCTTACATGTGAGCAATAGAAGAGCCACAAAGATACCAGCTTCTTGTAATTTGAAGACAGCTCAATATCCTCCTTCTGGGTGTTTTGTAACAACTATCATGGCAGTAAAAGATTTTTAATCATATTAGGCTGAAAAAATACATTACTAAGTAACAATCAAACAGTTATTATCTAAAACCTATTAAGGCTTACAGACTCTAAGCCTTGATCTGGCAATTGTTCAGCCAGACATAGAAAAATGTGTATGAGACCATGAGTGGCACAGGGCAAGGAGCTCCAGCCGGAGTGCATCTATTTTCTCAGCTGCAAAGGAATTACTGGGGGAAAAGGACTGATAAATAATTGCCTTGAGTTCAAAGCATCTGATGAACCCCCTTTTCATTGCATTTCATTATGCAAACAGGAGGGGATGAGAGAAGAAGAAAGGAGGACCTGCTGTGCCCCTGAACACAGCGCTGCTGATAGCAGCTCCCTGAGGCTTCAGCCATTCACTCTCCCAGAGAGCCAAACTTTTCATCATTGCTTGTCTTTGAGAAGGTTACCTCAAGCAATGCACAAGAATTTGACCATGCTAACACCTGTAAATACTGAGCATCATTATTTAAAAGAGGTTCTGCAGCACAACTTTCTGGGGGTCACTAGTAGCACTCCACACCTTGGCACCGAGCAAACTTGGATGGAATTAAATAGATGTGATTAAAGTATCCTGCACTCAGACTGAAGGAAGAACAACTGGAAGTTGTAAAAGGTTATTTGAGGTGGATATTTTCTAGCCTAAAAGCATTTTACACCTTAATTCAATCTTTCCATCCCAGAACTATCTGCAGAGCTGACAGTTTACATTGTATTTACGAAGCACAAGTGCTAGATTGTCTATTTTACACGCTGAAGTAATTCACTCACCAAGCTCTCCTAGTACATCATGAAGCATGGTTTCCTAGCAGTCACAAAGGAGCAGCAGGGATCTCATCACCCTGCTTGGCACAGCTTCTGGACACTGCAGAGTGCGTGGGATCCTGGGCATGCAGGGTGGATGCCAAGGTGGAAAAGAGGTGCCCTGGTAGAGAAGAGAGAAATCAGTTCAGAGAGGTGGGAAGGGGCCAGCACAGTTGTTTGATTTGTATTGTCCTGCTCTAGCATCCAACAGGGACCTTTCCAAAACAGTTTTGGCACCGATATCAACTTCTCCCAGCTGAGTAACAACCTCTAGCATTTAAACAGATTCATCTGTTTCACAGGCCTGAAGAGACATGTTTTGACACAGTTCTCTAAATCGAGCAGGGGCAAACCAAAAAGGCTAGTCGAGCTCTCTGGGCTAGACAGATACATCTGCTTTTATCCAGGATTGCCCACATGGACACCAGCTCCACCATTTCTGCTGCAACATCCACACAAAGAACATAATTCCTTCTTGCCACCCAAATTCAGCACTGCTCACTACAGGAAAAGCAATTATCTGTTAATCATCACAGAAGTCAGAAGCCAACATAAAAGGAGCAGTTATATAAAAAAAACCCCCCACAACAACAGACCATGTCAGGTACCCATTTATCTAAATTAAAATCTTTATCCGTTTCAACGTAATAAGGAGCATAAACCTACTGATCCCATTAAATACAGCTGAAAAACATCTTACAGCAATGCTTTTCATCATAACAAAAGGTTAATCTAATGATCCTGCGCCATATTTGATGGTTATAAGATGTAGTCAAATTTTATTTTGGAGGGTTGGTTTGTTGTGGTGGCTTTTTGTTGTTTTCTATTTGGTTGGTTTTTTCTTAAGCTTGGGAGGGTTTTGCTTCTTTCTTCAGTGCTCTTCCGCACCTACTTTCCACCAAATATCTTATCTCCAACTCAGATAAGAGAAACCTTCATGGTATTTAAAGGTCTGCAGCATCTTTTCCACTACTAGCTGAAAATAATACGGAAGCAAAGACTTCAGTGCATGGCATTTTTACCTCCTACAATACTACCTCAAACCAAAAATTTTCTGAAAGCTCCTATGCTGTTTGTTACAGGGTTTTTTCCTAAATTAAAATTTGAATTTGGACTTAGTATAGTTGATGAATGAATGGTTATGTCTTTGCAGTTTTCTTCCTCACAGTGCTGCCTATTATCTAATGAATACAGAATATTAACAGTCAATATTGTGGTCAAACCAGGTCATACTGCAGTAATCAGAAGAAAATGTGTAAGTGTATAATACAGTGTTATTTCCCACACAATCGATTCTAAGATTTTAGGATAAAGTTTGCTGCATGGCCTAAATTAGCACCTAATGATTTCTATTTATTTTTTTTTTTTCATTAGGAGGGATTATCAGAAACAGAGAGAACAAAGAAACTCAAACTCTTTGCAGGTGAAAAATACTATGGCTGCTTGCCTGGGTCTAAAACAATCCATTTGAATTATCAGAAAGGAAAATAATCTTGCAGTAGAGGTCAAGTAACAGCAGAGCTAGGAACAATATTCCTGTTCCGACAGCTGGCTATTACTCTTCAGTCTTCCTTGAAGCCTTAGATACTCAGGTCAACTGATTAGAGAACATCCTCCTGATTTATGCATATATAACCACCTGTGTCTTTTTAAGAAAGCCTCTAGCCCTTGGGACTAGGAAGGGGAATAAATAATTGGTATATATGAACTAGTAGTCACATTCAAAAGATTGTGAATAAAGAAACAAAGAGCAAAGAATCACAGAATGTAATGTCAGCATTTAGTGGCTGAAAATGGGAAAAACTGAAATGAGGAAAAAAACCCCAAGGTATTATACAGAAGTGGGCACTTGCCTGAATTTGTTCATTGCTCCTTTCCAGAAGAGTTAACATTATAACATTCTTCAGCTTCAAAGAGCAAAGAAGCATTTTGAACACTAAGGAAATGTAGTTTTCAATGATGACTTCTTAAAATAGAAAATACAGAAATTATGGGGGAAAACATGATGCAATATACACGTGTACCTACACAAGGGCAAACAATGTGAGAACCTGTACTGCAATTCTCGTTGCTTGTCAACAGTATATTGATGTTAAAATGCTAAAAGCCTTTTCCCATAAATTTCAGTAGCTTCAGAGGTTAAAATTGAAAAAGCATTTTTGAGCAGACAGCTTCGAAGTTATAATTTGGTCTTTTCCAATCTCCTAGTAGAAAAATAGTTTGTCATGCTATAGTCCATAGGGAAATCCTCCAGCTTCCCAATGTGACATCTGGGCTGTAAGCAACCCAGGCAAAGGAATTCAGCATTTCCAGCAGTGCTAAGCACGACGTAGTTGTTCCCATACATAGCAAAAAAGCCAGATCATGCAGAAGGAAGGGCTCACATTTGATTTTTCCAGGCCTCTTCCAGTCTCTGAAGATCAGTACTTTAACCATTTGCCTCTGTCCTTTACTCTTGCTTTTACCATGTTATTATGTGAAAGCACATCTTACAATCTTGATCTCTCTCAGAAATGACAGGGGCCACAGAAAGCCTGTGATTGCTGAGAATCCACTGGAGGTTTTCTGAACTCTCCTGCAGCAGTTCAGAGCACTGATGTGCCTCCTGTGGATTTGGGCAATTAGACACAATCTGTTTAATGCTTCTTTTCCCAACCAAACTGATATTCCACGTTATCACGTGCAAGTATGGCCAAACAGCTTTTTTTTTTACAGTCGTGAGATATAGTGCTGCCTACAAGAACCCCTAGGAAAAAGTTGTACCTAAACTTCTATACAGTGCTGAAGGCTTTCATAATCATAAACTTATGTTTTAAAAGATCTTAGAAACCCAACATCAATAGATTCTCAAAGGAAAAAATACAACAGGAAAACCAAAAATTTTGAAATACTTCCTTAGTCTATCATTCAAGACTCTTTAGCTGCTTTATCAATGAGAAATTTTGGGGATCAGCTGGAGCTGGGTGATCTTTTTAGACAATGATCATCTGTACTGAATTCCTGGGACAACTATAAGGTTGGTTTTCATAATTAATTCTGAATCATCTGTTTAAAATTTAAGGAGCCATTCACAGTCATCTGTGCTGTGTGTCAAGTGTCACAACTACATCTGAATTATGCAAAGGAAAAAAGTTGTGTGTGACAGTCTGTTATTTTCCTATCAGAAATGAAAATGAGTTCACAAAGCATTAGAGAGCTTAAGAGCTGATTTAGTAATCACAGCATCTACAACAAGAGACCTGGCAGATCCAGGAAGCTTCCTAAAATAACTCCTTGTTTCTGTGTTTGGACACGTTTTACACTGTCCTGCTGCTACAAGCTTTCTGGAAAGTGTTTTACCCCTAAAAATACATCCAAGGCTGAATGTTTCCAGGAATTATTCAGCAAGTTTTGATGGCAGCTGACCACAGAGACAGGCACTCTGTGCCAAAATAGGATATGGGGAGATTTTGCTGGGTTCCCAGTCCTGATCACACCTAAGTCATTCCCAGATCAGCTGCCAGTCTGGGCTGGTGGCAGCTGCTCCAGTTTGCCTTCGTCTCATCCTCACTGCTGCAGACACACACTGAGCCAAGGAAACCTGCCAGAAATCTCAGGAATCCCACACGCTGACTTCCACCCCACCTGGCAGATGTGCTGCTCGATGCACCTCAGTTCTCCAAGGAAGCTGCTGTATCTGGATCATTTCAATGCAATTCAGCACCAGTGTGGGACACAGACACGTGAAAATACAAAGCAGGGGTTACTCCAGCAGCCCTCCTTCCCAGCCATTCCACTTCCTCAAGTGCTCCTCACAGCTCTTGCATGTGATGTACTCTCTCCTATCTCCACCGCTCTCCTCACCACACACTTGATTTCATGCAGGCTGTCCTGGGACTTATTCTGCCTAACACTGATGCTTTCAAAGAGAATCACATTGCAGTGCAATAAGAAACTGAAGTAAAGAGAAAGGCATGCTCAAGAGCTGCAGAGTAGTTGGAAACTGTGAAAAGAAGGAAAGCTAAAGCCCAATCTGCACTAGAGAAGTTTTGCCAGTGTAGCTGCATCCCAGATCTCAAGACACAGATGGTTTAAACAGCCCAGGAACTAATGGGGTTTCTGCCATTAGCATTTAGGCCAATTCAGTGAGTGAACATACTTCTTCCAGCTAAAATATTCAGGTTTGTCAATGCTAGAATTTAAATCTCTAAAAAAATAATTAAAACCAAACAAACAAACAGAAAAAAAACACCCAACAACAAAATCTCCACACAACTGGAAAAACACATGAAAGGAGCAAATGAGGCCTTTCTGGTTTTGATGAGGTGCTCATGGAAAGTCTGATCAGTTACCTGCCCACATTAATGTTCTGCCTCCATGCAGGAGAAAGCAGGTACAAGAATAGTTCTCTGTATTGTATCACCAGCACTGTGGCACCCCATGCAGAGTATAGCAAAAATCATGTCCTGGTTAGTATAGATCTAAGTTTGAAGGCACAGATTTTAGAAAGACAACCCACAACCTAAGTGTACAAGTCCTCAAGGCAAATGGAAGCCATCAAGGCAAGGCAGCCTGGCATCCTCTGGCAGCAAAGCATTGTCTGAAAGAAAAAAAAACAAACAAACCCTCCTCCACAACAAAATCCTGTGCCATGGATGCATCACTTTGAGAAAGCTTTCCATAAATTCTTCCTGCTTTTCTGGCAGCTTTCCTCTCTATCTTTCTCATGGAGACTGGGGAAAAAAAAACCAAACATTTTGAGTTCTACTTCCTCTAAAAGGCTCTTAATATCCCCTCCCTATTCCAAAATCATCAGCTTTAAGGACTGTTTTGTTTGTTTTGCTTGAAGTACTTCTTGGCCAGGGCTACATGCACATAATTCAGGGGAAATAGCCTGAGTTGTTTCAGTTGGTTCTGATAAAGGAAATGTTAGAGAAGTGCTGTTTAGGGCAAACCCAATGCAGAGTTTACATCTGATAGGATTATCCCATGCCATATGTATAATAAGATCAAGGGGAAAAGACCTTCAGTCTCCAAGATGATCAGGTAAAGACTAGGACAAAGACAAATGATACAGTGAGAAGCAGCACAGAGAAAGACACTGGGAAATATGCAGTAAGACATACACTATCTAAAATAGCATCAATCTCCAAAAACTACTCTGAGATGAGATTAAATATTAAGTGAATTTTGCCATCTCTCCTAACTGTAAGTGATCAGCCACAGGCTTGTGCTGTTCTTGTGTCACACAGAATCCTGCTGCAGAGGAGGAGCACAGGGATGTGTCGCCTTCACTCCTTTTCCAGCAAACTCTTCTGAGACCAATTCTCCTTCAAAGCTGTCCTGGTGATCACACAGCAGAAAAATAATCCACCAACTGTTGGACCAGGGTATAGCCTGAAAATTATGTTTCCTTATATTATAGACTGAAATAGAGATCTTTTCCAGGCACACATTTGAAAATATTGTTTTGTTACTGAACCTCCTTCTCGTAAAAGAGTTTCAGAGGAAGGTCTGTCAGTGAAGGAGGTTTGAGACTTGCAGCCGCACACACAAGTGTTTTCAGAGGGCTGTCAAAGAACACATGGCCTCAAAGCATAAGGATGAGTGGGAAGTGGGAGAAACAAGGCTGCATTTTATGGCTGTTCAAGCAAACTAACACTGCCTCTCAACCTCCTTGCTCCAGCACTGCTTTGTGATTCCTACAGGTTTCCAGCCCTTACCTGAAAAGGCAGTATTTTGGAAGACAAGTAAAGCCATTCTGCATTTTCAACCCCCTGTACAAATTTAGTTCATAACAATGAAAACAAGCCACTCCTGCCTAGTAAGAAACCAGTTGTACAAATTAGATAAAAAATGGGTGATTAGTCACTTCTTTGATTCATTACCAATCAAAAAAAAAAAAAAAACAAACCCAAAAAAACAAACCAAACCACCCCAACTTCAAATAAAAACAAATAGGAACCTTGTTTTTTCTTCACCAGGACTAAATACAAAAAATTTTTGGTTGAGTAGAACATTTTAGGCATGTTAGATCCAAACTAAACAAAGGATGACTGCCTAAGAGTAGAGATGAGAAGTGAGTGGCCCACTTATGTTATGGAGGGCTTGAGTTCAGATCCCAACCCCGAGTCCAAGGGGATATGTGCCTCTAAGGAATGGTGGTGGCCACGTGGTTACATGTGATTTTGTCTTTATGGCACACTTGCCATCATAAATGTGCCATTCTGCTCAGTGTGGAGCTCACACTGGGGGATGGGGTGCTCAGACACTATTTCTCACATATATTTATTTATTTAAACAGCTAGGAGTATCAGCAGCAGAAAAGATGGCAGGAAGCAGCTCCCATGGGTACTATTGTCCAGAATAACAAGAGCCCTCTGGGGCTCTTCCACAACATATACAACACAATAGACAACTAGCCAGGCCATTATCTTTGAGAGATCTGGACTAGGGGTTCAGACCAGCCTCAAATAAGAGAGGAAACCAACCCCCTCACCTAACAAATTACAGAAAAAAATCATTGTCATCTCTTCTGGAGAACTATGAATAGCGGAATTAAATTTTCTCCAGCCACAAATGATCAAATCATAACAGGTTCGCTCTGTGACCACCCAAGAACTGAAGCTGGATTTGGGAGTCATGTGTTATATAAGCAAGTCCATCATCCTGTGTTCTTGCTGCTCCTCCTTCCCTCCTCCCCACACCCCTCAGCTAGATTAAAACAGATGGCAGAGGGACATGAAATAAAGAGCAAACACAGGCAAGTGAGTAATTTTCCAAAAGGAGACAGAAAGCCAAATCCTTAACTTCAACGTTAGAAGCAGCAAGGAAAGCATAATTACCCTGTGAACATCACATTCTTCCACATAAGCAGATGCAGTGGCTGCTACAGATACGATGGCAACGAGCAGGGGAGGGATCCTCCAGGCAGGCTTGACAGGCAGTCTGGGACTACACTGCAGCCCTAGAGACACAAGCAGAGAACCTGGCAAAGGAATCACAGTAGGAAACATGAAGGTGAGTTAGTTACACCAGCGAGATGAGGACAGGGCTATTCCAGTGCTTCCCTTTCACCAGAGAGCACTGTCTTCATTCCAGCCCTGCTGGAGTCGGTGCTTGCATCTCTCCTGTCAGCATCCAGTGGCAGAGGGCAAATTCCCCTTCCCTGGCAGCTCAAGGAAGGCTTCAGACTTTGCATTTCAGCTGCTTCAGTGGAAGCACTACCTACCTCTGTTGGTTTTGCTCCAGGAGCAATAACATGACAGAGCAGACATTTGGGGTAGTAATTTTCAGGGCTAAGTCTATCAGATTTTGTCATTTTAGCCATTTGAGATTATTCCTGCTGGCTGAATGAATTTAAAGAGACATCCAGAAAATTTAAAGCAAGCATAATCTTTGTGGTGCCTGACACAAAGCATACTGCAGCATATCATTTTGCCAACAGAAGGATTTTTAAGACTGTCACACAGCTAAGACAAGCACCAATTCCAGATTCGAGGCACAGAAAAGGACTTTCTTTTGCCATTCTGTAAGAAATCAGAGTGCCTGTGCTCAGACATGGAGGTACCTGTTCTCCAGGACTCAGATTTGTTTCCTTCTTGTGTTATATTGGTATTCAGGGCGTGCTGCAAAGCCTATTTATTTGCCTGTGCTTCTCCTGAGGCATGCTTGGGAGACAGAATTCCACATTATCTTTAGTTGATATTAGTTCAATTGATTTATCTGTAATTTTGCAGTTATTCGTCGTCTGTGTTTCTAGGTCTGTTGTGACCTTTTACAAGTGAAAATTATAAATAACTCCAGTTTGTGGAGACTCATACAGTAAAACCCAAACAGCTTTTAAGATATTCCTCCAGTTGCCAATACATTTTAGGTCCAGACTGTGCTCAGTCCCATGGACTGGATAGCATCACCCAAACAGGGAATCTTAAGCATTATTTTAGCATGCATATACAAATATTTGCTGACAGATTAAGAAATGGAAATAACTCTACCTCTGAGTTAAGTTGCAGATACAGGGAGAAAAAAATAAAAAAATAAGGTTTTAAGCATGCAGAAATGCAGACTGGGTAAGGGGAGTTGGCAACCTTGTAATTTCTTCACACTTCAATCTGCTGACAGACATCCACTTCCATCCAGGAAAGGCAGGTTTGCTGCAGCAGCTGGCAAGGAATTTCCCTTACAAACCTTCCTTGCCTTGTCCCAGGGATGTACTGTGGCTTTAGGAGCCTTAGCAAGAGTTATTGGCAGGAAAGAATTTAGGGACACCAAGAATTAAGTGAAAGTGCCCCTCTACCCTTCCTCCTCTGTTGAAACATCGGGGTTCAAGCTCAAAGTACACATCCCCTATCAGATCCAAGGACAAGCTCATCTTTCTTAAATGGATTTTTTTTTTAACCCAAAGCAGCAATATTTGCCTCTACTCACAATTAATATGATGAATGAAGCTAATTGTCATTAGTACATCTCTTGGTCAGTATCTAAAGATGCACAGTCACAATAGGAAGGATTTGTACAAGTTTATAAAGCCTCATAAAAAAAATTTAGATCCAGTTGGCTTGCAGGTCAAGTGGCCAACACAGCAAGGGCCTCCTGCTGGCAAGTGAAGTGTTTCACTTCGAAGCCAGCTGAAGCCTGGTGGAAGGTGGAAAAGTAGGAGCTTTCTCTGCCCCAGCAGAACTTTGTGTTTACTTAAAGCACAAAGGCTGCTACTGCTCCCTGTAGCAGTTTAAATGCCCTAAATTCAATCCTTGGCTTATTTTGCTTTCTGATTACTGTTACAGTTTTTTAATTAAGACACATTTTGCTAATGAACCCACATGGAAAAAAAATGAACACATTCTCCCACCCCTCCCAGTACTCTCAACAAACCTGTATTTGAAAGCAGTATTCAAACCCTAAATAGCAAGATTTCTCCCTGCCAATCCTTGAAGCAATTTTTTTTTTTTTTTTAGAAAAAGGGTCCAAAACTCAAGAGCTGTACATTTTTAGCACTTCAGTCTACATTCAGAACCCCAAACAGCAGACTGATGATGCCTTTCACAAAGGTATTCCTAGTCATGTTTCTCCAGCATTAAGCATTTTTATTTATTTTCCAAGTTTTCAAAGGCTGAATAGTACTGTTTTCCAAAGCTGGAAGGGCAGACTAAGGCTGTTGAACAAGAGCAATTACGTTATTATTTTGTAAATCTTAGTCATAAATGGGGCCTTATGGACTTAATAAAACACACACATTATCAGGAAAAGCTGAAACACCAACAACATCCATTTTCCTTGAGTGGCCACTAGACAAATTCAATGTTTACTTTTGGATAAGGCTGCACAGACACTTTCACCCATGCCTTCTAAACATGATCAGTAAGATGATATATGTGTGTGTTTACAGACAAGGAAGCATTTACATTCAGGTCACCTTAATATGCCAGATCTGGAAAGGAAAGGAAAAAGATTTGTAGAAGTGGCTAATTCCTCCCACACCACAAGAGATAAATCATGCTACTAAGAGAAAGCAATAAAAATAAACAAACTAAGGTTCCAGGGAATTCCTCTTGTTTTACAGTGAATTAGCAGAAGCACTGTAACGAATTTGCTCCAAAATTGACAAGGAAAGGCTAAAGCAGAGGGGCAGAGGCCAGGTCTCCTGCATCCCAATCCAGTGCACTGTCTATAGGATCATCCTTCATACTCCTAAAAGTGGGTTGGTTGCCTGCTGAGGATAGAAGCCAGCCATGGCAACTGACTGAGCTCAGTTCCACTTAAGGAAAAAATCCAGAATTAGGTCATTGTGGCCATTATCGAAAGAGAAAGAAGCAGCAGTCCTTAAATACTGTCAATGCTTCAACTCTACATATTTATAAAACAATCTTTTTAGTTAATGATCACCCAGTAAAGTTGCACAAATTCCCACCGGTTAGAAAAGGATTCCCACCCCACTTGACCAGGAAAGCCACCTAATTTTGTGACTGGCAGCCCTAAGCAGCACAGCCCTCTGCATGGCTCTGCCTCCACACAGAGGGGCATAATCACTGCACAGAAATGTGCAAGCCAGCACATTTCTGCTACTGTGCTTCTCATAAAGACCCCCCAAATCACAGCAGCACTAAGGAAACTACTTATTCCTACATGCCACTTTTACAAATCTATCTGTTGTCTTTACTCCATGGTCTCAAACTGAAGAATCTTTCAGAAACGATTAATCAGCTTTCATTAGCTCTAAATTGCCTTTTCCTTGCTTGCAATTAAGAACTAATATCCAGAGTTAGAAATTAATAAGGTGATTAACCATAATGAGCAACTGTTTTAAAGTATGATCAACTGCTGAATATCAACAGATACCTTAGTTTTTCCCAATAAACATTTTTCCCTATGTATTTGCACAAGCATGAAAAGGAAGATTTATTTGGCAGAGGTGGAACATTCAGCAGGTAATAGCATATGTGTCTGTTCTTTCCCTAGAAGGCAGCTAGCTATAGCCAAAAAATATCTGCAAAATAAAAATTAGTATGGATTCAGAAGGTTTTAAGGTGACACTGACACAATGAAAGATCTATTTTAACGTGTGTAAGGTATATTTCAAGTTCAGAGAAAGGAACACGGAAAGCATACATATGTTGTGATCAACTCATGTGCAGGACAAGAATCTGCTCAGCATGTGTAAATATCACCACATAAAATACATTTCTTTTCCTTGTGCTTCCATTCAACTAAATGTTGGTCAACCAGTGCTAAAAACATTTTTAAGTAGTCAGTAGCATATTAAGCACTGCCCGAGTTAAAATGTCAAACCAAGTGAGTGAGTTGGGTCCATCCAAGGTTATAAACCGTAAATGAGATTCTCTTTCAGCCACTCCAACATAATATCAAAAGCCTTAGTTATGTTAACAAAAGCAAATTTCTGAAAGAAAAATTATTCACAAATTTCACATATTACCCTACATATGGCATCCAATGTAATACAAGTGCAACTCGCACACTGCACTCAAGAATCTGTCAGAGATAATCCCACTTAGGTGTTCATCGTGTAGACCTTACACAGGAAATTGCAGGTCAACACTCACTAGAGGGTGAAACTTGATCCTCTTTAGAGTAGAGCTTGTCACTCACAGTAAAAGCTGGAAACTCTAATTCAGCTGCACTCTACAGGGTACTCAGAGTATTCTTCTTCATAAAAACATATCCCCAGAACACAACCAATAACTTATTTCATCAGTATTTCCCTCCATTTTCCTTCCTGCAGAACCTTAGGAGGAGTTAAGCTACTTCCGTAGTGAGAGTCATTAGCAGAACAAGTAGCATCCAAGTTTTCTGCAGTTTTCTTTGGCAGTAACCACAGAACAGCAAACCTTGAGGAAAAGTAAAGATGTTCTCAGGGCTCTAATGTATGTATAATGCTTCAATTAAACAATGAGTGAACCATTTGAAGCTTTAAAACATATTAAGCTGTTTCACTTTAGAGATGTGTAAGAAGACTACATAAAATGACACTTTCATCACACAATATTTTTCTTCTCCTGTTTGTATGATGTCACTCTAGAACACACAGCAATGTTTCATGTTTCTGTTTTCTCTTCAAAACTGTGTCTCAGTTAAGAAATCCCATGTTTAGCTAATACACAAGGAATGAGTCACTTATTGATGGGGGAATATGAGTTTATATGGGGAAAATAAGCATTATGCCTGCTGGATTAATGTTTTCAACAGTCATTACATTGCTTAGTGGAGCAGACAGCACGAGCCTAAAAGTAGTATTAGTGCTTACTTTAGGATGAGGTTGTTCACATTTAATCTGTTTCAGGACTCCTCTACAAAGCATTCAGAATAAGTGCTTTTAGCTGGAGGGGAAGTAAGTATTTTTAGCCACTCAAGGAACCAGGCTGGAGTTTGGAGCCAGAATAATTTCTAATGATAAGTCTGAACTTCTTGTAAGCTTAGGGCCTGCTGTTGTTCAAGATGACAAAAATCAAAGGTGCGTTATCTGAATGTTTTTACTTTTCCAACAGGTAACTGCTACGGGTAAAGATCATCTTTAAAAGGGAACATGGATTTAATAAACTCAACTGAACAAAACAGTACATCTGAAGAACCTTTCAAATGGGTGACATCCAAGATCCTCATTTCCATCACCCTGTCTGTGCTTGCTCTAATGACAACGGCCATCAATTCTCTCGTGATGACTGCAATAATTGTGACGAGAAAGCTCCACCACCCCGCCAACTATCTCATCTGCTCTCTTGCAGTGACTGACTTCCTTGTGGCAGTCCTGGTGATGCCCTTCAGCATTGTCTACATTGTAAAGGAGACCTGGATCATGGGGCAGGTGGTGTGTGACATTTGGCTGAGCGTGGACATCACGTGCTGCACTTGTTCCATCTTGCACCTCTCCGCCATAGCTTTGGACCGGTACCGAGCAATCACGGATGCCGTGGAATATGCCCGGAAAAGGACACCTAAACATGCTGGCATCATGATAGCAGTTGTATGGATCATATCCATTTTTATCTCCATGCCACCTTTGTTTTGGAGGCACCAGACAACCAGCAGGGAGGACGAATGCATCATCAAACACGACCACATAGTTTCCACCATTTACTCCACGTTTGGCGCCTTCTACATCCCACTGGCCTTGATCCTGATCCTTTACTACAAGATCTACAAAGCAGCAAAGACATTTCACAGGAGAAGCGTCAGCCGGATCGTGAGGGAGGAGGGGGTGAATGGACAAGTCCTTTTGGACGCAGGTGAAAGAAGCACCAAATCAGCTTCAATGCCCAGCACAACAGAGAAGACCTCAGATCCCCTGGTGAGCTCTGATAAAATCAACATCACCCTGCGAAGCCCCAGGTCTGAATCCAAGCATGAGAAATCCTGGAAAAAACAGAGAATCTCCAGCACAAGAGAGCGAAAGGCAGCAACAACACTGGGTTTGATCTTGGGAGCGTTTGTGATCTGCTGGCTCCCGTTTTTTGTAAAAGAAGTAATTGTTAATACCTGTGAAACATGTCATATCTCAGAAGACATGTCTAATTTCCTAGCATGGCTGGGATATATAAACTCCCTCATTAACCCTTTAATCTACACAATCTTTAATGAAGATTTCAAGAAAGCCTTCCAGAAGCTTGTACGGTGCGGGCAGTACCTTTGAGAGCTTTTGTTCATATAAGGAGAACATAGTAATTGTTTTTTAACCTGTATAAATTTATATAACTGAGAGGGCATTTGTTGTATTTAAGGCAAAGCACCAGGACTCTGCATTTACATTATAATGACTTTTTTTGTATAGGTAATTTTGGGAGCATTAATTGCCCAAATTTTAAAGAGATGGATCATCTGGGATTGGGTTTGCTCTAGAAAAAGAGGTAGCATATCGTGGCTCTGATCCAGCTGGGATTTGCACAGCTGCCTAGCTTGAAGCATAAGGTATTACCTTAAATATGAAGGAAATACACACTTGAAGTAGACAAAGAAACAAAACTTTTTTAAAAGTAACCCTCAGTCATCAATGAAATGTTAAGTAAAACACAGACATTTTAAACCCTACTGATATAAGATAGAAAATACACCATGGAATGACAACATGATTTCAACAGTCTGGCACAGGCCTGCAGCATAGAGCCAAGCCATTCACAGCCAAGGGTAGTAGCTTTAAATATATCTACCATCATCCTATGTCAGTCAGCTGAGTGAGCTGCAGCCCTGCTTTCTCCCATAGATGGACTCCTCTGTGTTACACAGCACCCCAGCAGCAGGCAAGGGGCTCTCATGGGTTACCAGCTTAATAGCAGGCCAGTGTTGGGAGCCCTCTGCCACTGCACACCCACAGCAGATGTGAGCAAAACCCCAAGGGAAACAGCCAAACATCTGGGGCACCTCCAGTGAGCAGCACCAAACCAGCCACAGCTCATGTCAGCCACTGCTGGGGCTGACAGCTCCAGCTCAGCATGTTCAGCCCTCCATCCTCAGAAGCCTGATGCCCCTGAGCCTTTTCTCAACTGCCCCAAGCACCAGGGCTGTGCTCCCTTTCCAAGCAAGTGGGAAATCACCACAGTCCTGGCAGCATGGGTTTCTGGAAAAGGCTGTGCAGCACCTTCTGCAGCAGGAGCAGAGGGAGTGACCTCAGCACACACTCTGCATCTGGGCAGGGGGTCCTGTGGGATGCTCACTGGGAAGCTCACCTCTAAACCCCTCCTTCCCCCAGAGCATCCATATACCCATTCCCAGCAGAGTTAAAAAGGCATTAGAAGAACTCCAGCCCACCCTAAATTATTTAGTCAAAGATGATCCCTATGAACAAATCCCTTCCAAGGCCTGAAAGATGGCAGCTTGGCCAATCCTGACTGACATGCTCTAGATGCCAACTTCTAGATGAAGTTGTTAAGAGCCACACCAAAGCCCAGGTTTTGCACTTTTCAGGACAAACAGATTCAGGCTGTGTCACTAAGAGCCCAGCTTCAAATTCTTTGTCAGACATTCAGTGCTCCCTCACAGGAACAGGGACTTGAGCTCCTTACAGGGACTACAAACCCCACTGTCAGCAATCTCCTGCAAAGGTGCTTCATTTTGGCACCTGGGCCACCAGCCTAGGGACACCACAAAGGACATGATAGCACCATGGTCACCTTTAGTTGGGGAAAGGTGTCACTGGCCTTTGCAGTTGCTCTTCCAAGAGACTTTCAGTGGTTTGCATTAGACAAAAAAAGCACTGGAAAAAAGTCATCACTGTCATTTCTCTCCCCCTCTTCCCTCCTCTGTATTACAGATGCCAGAGTGTGCAATAATTTTTGTATTTTCCCCGCTGGCTACCAGCTGACACAATAGCTGTCAAAAGGGTGCATTCCTGCAAGATGACGAGGTTTGAAACTTGAACTAATTTGCTTCTGTCACTTGCAACTTACTGTATTCTGCTTTCACATCGTGGTCCAAATGAAATGCTATTCAGAATTACCAGAAAGGGTGCATTTGCTTTGCAGTTGATTTCAATGCAGCCAGGAATCTAATGGAATGCTCACTTGTCATACCATGGAGCTCTAGCACAGCAGTGGCACAGCTACAATTTGAAGACACCGGGATGCGACAGAGTGGAATTGGCTCATGCTCAGTGCAAGCCAGCACGCTTTATTACCATTGCAGTCAGAGCACAGCCTCTGCAGCCCCCATGACCTCAGCACTGGCTGCATTATGCTGAGAGAAAAAATTGCTCTCAGCATCAGCTGTGCTCTGCTGTCTCCAGAAGGAGCCATGAAATTTAGCTTTCCAAAAGGATTAGCAGATTAGCAGGAGGCAGCAGAGAAAACCCCACTAAATCACTCACTCTTGAAGACCTCTGTTTCCCGCATTTCCTGAGTCAGAACCCTGGGTGTCTTGGGGGAATCCATCCCTCTCCCCTTGCCTCTCCCTTTACGGCTGCTGGAGTACAGACTATATTGTTTATCCTCTTACTCATAAGATGTTTGACAATATCCTGTGAAATCAAATGGGAAGGAAAAATAGGAGCTGCTTTCCAGGAGAAAAGATACTTAAAATACTCATTTGAATAATAATGGGTGAAGCTCAAAGGAATCACATGTAGATAAACAGAAAATAGCTGTCACATGCACTGTTAACAGTATTATACTCTGAAACTAATTAAGCTGCAAAACATTTCTCAAGATGCAGGGTGGTTTCTTTTGTATTGTTTTCACGGAGCTGTATCTGCTCACCCTTCAAGAGGGTGGTGGGAGAGGCAGCTACAAGAAATCTGATCAAACAAGTGGGCAGTTATTCCATTAAAAGCACTTGCGGCTTGTGGACCATCATTTCTTGGTGTCTGACTGCAACTCATCACTCGTTCCCTCACAGAACCCACTGTGCCAAACACTTCCCCACACAGCACCACACAGTATCACTTCATCTCTAGCATTTTCCCATGCATGTGATGCATCCAGGAAAAAAACAAGAATTCCTCTTTCAAAATGGATAGGGGTTAAGATGCCTGCAGGATGCTGCTCTCCCTCCCCATGAAGCACACGAGCTTCCACTGGGCCTTAGCACCAGGTTCAAGGAGCACAATGGAGCAAGATTTTATATACCGGAGCTAAGATTTTTTGCAGATAGCTGTACCCTGTGAGAGTTCAGTCTCAGCAAAGAGAGAAAAAATATGTCTGGCTTCCCACCTCTGTCAGAAGACTGTGTGTGCATTTCAGGGAAAGGGTTTACATGTCCTCCAGAGTTTGCACAAAGCTTCCTGGGTCCCTATTCCTGCTGCAGCTGCCGTCTCTATTGCTGTTTGCTGCTCACCCATCAGTTTAGATTTCTTCCAACACCCAGAGAACTGGATTTGGAGCAGCTGACCCATTCTCACTCCAGCTTTCACAGAGAATGGTTCCTGAAGCAGCTGTGGACACAACACCCAACTCAGGTGGATGGTTTTTACTAAGAACAAGCAGTTAGACACACCTATTATGCTGTACTCATTTCTTTGCCTTTCCCCCCTGCCAGATGCTTTATTGGTGTCCTTTTCTCCTGAGGATGGCGTATTCCTTACAAAGAGCTTGGGGACTCAAAAATACATTTGTTTTAGTGATGCAGTCACACTTGTTAACACATGACTGTACCACCCAGAAACACCCACCTCATCCAAATGCGCTTTTGGCAGTCGCTGCCTTCAGCTGGTGCCTGATTGTTCTCGGTGCTGGGGAGGTGCACGGAAACAGCTCCGTGCCAAATTATTTTCTCCAGCAGTTACAAACTCAGCACATTATTTCTAGGCAAGTACACATTACTACTCGACCTTTGCATGTCAGATTCCCCTCGCAGAAAAGAAAGAGAAAATCACTGCTGTAGCCACATGGAGGGGGAAAAAAAAAAAAA